>JAQQAC010021848.1:5232784-5312841 GCA_029783875.1 Phataginus tricuspis
AGGTGCCTGCAAAGTCTCTGAGAATCTTCTGATGGAAGAGGTAAGATTTCTACCCTCTTTCTTTCACCGGGACTGCCTCTGACTGCTTGGCCAATAGAATACAGGAGGAAGGATACTGTGTTGGAATCCAGGTCTAGGCCCTGAGAGATTGGCAGCTTCTCATTCCTGTCTCTCTGGAGCACTTCCATGCTGTGACGTAATCCAAGCAACTCCTTCAAGAGGCCCACATGGAGAGGACCTGAAGTTCCCAGCCAACACCTGCAGCTGGCTCCTAGCCCTAAAGCATCCCTTAAAAGATCCTCCACATGCTCTGTTGTCTGCTGTTCAGATGCAGAGGATCCAGTAGGATTCTCCAGGGTCTTTGGGAATGAAAAAGCCACTAAATAAAGGATACTGAATCCCTGAGGAATTGAATGGAGCAGAGACATCTCCCCAGCCTGCACTCCATGAGCTCACTGTCATCAGTCTTCACTGGGCTATGAAAAATCTTTATTTATTAAGCCACTGGTATTGTTAAGGTTATTACATACTCCCAAAGTTGGCATAGGCTAAAACAGAAGAAAACAAGGAAGATAAGCCATTCTGGACAAGTGTTACAGCAGGACTCAAGAAAAGGGAAGCATTCACAGTATTTCCCAGGACAAATGGGTAGGGGCTCTATGATCGATTCACACTGTGAATCAGAGCCTCCTGTGTTTTAAACCTAAGTGAGAAGTGTGGGTTGTTTATTCAGTGAAACCTACTCAGCAGCGGAGCTTATTTATATGGGGCTGACAAGATGCACTTAAAAAATGGGGCTTTTTCCACAACCAGTCTTAAGGAAGCAAAATAGACAGGCAGCGGGCTCTGTGATTGAGAGCTGTTGAAAGCGTCCCCTCTACCCCTCATATACACAATGCCTGAAATTGCTAATTACTTCTTTTGTCAAAGAAATTTAGTGGGAAAATTATCTGAAAGGACTTATACTTTAGAGACGACCTAACTGGAGTCAGCAAGCTGTGGCCCCCAAGGCCAAACCCAGGCTGCTGCCTGTTTTTGTATGGTCTATGAGCTAAGTGCTTTTATATTTGTAAATGGTTGAAAAAATTCAAAAGAAGAAAAATATTCTACAGCAAATTAAACTAACATGAAATTCATGTTTCAGTGTTCATGATAACGGTTTATTGGAACACAGCTATGCACGTTCACTTAAGCATTGTCTGCAGCTGCTTTCTCCCAACGGCAGTCAAGTAGCTGTGACAGAGATCTCACGGCCCGCAAAGCCTAAAATATTTACCATCAAGCCCTTTAAAGAAAAAGTTTGCAGGTCTTTGCTTCAGATCCCTGCGGTCCACTAACCCTTTATCCTGAATTACTTTACCGGGTTGGCCCCCCCTCCTAACAAGCTCTGAGAAAACATGTTGTTCTGACAGTTTAATACGGAAATGGGAGGCGGAAGGAAGAAGAGAATCGAAGATCTCAGGAGCAGGACACACCGCCCAGGCAGTGGGTGACAGTGAGGGTCTCGGCGTGTCAGGAGAAGCCACCAGTCACCCGGGAGAAGGATGTCATGGAAGGCGTGGGAAGGAGTGAGCAGAAGGGGAGAAAAAGGGAAGCAAAAATTAAAGTGTCCCTTGAGTTGGTCCCGACCCCCCATCCCGTCAACAGAGCCAAAGGTTTTAATGTCTTATTAAGTAAAACAAACTGATCAAAAGAGTCATGTAGAAAATAGGTTTTTTTTTAAAGAGCTTTAAAAAAGAAACCCAAAGGGCAGACTCTCTCCCTGGAACATGTTTTCCAGTTCTGTGACATTATCCATCATTGCTAATACCTCAGATGACACTGCGCCCAGCCCTGCTGTCTCCGTGACGGGGTCTTGGCCCTGGCCCTTCTAGCTGACCTCCCTGCTCATCTGCTGCTTCGAGGGGACCTGGGGACCCCCATGGAAGGCAGCCAACAGAAAGCCCACAGAAGCTTCCAGAGATTCCTCATTCGGGCCAGCTCTAGAGCCACATCCCTAGGACCTCCTTGACTTCGGCGGGGCCCAGGAGGACCCCTAAGCGGCTAGGACAACAGGCGTCTCTGTTTATGCTCTGATCTCCGATCTGACATTAGCCCAGAGTTAACAGCCTGGGCGGCCGGCACAAGCTGGTCCTCGGACTCAAGTAGATGAACTTGTAGAGATTTGTTCTCAGTAATCTTTATTTTCAGATGGTTGGGAAATACTTCAAAGTGACAAGGACAATTCATGAGCTTTTTCTAAAAACAATAATAATATAGATTTGTCATCTGTGAGGGTTTCAACACCAAACAGAGACAAAGACAGAAACCTTTAAATAAAACTTCCCCTTCTTTAAATAAAATCTTACCTTCTTCCAGACGTTTCCATGTTCTTTCATCCACTCCCCACCAAATCTCACTAACACCCTTGTCCTTTACAGTTCCCCTGACTCACAACTCTTCCTCTAAAGCCCCTCCAAAAAAGACTGCAAGAGGCATGCTTTTATTAAAAATACAAAATTAATAATCCTTTAAACACCATTAGGGAATTTGATAAGGAACATGAAAAGTGCTGCCCTATAGGCTACCAGCCCTTGAGACCATATCAGTGCTGGTCCTAAGCATGATAAGGCAATCATCAGGTACACAAAAACGAAGATGTAAAATATAGTAGTGAACAGAAACTTAGGCTCTTAGGACTGGAAAGAAAGTGAGCTGTAATCTGGCTGAGCCAGGACATTTCACAGATAGAGCAAGTGGCCGCCCCGCTCTAGGTGGGCTCACGTGTTCCCAGGTTCCCAGAATAGTGTTATCTGTGACACCCTCACGTTCCTCCAGGTTTGCTTCCTGCCCTGCCAGCCTCTCCAGGGCAGTTGTCTTTAAACGATAGAAGCTAGCCAAGCATTTCACCTACGAATCATAAAATACCCACCAGGAACCTTTATTGTTTCATGTTAAACTGCATTAACGTTTCTCATGGAAGCCATGTTGGTCCTCCTTGGGAAATGGAATCCAAAAGCTGTCATAGTCTCCCAAGTATGACCCACCTTCAATACCTAAGTCAACTGGATCCCTAAAGAAAGCCTATAATAATCCCTTTAACAGGCAAATAATAGGTTCCCAGTTTATCCAATTTATTATGCCGATTGTTGATATGTACAACCGGCTTTTCTTAAGCACACTTCCCTAACTTCGGCTCTAGTACAGGGAAATGAGGGATCCCAGAAGTTAAAGCTCTAGCCTCATGCCGTCTGCAGGGTTAGGCCCGGAAGCCAGCTTACCACTGCTCAGGAACCCATTCCGACTCCACTCACAAAAGACTTGTATTTCAATAAACTGTGTCACATAAACAGGCATATACATTTAGCCTGAAAAACCCAGGAGTGTGGACTGGGAAAGGTTTAGGTAGATTCTATATTCACTATAGAAATGCTGAACTCCACATGTCAGATTTTACTATTGTGCACTATGTACAATACACACCAGATTTTATTTTGCTCATCAGTGACTGACAGCAAACCAACTAAACCGTAAAATAATTCAAAGCATCAGAGAGAAGTTAACCTGACCCTCCTCATCAGCCAGTGCACGTTTATTCCAGCTGATTGGGGTGGCTGAAGCAGAACTTTGCAAGCAATGTACATCAATTGAAAAATGGGAGCTATCTCCAGTTAGTACCTAATATTAGAAGAATAATGCTCTATCTATTTCCAAAAATGTCTATTAATAGGAGAGCCACAGAAAAGGACAAAAAAGTTTGAACTGGGCTTAGATAAAGACAAACTGCAAATGACTATGGGAGAAAGCAATGTGTCTAGTGTGTGACTCTCCTCTGGAGCCTCCGTAAATGTAGAGCTGCCTCTGTCTCCATGGCTTTCCGTGTTGACTGCACAACAACCACCTGGGGACCATTTTAAAATACACAGGGGTGGGCCCCAACCCAAATCAAGTGACTCAAGAATCTGAGAGTGAGCCTGGCATTTTGTTTTCTAAAAGCTCTTCAGGAGATTCAAATGTGCAGTCAGTATTGAGAACCACTGAATCGCCTCCAGGGACCTCCCGCTGTCCAAAACCCCCAACAGGAAGATGAGCAACCTGGAGATGGGTAACTGGGGACAGAGCCTGGAAGCTATGAAAAACTTTTAAATTCTTCTTTGCTCTAACAACCAGCTTTTCCATAGGAGACATCCTGAGTGGCTACCCAATCCCAATCCATGCACAAGTTCCTTCCCCGCAGCAGTCTCCTGTGAGATCTGCTCAGATGGTCACCCAAAGGAGAAGAGAAAGTATGTGACACAGAATTTAGGGTCATCAAAGCTAAACAATTTTGACTGCATGACTATTATAAGCACACTCTTGTGCTTACATAGTGCCTAGGCTGAAGGGATATGATATGCAAGGTGCCCTGAGGTTGTTGGGTTTCTTCCAAGCAATTGATGCAATTTTTTCTTAGAATAATTCTAAAAGTTCTCATAAGTCTGGGAGCCCCATTTCTAATACGTTTTTCTTTCTACCACTGAATTCATAAAATAGCAGAGAATCCAAATTTATACCTTCTTATAGGCATAATATTGTCAGTCTTCTAGACATGTCAAGGATCTGTTAACCACCAACAGGTGTTATATAATGGTTTTCTCTGGACAAAGTTAAAGGTATTCACCCTCCCAAATCCCTTTAGCTGCTTCAAGGTGACTGGAGTCCACAGCGTAGTTAATTTAGAGTATGCTCCACTGTGGCTAATTAAAGTGTGCTTCACATGGTTCAGCATATTTTCCCATGAAACTTGCCCCTCTGAGTGGATCTAGTTCTTTCCTTCCTTTTATTTCTATGATTCACTCAAGGATTGTGCTATTTGAGAAACCATGGTGCAAAGAATAATCATTGACCAACTCTAGTTGAAATGCAATATTAATTCTTAATTTGTTCTTGTAAGGAAAGTCATATTCAAACATCCTGTCATTCGTTTTCCATAAGGAGCTAAGCTTTCAGCCCAAATTGTGTTAATGGTAGCTTCCCAAATGGAATCCCAGCCTTCTTTCAGACCCAGAAACAACAGAATGCAGGTCGATGAGAAGCAGCTGAATTCGAATGGAGTCAGAAGCTTCTGGACATTACTTTGGCTAAGTAATCTTGTAACACACCCATCTAATGAAAATCAGATCTCATTCAGAGTAGGGAATTTAGTTTCCCTGGATAAAACTAAATTGATCCCATAAGATCTATTACCCCAAGCACTAAAGATCCTGTCTACACAGCACTAAATGAAGTGGTCAATGAATTAAGCCAAAACCCCTAATAAAAAGCAAAATAATCTCTAGAATTCAATTCCTACTAAGGAACATATTGGAGAGAGTGACTCATATCTATTAATGGCTTTCAGGCACATTTGTTCCTTGATCAAATAAATACTTTGTTAATCAACAGATACATTTGAATGCTTACTATATGTTCAGAACCACACCAAGTCAGAAAGGCGATCTGGAAGATGTCTAAGACTAGTGGAAAAGAAACACTTTTTGCATGACTTCTGCTTTCAATTATAGGTTTAAAGCAATGTAACACATACATATGTTTAAATTTTGGAGTTTTTCTCTTAGCTACCAAAAAAAAAAATAGCTACCCAAAGTCATCTCCATTTTAGCTACTGGAACCTGGCATAATGAATAACACATAGTAGGTCTCAAAAAAATATCTGTGGCAGGAAGAAACAAGTGAATAAATGAGCTAATATTTTCTGAACAGAATAGGTCAAGCTCAAAGATCACGGTATCAGAAACACTGTTTGTTAAGTGTTGTAAGCGTGAGTATATTTAGAAACCAGTCAGTCTTTACCACAATCTATTGTTTTCTTCTTCTCCTTGAGCATATAACTAATCCCCATGTTGCAGCCTCCCTTGCAGTGAGATGTGACCCTGGTGGAGCAGTGTGGAGGGAGAACTGCCCAGTCCAACAAAGAAGTTATAGGCTGGTTGTATGGCAAGCAGCCAGGTGAACCAGGAAGAAAACATGCACACATCACACACACACATCTTGCCAGGGTGAGATTCTGAGATTGTGTGATACAGACTAAGAGCAATTGACCTTTTGAAAACCAGAAGATGAATGTAGGGCTGATTAACATGAGAAGTGATTGCTTAGCTGGATGGCAAAGGAACAGAGGTGTTTGGGTTGGCTGAAAAGATAGAGAGGGACTTTCTGAATAGACAGAAAAGCACCAAAAAGAAATCATGAAATGATGGTCCATGTAGATGTGGAGGCAAGCAATGCGGCAGGCTCTCAGCTATTGCAGATGGGTCCTGAGAGGCCAGAGGAATTAAACACCAAGTAGCCCCAAACAGAGGCCTAAAATGAGATGCAATGTCATTAGGCACAGCCTTCTAATAAACTAATGCTATCACACTCAAGTGTAAGGTCCAACCAGGAACAAAATAGGAAGGAGATGTCAAGTGGGAATCCCAAAATTCATCCTGTCTTGCCAGTCTCAAACCAAAAATAAACCTCCATCAGAAGTCCTTCAGTCTGTAGGTTAATTTAAAAGTTTTAAAGGCATCAAGTCCAGTTATGAGCCTATCACAGTGACTCATGTGAGAAATGAGGCCACTACACTCTAGATTATCCCTTTCCACAGGGGTTTATCATCCCCAAGGGGATAATAACGGGTTCTTAGTCAGGAAGAGAGGGTGAAAAAATTATTATAGTGGTTTGTAATAATATTTATGACAATATTTGGGATGAGATATTATTTCTTAGTATTTGATTTTTTTTATTTCTCCAGGAAGACATTAAATCCATTTTAATTTTAGATTAATTGATTCATTACCTTAAATTTAATTTAGTTTTCTCCTTAAAGTGATAACAATGAAAAAGAAGGTTGAGAGACACTGATCTAGATCTAGAAAGAGCACAAAACTTAGTTTTGTTAATGATGTTTCTCTTAAATATTCAGTATTGGGGATTGTGTTTAGTCTCTCCGGTTCCCAGTCTTTTCCCTTTTTGTTTTGTCTCTGGTCCCAAGTTCTGGTATACGACCTTTTTGCACTGAGGAAAATATATGCCATATGAGTGAGTCATCTATATGTTAGAAAAATTTTAAGACAAGATTAGTGTTTTGCAGATAAGTCTGCAATTTAAGGCTTTTATCATACTCTGGAATGAAATATATTGTTCCATCACATGGGCTTACCCCTACTAGTCTCAAAGCCTGCTTTGGACCAATAGACAGACATTATTCCAGACATGCCAGATGGCCTCTGCCCTTTCTACGATACTTAGGCTGCAATGCCAAAATGCCAAGCCCCAGACCCCCAAGGGCATTATGACCCAAGGAGCAAGCATAATAGCAGTGCTAAAGCTCATTAAGCTCTTAGCATGGCCCAGGTGCTGTTCGCATCACTGCACATGAACAAATCCATTAACCCCCAAGCGACTCTCTGAATCAGGTACTGTTATTACTACCCTTATTTCACAGATGGTAAAAATGAAGCAAGAGAAGTTACGTAAAATGCCACTTCACACATCCAGCAAGTGCCAGAACCCAGGTTTAAATCCTGCTACTTTCACACAGGTGCTTATTCCCAGAGGCACTCTGTGAACCTGCCATGAAAACTGACTCACAGCACCAACTCTGGGCCTGGCAGATCTGTGCTCAAATCCTATCTCCACTGTTTTCCACCTGGGGACCTTGAACTGATTACCTACGTTCTCTGAGCCTCAGTTTCTGTACTTTGTGCATCTCACGGGGTTATGATAAAGTATAAATGAGATAGTTCTGGCTGACCAAATCTGGTAAAAAATAATACTATTAAGAAGCCAGTTCTTCCTAACTTGATCTATAGATCCAGTCTAAATCTCAATAAGTTATTTTTGGAAATCAATAAACTGATTATAAAGTTTACATGGAGAGCCAAAAGACCCAGAATACCCAACACAATGTTAAAAAAGAAGAAGAAATTCGGAGAACTGGCAATGCCCAACTTCAAAACTCACTACAAAGTTACAGTAATCAAGACAGTGTAGTATTGGTGAAAGAAAACAGACCAATGATTGTAACAGGATAGAGAGCCGAGAAACAGGCCCACATAAAGTCAGCTGATTCTTGACAAAAGAACAAAAGCTACTCAATGGAGAAAAGATAGACTTCTCAACAAATAGTGCTGGAAAAACTGGATATCAATATGCAAAAAAAAAAAAAATTAATCTAGACACAGACCCTACACACTTCACAAAAATTAACTCAAAATGGATCATAGATAACACAAAACTATAAAACTACTAGAAGATAACATGGCAAAAAATCTAGATTACCATGTGTATGGTGATGACTTTTTAGATACAATACCAAGGCATGATCCAGGAAATAAAATATTGGTAAACCAGACTTTATTAAAATTAAAAACTTCTGCTTTGCCTAAGACATTGCCAAGAGAATGAAAGACAAGCCACACACTGGGAGAAAATACTTGCAAAAAAACTGATAAAGGAATCTTTTCCAAAATATATGAAGAATTTTCAAACTCAACAATAAGAAAATGAGTGATCTGATTTTAAAAATGGGCAAGAGACCCGAACAAATACCTTGCCATAGAAGATATACAGATGAAAAATAAGCATATGGAAAGATGCTCCACATCATATGTCATTAGAGAATTGCAGATTAAAACAATGTTATACTCCTAACTTGATCTATAGATCCACTCAAAATCTCAATAAGTTATTTTTGGAATACCTATTAGAATGCCCAAAATCCAGAACACTAAAAACAGCAAGTGCTGGCAAGTATGTGGAACAACAAGAGTTCTCATTCATTTCTGGTGGAAATGCAAAATGGTACAGCCACTTTGGAAGACATTTGGCTAAACATACTCTTACCATACAATCCAGCAATCACACTGCTTGGTACTCACCCAAAGGAGTTGGAAATGTATGTCCACACAAAACACTGCACAAGGATATTTATGGCAGCTTTTATATTCATAATTGCCAACAGTTGGAAACATCCAAGATGTCCAACAGTAGGTATGTGGATAAATAAACTGAGGTACATCTAGACAATAGAGTATTTATACAGTGCTAAGAAGAAATAAACTATAAAGCTATGAAGACATGGAGGAAATTTAAGTACATATTACTAAGTGAAAGAAGGCTATCTGAAAAAACTACATGCTGTATGGATACAACTATATGACCTCCTGGAAAAGGCAAAACTATGGAGATAGTATAAGGATCAGTGGTTGCCGTGGTTTAATGGGGAGGGAGGGATCAATAGACAAAGCAGAGTATTTTAGGGAAATGAGACGATTTTGGATGATACTATAATGATGGATACATGTCATTATACATTTGTTCAAACCCAGAAAAGGTATCACACCAAGAGTGAGCCCTAATGTAAACTGTGGACTATGGGCGATAATGATGAGTCAATGTAGGCTCTCAGTTTTAACAAATGTACCATTGCGGTGCAGGATATTATAGGAGGGGAGATTGGGAGGGAGAGGAGAGGTGGTATAGAGAAAATTTCTATACTTCTGCTCAATTTTGCTGTGAACAAATAACTGCTCTAAAAAATAAAGTCTATTTAAAAGGAGGGAGGATATCAGGATAGGCATAGAGATCAAAAATAGAAAGATGGAGGAAGAAGAGTCCTTGTTAATCAAGATCCAGGACAACACTCAAAGAGGAGATAAAGAAAAGATAAAACCTGAATGTAGGCTGCTGAGAGCTATGCAGGCAAGGGTGGAGAGAAGAACGGACTCTGTCTGAGCAAACCAGATGTTCTGGTGACCAAGAGACTTCCGAAGCCTCTCCTTCAGGACCGAGTGCCATCACAGAACGTGCCCTGCCCAGACCTGTGGCTTTGTGAATATGTGAGATGTGAAAGGTGTACTAGTTAAACTCTTGTTGAATTCCTGTAACAATATAGGAAACAATATACATCACATCAACATAGACAAAAGGCTACAAATCACCAAGGGGGCTCCAGGGGTGAATGTTTTAAAGGAACCAAAAACCAGGAAGCTCTGCTTCCTGGAATCAAATGCAGGTTAAGAGACTTTCTCACCTGGTAGCCTCAAGCATATCACATGGCTCAAAGGTGCTGCCAAAAACCCAGATCCAAAAAAAAAAAATTAAATGAGAGGATAGTGGGGAAGAGAAGCCGGAACTTTTCAGGGACCACAATAAAGGCATTTATTAGCCAGCCCCAGTCCCTGGCATCTTAGAAACAAAGGTTGCCGTCCAAGTGCAAACAAACTTCTTTCCCTGCTGTGACTGCATTTCATAATTCTTGTACTTCCTCACATGGAGCCGCTCCATCTATGAGGTCATTTGTTTTCCTGAGACCTCAGTTACGGAGCTTGCCAATCATTCAGATTGCAGGCACTGGCCAGGAATACTGGGTGAGGAAAGAAAAGCATTAAGCCCTTACTGCTCTCTCTTAGGTCAATGAGAGCATTAGAATCCCATTCCACTGTCTTTTCAAAAAAAACTATGCTTACAAAGATAACAAGTTCCAAATGTTGTCTTTTCTTAAAGGTATGTTTGTTTCAAATCATATGTTTTTAATCTATGAAAAGCCTGAGTTATAATTATTCCAGTTCTACACACTATCCAAAAGCCAAGAGATAACATGCAGAAGTGATGAATGTGCTTTTGGTGATGTATAGAGCAACTGTTGATTGAAGACATAAACAGAGTCACACAGGAAGAGGAGAAGTTCAGATCCATTCTGCATTTTGCCTGCTCCCAGAACAAACCAGTTTCAGGTCATCCAGGTGAGGAGCAAAGGATCACTGCTTTGTGGAGAGACTCTTGTGTTAGTCATTTACACTTCAGTATGAATTTGGCATATTCAACCCCCCACACTATTTATATTTGAAATCTTATCCATAATTGGAAAATAAACAGTCTTGTCTGTTTATTAAGGGAATTTGAAACCTCAATGAAAAATGAAATCAATATGGAAGAAGGAGGGACTTGGAAATCCACGATATGTCTAAGAGAAAAGAATTTAAGAGTGTTTTTAATTGTACACTATTTATGATGCTAACTTAATGACCCCTTAGACTTATAATCAGAGGATCTATTATAGGATTCCTTTCTTTTCTTAAATCTCATCAAACATCAGACTCCAGAAAAGGGGCTTTGTTTGTTTTGCTTTTGGCAATGCATTTTTCAATGCATATTTTTAAATTGAGAAAGTAAAACACTTGTAGGGAAGACCTAAACTTATCTAATTTCATCGCTGGAACTTATGTCATTTTATTAATCACAAGATACAAAGTTATAAACACACATAAGCTGTTGGAATTAGTGAAGTATTGTGAACAATTAGACTATCTTATAAATGCAGTACAACCCACTGAAATTCATGTTTAGAGAAGATCTTGAAAAAGAAAGACCCAAAACATTGTTAAGATGGGATTTGGGAATCTGGGGATCTTTTTTTTTCCCATTTCTGACCCTTTCCCTCAAACATGAACCTCCACCACCAACCAATCAAACTAGCCCATATTGACTGCTAGAATCTCCTCACATTTGTTCCTGAAAAGGCAGTCCTTTTCTCTAAAGAACAGAAACAGAAATAATCAAATAGAAAAAACAAAAATGATCTTTGTCAAAGTTGATGAGCAATATTACCTAGAAGGGAAGTAAGGAATTATAGTCTTTTTCATTCTATAATGAAAGCTAACATCACAGTTGTGAAAAGGAAAACCAATAGTTAATTCAAAAACCTTTTTAGGAATCAATTTTATTTCAAGCTTGTTACAAATCTTAAGTGTATATCAAATTGAACTTAAAACATACCATCGGTCACAGAGTATTGTGGAGGAAATGAGATTGATAAATGAATACTCCTTGATAGGAAACACAAATCCTCCATGAGAAGAGAAACCTGATTCATATTCCTCATAAATACAATAACCACAGTCTGACGCTAAGCATCAAATTTCCAGGAACTCCGTCCATAATGAATTAGTCAATTATCTGGGAAAGAAAGGGAAATAATCTGTAGATACATGTTCCAGAAGAAAATCAAACCATTAATTAAAGTGAGATATCTTCCCATACTGACACTAGAGCACTGAAATAAACAGTAAAATGGTCCAATAATTGCATGAGATAATGGACCAATTCCAGAAATTATTATAAAACTTTATTTTATTTCTGCATGTATACTAGTAATATTCACTGAATACCTACCATATGCAGAATAAGGTCCCAGAGAATGCCATATTTCAGAAAGAACATAGATAAAGTCCCTCCTAGTATCAGGAATATCATCACAACATGCAAAAATTAATTGAAAAGTTATCAAAAACCCACAATAATTCTGACCTATTGAAGAGAAGTATTCTCTGAATTCAATATAGTTTTTCTGCTATAGAATATATATAAACAAACATAATTTTAAGGCTAAAGCCTCTGCGGCTGCATTGGGTTAAATGCTGTTTAGTAGACATTCTGCACTCAAGAACAGATTAAAATAATTTGTAATGTGCCCAAATTGTCTGCTGGTTAGCTTTAGTTTACATGAAATTCAATCATGTATATATAAAGAGATTTCCTAAAATGATGAAAAATCAGCTTTATTAAGCAGATAAATATTTCCTTTTAGTGAATTCTATAAATTCTATTTTGCTAGTAATGTCCCTACTAATAGCTCAGAAATAAATACAAGCTTGTTTACGGTTATCATAAATTTTACATTACTGAAGCCCTTTTCAATAAATTGCAATTTGCATAAAAATTACATGTAAGAGAAACTGCCAAAACAGGAATAAAAATAACAACTGATCTTTTCTTCTGTGCTGCTTGTTATGGTGCCAGTCACTCTGTTTACGTGTATTCTGATTTCATTTAATCATCATAAAAACTTTCAAGAAGGTATTCTATTGCCCCCATTTTTAAACAACTGGAAGCTACTAGAGTCTGGAAGAATAAACTTTATGCTGTACTGACTGCCCTCCAATCAAGGCATGCAAACTGGTATTGTCTTGATTTGTCACTTTAAGACACAGGCTCAGCACATTTAGGCAATAAGTGAGTGCCCGTGAAAAATATCATTCTAACACTTTTTGCTAGTACATACAAATAGGATCGTTTTAAATGATCACACCATCACATCCTGTTCTAGTTTATAATTTCCATACCATGGTCAACCTAGAAGCACATGTCCCTAGAAACAGCTCCACTGGAGACAGCTTTCTTCATGACAACAGCATCATTTGCTCAGCCTTCCAGCTTGGAGAGCCCTCCTTCTTGAAGTCCCTGCTGTCCCTTTCCTCCCTCCTTCCTGTCACCACCTGGCCCGTGCAGTCACAACCCCGCGCCTGGACCACCTCAGCAGGATCCTGCTGGCTTCCCTTTTAAACCCCTTTGCTCACCTGCTTCACCCACTCCTTTCTGGTTATTGTTTCTCTCCTCCAGCTTCACTAGCCAAGCCCCGTAAAGGTGATCTGGCAACACTGCTTTCCCCCATGTACTTCCCTCTCCCTGGACTCTGGGTCCTGCCCTTATCTTTGTTTTTCCTCCGGCTCTGTTGTGTCTCCTCTTCCTCCTCCTACCTTTAAATAGCGGTGTTTCCAAGGCCCCATTCTGGCCCACCACCCTCCCCATTACATACACTCCCTGGCCCAGTTCATCCACATAATGCCTGTTAACTCCAAAATCTCTATCTCAGACCAGACCTTTCCCTCCAGCTCCCAACTCACAGCCCACCTCAGCAAGGATGTCCCTTCTGGATGTCTCACAGGCTCCTCACACCCATGATCGCCACCCTGTCCATCCCACTCCTTCTCTGCTCCCACATTTCAGGTAATGACACCCTCTAATGAGTCCATGCCACGCATATCACCCCTCACCTCCATCCACTAATTTCAGCAGATTTTTCCTCCCAAATAGCTCATCAGTCTATCCCCTCCTCTCTAAACCTGTGACCACTAAGCTAATGGGTGCCGGCAAAACCCCTCACGGGACTATTACAAAAGCCCCCTAATAGAGTCCCTGCCTCCCGTCCTGCCCCTGGGAACACCGCTCTCCACCCGTTAGTGTTATTTCCTAACACGTAAAGCCTGATTATACCAGACCTCTTGCCTGGAAGTCTCTGACAGCTCTCCATCACCTGGCCTGTCTCTGTGATGTCACAATCACGTCCCATGATCCATGTTACATTTTCCCGGAACCAAATCGTATAGGCCATCCTCGGCTTCGTGTGCTTTCAGTGCTTTGTGTGTGCCATTCCTCCTACATGGAATGCCTCCCCCATTCTTTACCTGACGCTCCCAGAGGACACCGGCAATAGGTCAGAGGAAGCTTTGTGAAGAAGGAGAATGACACCCTGCTAACAAAAGAAACGTGAAATCGAGTGCCACACACAAAGCCCTGGACACCCAGTCCGTGTCAGCACAGCTAAACTCCCCTGAGCAATTAGGGCTTCAACTGACCCTTTGCATAAACGCTCTTGCTCCGAAAACTGTCTTTATGTGTCCATTTTATTGCCATGTTTCTAAATTCCTTAGAGGCAGACCATGTTTTAGGCAGCTTCATACTCCTTCTGTCCACCCCAGTACAGAATTTTACATGTGGTGAATATCCAGTAAACGGCCAGTGATGTAACCTGACAACATCTACTGACCAGAATATTCTGAAACAAGTCCTTTCACCTGCCCTCTGCTTGTGAGAAGTCAGTCTAGTGAAGGTGATGTCACTTGGACATCATCTTTATGAGGAAAAAAATGCACTTGCATTTGGACAGAAGGCATGCTTTAATGGTTAAGATTTCATTCCCTGGCCTGTCACTTGACATATATTAACTCATTTTATCCCCACAACGGCCCTCTGCAGTAGAGTCAGAGAAGCTGCAAGAGATGCTGATGACAACTCCTTAGACGATCCTCGGGCCTGTGTCTCCCATCCCTTAGGTCCAGAGGGTGAAGTCACAGAATATCCCAAAAAGTTTGGGAGCCTAAGAGTTCCTGCATAGAACCCTGCAAAATGATGCCATGGGGAAAGAGGCAGCAGGAAAATCTTCAATGGACTGAGTTTTAACCTAAAATGACATATTTGCCTGGAATTTTCTAAGATTTCATTTCCTGTGATGATATGGATGGGAAGATGAAGATAAACTCAAGTCATGGAAAACTAGAGAGAGTTACTTTTTTGTGCACCTGAATGTGACTAAGACGTTTGCACTTATAACATATACTGGTAAAATATTTTTTGTATTTTACTCTAGAGACATATGCAGATCACATAGGAATATTGTATCAAGTGGTATGTGTAACTGACCAGGCAAATGGAGAAAAATTAAGTATCTCCACCTTTTGTTAATATGAAGCATTTGCCTGGAAAAGGAGCTAATAGTTGGTTTACTAACCAAGACTTGAGCACTGTGGATATGGAAAGTCAGAATTATCTACTCAGTCTGTCTTTCACCAATAACTTACTATAATCTTTGACTTTCCAACCCTGACATGCCTGTACTTCTTGCTCTGGGGTAAACCCTCTGAGGTCCATCAGCGACATTTACTCCTCAGAGTTAACATGAGAAAGAGGTGAAGCACACCTCCATTCCAAACGTCATGGGCTCACAGCCAGCCCTTCTTAGTCAACATTATTTTTTCTACTTTTAAGACTACTTAATATTCCCATCTTTTTACATAACCATGAAAAACAAAGGGAAGGGAAGCATAGACCCTAAACATTTCCAGCCAATCCGCCTGTACAAAGATCAAGCTCGCAATGCGAAACTTCAGACAATGAGCAATCAACTCTTACGTGATTTTGGCCTCTAAAATATAGTTGGACAGAGCCCTCAGCTACTGGCATGTCTCTTTAAAAAGAGGGATTTGATTATGTGTGATTGTGTACATACTATGTGCCTATTTAAGAAAAATTGGAGTTGAAACCCAAGGCAGCCACTAACCTAGAAGAGCTCACACTCTAGAGAGGATGACAGATACATACCACAAAATTTCAATACAGTTTTGCGAGTGCTTTGACAGACATAAACACACAGTGTTGTGAGAGCAGAAGCAAAGGTATTAGCAATGGGAGGTGTCAAGAAATGACTCTTCCAGAGAGGATGCCTGGGCCAGGTCTTAGAAGAGAAGAAGGAGCCTGCCAGGCCAAAAAAAAGTGCCTATTCACTGCTGAACAAGGAAGATCAGTTACATCACCCGCACACCTACGCAAGGAAAGCACATATCATCAGTCGCTGTGAAATGGGCATGAGAATCAATCCTGAACAAGCGTGTCTCTGGTGCTTTTGATGAAAACTGTAGTAGGGATCTCAGGGGGGAAAGATGAAAGATCAGAGAGACCTATAGGTATAAGAACCTTGTCTCTCCACACCATCCATCCACTCAAACTATTTTTATTGGACAGAACTGAAAGAAACATTGTTGGCAAATAAAATACCTACCAGTATATCCTGGACTGCTTCATGCTGTATGCATGCTTGAACTTTGACCTGTGCAGCACAAATCCATATTCAAGTGGTTAAGAGGCCATATAAGATGAGCGCTTGTTATGAATGAAACTTTGGTGATTACATCAGCTACACTAACCCAGAACAGCTGACGGCCCTTGCCAATATCATGCATTCAGCAATCAGCAACATCTTTGGTACAGATGTCTTGGGAAACCATTGTGCCAATTATACCGTAATGATGAGAGTAGAGAGCCTGACTAGGGAATTCTCATTATGTCTCCTTTGAAAATGAATCTCTTAAAAGAGGGCAACGCACAATATACGCTGTGTATCCTGTCACTCCTTTGGCTTGAGCTGCGCTCCGTTTGACTCTACGGGTCATTGAGCTTTCTGATCTTGGAGTTGGGATGGTATAAGCTAAAGGGTTTTGGCACACACAAAACCCACTACATTCTTGAAAGCTCAAGACAGCTTTACAGTGTCTCAAGCTACATCTGAGCAAACCTGTTTCTTACTAATGCTGTCAGTCTTTTTAAATATTTTCTCCACAAAGGACAAAAGGAGAAAAACAGCATTTGTTAGTCAATCAGAACCTATCTAAACTTAACATAGTTAATTGGGTGATGCAGTCTGCAGTGCACTTTTAGAAAAAAATACAGAGTAGAAGACAATCTTTTTCAGGAAAACAGGTGGTGCGTGCCCTGGTGTCAGCAAGGACTTAGATTTTCCACTTCTTCTGTAATGGCAGTACTGTGTGATTCATTCACTCATTTCAGCAAATATTCACCAAGCACCAAGCACCAATAAGATTCAGTGCTCAGAAATGTGAACCTGAGATTCAACAACATTTTTAGTCATTAGAGAAAGGTTATGTTATGATTACTATATTGAACTTAACTAAGGTTAGGGAAATGTTCAAATAAGATTTTCACCAATAAGGAAGGAAACAAAAATGTATTCACTGTCAAGTCTTAATCAGATAATTCCAACACAAGCACCACTCTCCTCCCCAGCCCTGCTATTCACTAACTCTTTTGGTAACTCCAGGACATTTTTTATTTGAATAACTGTATGCATCAAGAGGCATTAGATGAAGCAAAAAGCGTTTAGTTTCTGGCCACAGTAAATGAATCCAAGACTGTAGAAGAATGGGGAAGAAGGAACTGCTACAGGCAGACCTTCTGATCATGAGGGTGATGCACCTTCATAGGGCGGTGTAAATTTACACACACTATTGCTTCCAGAAACGACTTTCAATAGAAAACTTTATAGGCCTTTTAAAGTCTCATGGGTGAGTCCCTGGAAATATCACGGTTGGTCAAAAAACACATGTGTCTCAACTCTTTCTAACTCTCTTTGTTGTGAACTTATAAAAACGCATAGGTGTATATTGGACTCATTAAACCGAGGGACTCACAGCGCTGGCTCCATCAGACCAGGGTGCGGACAGGCATTATACGTTATGCGAGCTTCCCCACATCATTCTGCCAGCGTGCTTCCATTTTAATCCAAAACATTCCCAGCCTGCCAAATACTAGGCCTCCCTGGAACACATAAAACCAATCATGCCACCTCATACAGAGGTTCTCTGATGTGGACGAGTTTCCACTAGAGACTGTAAGGAACCCATGACCACATTTTCGTATGTTATTTCAAATCAACCCAAAACCCACCCTCCAGAGGTAGTACAAGAGTAAAACAGTAACCCAGGGAAAGTACATAGAAGAAATGGAGTTCAAAGTATACCGGCGTGACAGTTGTGAAGCACTATATTTACTCATCACTGAATGAATCCAGTGAACATTCATGACTCACCTATGGACATTTCATTTAGGTGAAGAGGTATACTTTTAATGAACTTATTTATTTTAGTTACCTACTTTTTTAGAATCTCCCAAGACTATCAAAATCATATTGAAGCTGATGCCAAAAGATGCTTTAAAATCTCCGAATTTTCTAGAAAGGCTACAAAGAAAGCTCACATGAAATACAATTTCATGTTGACAAATTGGCGTGTCAAGACAATTAGCCTCTTTGTAGCAAGATGGTGGACAGATGCATAAAAGAATCATGAGTCTGACTGCTCTACAAAAGCCAATGAGGCTGAGTCTCTGACAGAACTAATACGTCAAAGAGGAAGAGATAAGAATTGAAAATCTGATGGAAAACAGCCAGGCAGGAAATACAAAAGAAAGCATATTGAGCTGTGGTTAAAAATAGTATGAGTAAACTTTGTTCTGAGACATGTGTGGAGCTGGAAGCAAGACACCCAGGAAGACTGATTATAAGCCATAAATAAGAGGTTTGTGACAAACTGAACAATAAAAAACTAGTGGAGAGGTGGGTTCTTCATGATGGAATGTGAGCTCTCTGCAAACGCCATGAAAGGAAGTCAAGAAGGGAAGAAGAACTCTGAATTTAGCAGAGCACCTAAAGAGCGATAAAGTAAAAGAAGGTGGTGATGTGTTTCCTTCAATTAAAATAAAAGATAGAAATGCCACCAAAAATTGAAATCAATTTGACCAATATCTAGAGGATCAATAGCAAAGATACTTGTCACCATATGTCTGAAAGTATGTGTTCATTCATGCCACTGATTAGTGCAGATTCATCTCTAGGTTGGGTGACCCTGAAGGTAGCTGTGCTAATAAAGTGGATGTTAACGTTTGGGGAGCTATGAGGAATGATTGTACTATGCCAGGCCAATTTAGTTTTCTTCTTCAATAAATGAATCATGTTGAAAGGGGTAAAAATAATAGTTCCAGAGAATTTTATTACTCCAAATATGATATTATTATCAATAAATGAAAAATACAGGGTCTAGATCATATTTCTCATGTGTGAGTACACAGTCAATTAGAAGGCTAAACCAAAAATTGGGTTATACTCAGCATCGATCTAAGGCATGTCATTGAGTGAGATGGTCAACATTCATTAATGGCTTTATCAGCAACTTAACTGACAGGATACAGCACAATATGACTGGAATGTTCAGTAACAAATTGTCCATAAAGGGAACACTGTTAAAAAAATGGGAACATTACTTGGGGATCTCGGTGTATCAGTCTAAAATCAATTCTTTAGGAATGCTTATAGATTAAAAACAAGCACACAGTTGGGTTAGTCAAAGATTCCTTAGATATAAAACCAAAAGGCACAATTTGTAAAAAAAACTAAACTAAAATAAAAATTTTAACCAAATTAAATACACTTCATTAAAATTGTCAAAAAAAATGTTAACAGAATGAAAGGGCAAGTCTCTGATAGGGAGAAAACATTTGCAAATCACGTATCTGATAAGGGTCTTGTATTTATAATATATAAAGAACTCTCAAAAGAACTCAATAAGAAAAGAATCCAACTTGTTTAACGGGCAAAAGATATGAACAGATACCTCATTAAAGAATACATACAGATGGCAAATACATGAAAAGATGTTCAACATCATTAGTCATTAAGGAAATGCAAACTAAATGCACAATGAGATACCACTACACACCTACTAGAAAGTCTAAAATTAAAAATATTGAATATAACAGGTGTTAGCAAGGACCTGGGTGAAACGGAATGCTCATACATTGCTAGTGGGAACACAAAATGTTGAATCCATTTTGGAAAACAGTTTGGCAATTTCTTAAAAAGGTAAACATACATTTACTATGTCATCCATCCATTCCAATCCCTAATAATTTACCCAAGAAAAATGAAAGCATGTGTCCATCAATGATTCGTACACTAATGTTTATAGAAGCTCTATTTACAATAGTCAGAAACTGGAGACAATCCAACTGTCTATTACCAGGTGAGTGGACAAAGAAATTGTGGCAATTCATATATGAAATACTGCTCAGAGGTGAAAAGGAATGGACTATTAATGCACACACAACATAGATGGATTGTAAAACAATCATATCGAGGGAAAGGAACCAAAAAAAAAAGGAATACATATTGAATAGCCCCATATTTACAAAATTCTAAGAGAGATGCAATCTAAAATGTAAGATAATCTAAAAATGACAGACCGCATATCAGTGATTGCCCGGTGGGTGGGAGCCATGGGTCATGAGGAAGGCAGAGAGCCACAGGAGGGGTTATAGAAGGACCAAGGAAGCTAGTGGGAGCGGTAGATATGTTCCTTATCTTGATTGTGTTTATGGTTTCCCTGTGGTATACATATGTTGAAACATAAAATTAAATATGTTATATATATATAACTTATTATATATTTGATTATGCCTCAATGAAACTGTTAACACACACATAAAATTAAAGTTAAAGAGAAAATTCCAAGTGATGAAAGAAAGAAACTGGCCTGATAATGGATAATTCAATGTCTCTATACATCATCTTTACAATATTATTGTCAGAAAGGCAATATGATATTGTTGTACAAGAGTCAGCAAATAATATTTCCATTATAACAGTACTAGTCATACCCTTAATTCAAGTACAGAGGTTGGTCTAGAGCTCATATTTGTAAAATACTAGAATGAAATCCAATAGAAAATATATCCATTACACATGCAGTTGGGTGAACTAAGAAGTATAAGCATTGGGTCATTTAAATTTTCTAAATAATAGCGACTAGTTTCACACTTTCAAAATCCACTTTCTGCTCAGTAGCCACCTCCCTTAAAGTCTCAGTTCTGGTTCCACTATTTTTCCATCATGTTTGGCAGTTAAAACCATCTCATGTCTTGTGTAAAGCTTTCTTTTCTCTCCAGTTCTAGCCGAACCACTGGTTTCGGGCGCCTGGGTAGGGACACCAGAAGCGGTCTGCTCACCCACTCGTCTGTCTCACTCCCCTCCTTCCTTTCTCCTGCTTCACCCTCCAGCATATGCTCAGTACAAGAGCTGCAGCGGTGGGTGTTGAGTGAGGTTTGGTATACTCTTGCTTCTGTGGCTATAAGTCATAGATGGCAAGTCCACTGTCCTTTTTCTCATTCTTTGTTGCTGCTTCTGTCTCCATGTCATGTACTCAAATGCTGACTGTCTCGTGGGGCTGTATTTGTTGTTCTTCACAGGGCAGTCAGTGACCTCCCCCTGCATAGCGCCCTCTAGGTGAGAAATCTGAAGCTCTGAGGCTCTGCCCTTTTCTCTCCACCTTTTGTACCTGAGGTGTCCTCGCCCAAACAGACATCTCTCTTAGAAGCTCCTACCCAGATTAAGCTTACTTAAGCCCAGCCCCTCATTTGAGGTCCCCATTTGACCACAGGGAGCTCCCACATTTCCTTGTAAGGTCAAACAATGGGAAGGCAGACTGCCCCCCACCCCATCCCAGAGCTCCCTCTTGCTTCTACCCTCTGTCTTCTAGTCCTCTTCTTCACAAGCGGTGTCAGACATTCTGATGGTTTTGGTCACAGCAACTTTCAGAGAGGTACAGTCTGAGTACCCTAATCTTGTAGACAGTCAAAGGAGAAAGTTAAATGCTCCCTCTTCCACAAGGCAAAGAGGAGGAAGATACCACTGCCACTCAGTGAAGTCTACATTGCCCCTCAAATCAGCTCTTCTCCCACTCTTTCCCCCCTCCTCTCCCAATGGCATGATGTTGGGGAGACTCACATTAAGAAGCAAGCCCTCTGGATTTAGAGAGTTTAGTAAATGTTCCCAACAGGGGGCTCCACTATAACCCTTGGCTCCCAGGGAAGATCTCCATCAGTCCCTGCACACATGTCACATGAACCAGTGTTCTGCAGAGCGCTCTGCTGTGTGCCCCAAGGAATGCCAGAATTAATGAGTTACAGTGTGATAGGACATTCAACAAGGAACTAAATAGCCATAATAAAAATAGAGCAAATAGAAAAAATTCCATAAAATAGCCACAGATAAAGGTCAAGGTAGATTGTATGCACCAAGCACTGCTCAGGAATCATCTTCCTACCTTCAAAAATGGAGGAAGAGATTTTCTCCAGCTATGGGATCATGAAGACATTGGTATTTGTTCTGAAGCTTGAAGAGAATGAAGAGTTTGAACTTGTAGACATAGGTGGGGAAGCAATTAGAGGTGAGGAAATTTTCTGTAGACAGTAAATCACAAGGATAACTTATTAACTATCTCTAAATACAATGTTTCTCAACTTCCCTGATTATAGGAATCACTAAGGATGCTTGTTAAAAATACAGATTCCTAGCTCCACCCCAGACTTCCTGGATCAGATCCAGAGAAAGACACAGGGAATCTGAATTTCTAAAACACATTTCCTGGCTGGTTCTTATGAGGAAGCAAATTTGAGAAATATTAAGGAAGGATCTGAAGTCTCCTTTGAGTAAGAAATGAAACTGTTACCTATCTCGTTGGACAAAAAGGGGGGGGCTTTCATTTCTGTAAAATTTTGGTGTGGAATAAGAAAGACACTAATTAAAGGTTTCTAAACACTGCAGAAGGCTTTTATGAGAGTTGGAATCCCCATCCCTGAAAATCTTTTAAAATAGAGGAAATCACTATTTGCCCTAGAGGTGCTGGCTCTGGGGAGCAGGCAGAGGACTTAATTATTTGGGGATCATTGGGGGGTTGTGAGAAACTGAAACTCGCCCAAGAAAGCGTGAGGGGGAAGAGTTTATTGTGAAAACACAAGGGACTCTCGAAGAGGCTGATTAGGGGAACCGGAGTCGGGGCCTTAGGAAAAACTGGAAAGTCACCAGGCACCTTTGCCCTCCTTCTCTTTGGGAACAAGTATTCTCTTATTGCTATAAAATATTAAATTCTCTTCTCAAGCCAGCTTCTCAATTTAGTCATCCACTTATCAAGGGCACCTCATCCTCCAATTCAACACGGCCTCCCAGACACTCAGAGTGAACTGATACAGTCTCCAGGCCCCAATCTCATACTCCTCCAGGTGACAAACTCGGAGTGGTTCGGCTGGCGTCACGTGCGCATGTCTGATCCAACCAGCTATAGCTGAGGGTACAGCTTTTGGGCACTCATGTAGTTGGGAGGATTGATGAAACTCTCACACAGAATAGGTCAAATGAATCTTCCCTGTTGCCTTGATTTTATCTTTTACTCCAAAAACAATAGTGCTCTTACTTGAAAACCTTATTCTTTCAAGAATTGTCCCTCTTGGCTTCATTTTGAAACTCTTATGAAAGGACCACCTATTTTGGATGCCAAGAATAAATATTTGTAAACAGTCAGTGACCTGGTCTCGTTTCAGAATCTTCTGGATGATCTGAATTCTTATCTAAGAATTTCTAAGTCTCCAAAACCAATATAAGAAACGTTTTGCTGAAATCCCTCCAAATTTATGCTAATTAATCTATCATTTTAAAACATATGTGCTTCAAGAAACACTTCAATGTGTGTGTTTTTAATTAATTTTCACTTAGCTCATCTGAATATTGACTAAGTTGTCTGAAGCCCAGAGGGCTTTTAAAAAGCTACCATAGTCGGGTGTGTACTGGATAATATGGGTAAATGTAGTCACCACATTGTTTTTTCATGTGAAACCTTCATAAGAGTGTATATCAATAATACCTTATTAAAAAAAAAAAGCTACCATAGTCCTAGAACAAGAAGGCCAATGTTCACCTCAATACATGGAGCTTGAACTCTATAGTGTCTCAGCTTGAGCCCCGTTGGTCAACCAAACCCACAAGTGATTTAGACTAAGTTTATTCAACACAGGTTGTCATTGGTTTTAGGAGGAAAACTGCTTTCCTTACCTCCTGTAGCTAAGAGATGTTAAAGAACAACAAGCCCACAAAACTGAGACATAATTCTATACAGAAGTTCTTGAGGCATCATAAATGGAAAGGAGGTGGTGGAGATAACGGGCGATGATCTTTATTGTAAGTCTTGCCTCACACTGCATGCAAGATCCCCAGTTCCCTAAAAGCCCATTCTCATTCCTTTTCCTGTTTCTAATGGCCCCAGTTGTCTCCTCTACCTGCCTTCTATTCATTCTCTCCACTCTCCTTTATAACCTCCTCTCAGCTGCTGTCTCCTCCTCCTGAGGCACTCTCACCCTAGAATATGAATTTGCCATTGTGCAGTAAAAGCAAGGTTATATAGGGTCCTACTTTTACAAATAGGCTCATGTTAGCATCTCCCATTATTTTGAGGCTCCAATAGAGAATTAGGCAGGTGGAAACTCTTTCCTTTATTAAAACATTTCATCAAGGAAACCAGCCAAGGAAACTAAATCGAAGAACAGAAACAAAGGAGGTGTACAGCATTAAAATTAAAAAAAAAAAACCCTACATTTGTTGCATTCTGACCCACAAGGCTTTGACAAGCTAACAGATTATTCAGCTCATATTGTTAGCTCCAGAGATTGCACCAAATTTTGAGAGTTCTCCTCAATTGCAATCAGGGCTGCCCTGAACACAGATGTACAGACCCTTAAAAACAATGCACTTGCCAACTAAGAAAACAAGGCAAATTGGAAGATACTCTGAATATGTAAATTTCTGGAGGAGAACATAGAGTGGTGAGCTAAAGAGTAACTGTGCATGGTCCAAGGGCCTAAAAACCAGTCATTTAGGCAGAACAATGAGCCTCTCTGGAGAGGCAAGCATCCAAACAAAAACATGACCTCTCTAAAAATGAAACAAATGATAAAGAGAAGTCTCTTCTTTTTTAAATTTTTTATTAAGGTATTATTGATATATACTCTTATGAAGGTTTCACATGAAAAAACAATGTGGTGACTACTTTTACCAATATTATTAAGTCCACACGGATATACCAGTGCAGTCACCGTCCATCAGTGTAGTAAGATGCAACAGATTCACTGTTTGCCTTCTCTGTGCTACACTCTTTTCCCCGTGACCCCCACACCACGTGTACAAAACATAATACCCCTCAATCCCCTTCTCCCACCCTCCCCACCCGCCCTCCCACACCCCTCCCCTTAGGGAACTACTAGTCCCTTCTTGGAGTCTATGAGTCTGCTGCTATTTTGTTCCTGCAGTTTTGCTTCATTGTTATACTCCACAAATGAGGGAAACCATTTGGCACTTGTCTTTCTCCACCTGGCTTATTTCACTGAGTATAATATCCTCCAGCTCAAACCATGTTGTTGCAAATGGTAGGATTTGTTTCTTTCTTATGGCTGAATAGTATTCCATTGTGTATATGTACCACCTCTTCTTTGTCCATTCATCTACTGATGGACACTTAGATTGCTTCCATATCTTGGCTATTGTAAATAGTGCTGCAATAATCATAGGAGTGCATATGTCTTTTTGAGTCTGAGAAGTGGTATTCTTTGAATAAATTCCAAGGAGTGGAATTCCAGGATCAAATGGTATTTCTATTTTTAGTTTTTTGAGGGTCCTACATATTGCTTTCCACAATGGTTGAATTAGCTTACATTCCCATTAGC
Source organism: Phataginus tricuspis (assembly GCA_029783875.1). Taxonomy (NCBI): domain Eukaryota; kingdom Metazoa; phylum Chordata; class Mammalia; order Pholidota; family Manidae; genus Phataginus; species Phataginus tricuspis. The sequence goes on from JAQQAC010021848.1 coordinate 5,258,519, forward strand.
AGTTTAGGAGGGTTCCCCTTTCTCTGCATCCTCACCAGCATTTGTTGTTCTTAGTCTTTTGGATGGTGGCCATCCTTACTGGTGTGAGGTGATATCTCATTGTGGTTTTAATTTGCATTTCCCTGATGAGTAGTGATGTGGAGCATCTTTTCATGTGTCTGTTGGCCATCTGAATTTCTTCTTTGGAGAACTGTCTCTTCATATCCTCTGCCCATTTTTTAATCAGGTTATTTGCTTTTTGGGTGTTGAGATGTGTGAGTTCTTTATATATTTTGGCTGTTAACCCCTTGTCAGATATGTCACTTACAAGTATATTCTTCCATACTGTAGGATGCCTTTTTGTTCTGTTTATGGTGTCCTTTGCCTTACAGAAGCTTTTTAGTTTGATGTAGTCTCATGTATTCATTTTTGCTTTTGTTTCCCTTGCTCAAGGAGATGTGTTCAGTAAGAAGTTGCTCATGCTTATATTCAGGATATTTTTGCCTATGTTATCTTCTAAAGGTTTTATGGTTTCATGACTTACATTCAGGTCTTTGATCCATTTCGAGTTTACTTTTGTGTATGGGCTTAAACAATAATCCAGTTTCATTCTCTTGCATGTAGCTGTCCGGTTTTGCCAACGTTGAAGAGGCTGTCATTTTCCCATTGTATGTCCATGGATCCTTTACCATATATTAATTGACCATATATGCTTGGGTTTATATCAGGGCTCTCTAGTCTGTTCCATTGGTCTATGGGTCTGTGCTTGTGCCAGTACCAAAGTGTCTTGATTACTGTGGCTTTGTAGTAGAGCTTGAAGTTGGGTAGCATAATACCCCCAGCTTTATTCTTCCTTCTAAGGATTGCTTTGGCTATTTGGGGTCTTTTGTGGTTCCATATGAATTTTAGAACGATTTGCTCTAGTTCATTGAAGAATGCTGTTGGTATTTTGATAGGAATTGCATTAAATCTGTAGATTCCTTTAGGCATATGGCCATTTTGACAATATTAGTTCTTTCTATCCATGAGCACAGGATGTGTTTCCATTTATTGGTATCTTCTTTAATTTCTCTCATGAGTGTCTTGTAGTTTTCAGAGTATAGGTCTTTCACTTCCTTGGTTAGGTTTATTCCTAGGTATTTTATTTTTGGACGCATTTGTGAATGGAATTGTTTTTCTGATTTCTCTTTCTGCTAGTTCACTGTTAGTACATAGGAATGCCACAGATTTCTGCATATTAATTTTGTATCCTGCAACTTTTCTGAATTCAGATATTAGATCTAGTTGTTTTGGAGTGGATTCTGTAGTGTTTTTTTATGTACAATATCGCGTCATCTGCAAACAGGGACAGTTTGAGTTCTTCCTTGCCAATCTGGATGCCTTTTATTTCTTTGTGTTGTCTGATTGCCATGGCTAGGACCTCCAGTACTATGTTGAATAGAAGTGGGGTGAGTGGGCATTCTTGTCTTGTTCCCAATCTTAAAGGAAAAGCTTTCAACTTCTCACTGTTAAGTATAATGTTGCCTGTGGGTTTGTCATATATGGCCTTTATGATGTTGAGGTACTTGCCCTCTATACCCATTTTCTTGAGAGTTTTTATTGTGAATGGGTGTTGAATTTTGTCATATGCTTTTTCAGCATCTATGAAGATGATCATGTGGTTTTTGTCCTTCTTTTTGTTGATGTGGTGGATGATGTTGATGGATTTTCGAATGTTGTATTGTCCTTGTATCCCTGGAATAAATCCTACTTGATCATGATGGATGATCTTTTTGATGTATTTTGAATCTGGTTTGCTAATATTTTGTTTAGTATTTTTGCATCTATGTTTATCAGGTATATTGATCTGCAATTTTCTTTTTTTTTTGTGGTGTCTTTGCCTGGTTTTGGTATAGAGTGATGCTGGCTTCATAGAATGAGTTTGGAAGTATTCCCTCTTCTTCTTCTCTTTGGAAAACTTTAAGGAGGATGGGTATTAGGTCTTCACTAAATGTTTGATAAAATTCAGCAGTAAAGCCATCTGGTCCAGGAATTTTGTTCTTAGGTAGTTTTTTTACCAATTCAATTTCATTGCTGGTAATTGGTCTGTTCAGATTTTCTGTTTTTTTCTGGATCAGCCTTGGAAGGTTGTATTTTTCTAGAAAGGTGTCCATTTCTTCTAGGTTATCCAGTTTGTTAGCATATAGTTTTTCATAGTATTCTCTAATAATTTTTTGTATTTCTGTGGTGTCCATAGTGATTTTTCCTTTCTCATTTCTGATTCTGTTTATGTGTGTATACTCTCTTTTTTTCTTGATAATTCTGGTGAAGGATTTATCTAGTTTATTTTATCAAAGAACCAGCTCTTACTTTCACTGATTCTTTCTATTGTTTTAGTCTTCTCAATTTCATTTATTTCTGCTCTAATCTTTATTATGTCCATCCTTCTACTGACTTTGGGCCTCAATTGTTCTTTTTCTAGTTTTGTTAATTGTGAGATTAGACTGTTCATATGGGATTGTTCTTCTTTCCTGAGGTGGTCCTGTATTGCAATATACTTTCCTCTTAGCCCAGCCTTCCCTGTATCCCATAGATTTTTTAGTGTTGAATTGTTGTTGTCATTTGTCTCCATATATTGCTTGATCTCTGTTTTTATTTGGTCATTGATTCATTGGTTATTTAGGAGCATGTTGTGAAGCCCCCATGTGTTTGCGGGATTTTTCATTTTCTTTACATAATTTATTTCTAGTTTCATACCTTTGTGGTCTGAGAAACTCGTTGGTACAATTTCAATCTTTTTGAATTTACCCAGGCTCTTTTTGTGGCCAAGTATGTGATCTATTCTTGAAAATGTTCCATGTGCACTTAAGAAGAATATGTATCCTGCTGCTTTTGGGTGTAGAGTTCTGTAGATGTCTGTTAGGTCCATCTGTTCTATTGTATTGTTCGGTGCCTCTGCTCCTTACTTATTTTCTGTCTGGTTGATCTGTCCTTTGCAGTGAGTGGAGTGTTGAAGTCTCCTAGAATGAATGCAGTGCATTATATTTCCCCTTTTAATTCTTTTAGTATTTGTTTCACATATGTAGGTACTCCTGTGTTGGGTGCATAGATATTTATAATGGTTATATCTTCTTGTTCAATTGACTCCTTTATCATTATGTAATGTCGTTTGTCTCTCATGATTTTCTTTGTTTTGAAGTCTATTTTGTCTGATACAAGTATTGCAACTCCTGCTTTTTTCTCCCTACTAGTTGCATGAAATATCTTTTTCCATCCCTTCACTTTTAGTCTGGATATGTCTTTGGGTTTGAGGTGAGTCTCTTGTAGGTAGCATATAGATGTGTCTTGTTTTCTTACCCATTAAGTGACTCTATGTCTTTTGTTTGGTGCATTCACTCCATTTACATTTAGGGTGATTATCGGTAGGTATGTACTTATTGCCATTGCAGGCTTTAGATTTGTGGTTACTAAAGGTTAAAGGTTAACTTCCTTACTATCTAGGAGTCTAACTTAACTCACTTAATATGCTATTACAAACACAGTCTAAAGGTTCTTTTTTCTCCTCCTTTTTCTTCCTCCTCCATTCTTTATATATTAAGAATCACATTCTATACTCTTTGTCTATCCCTTGATTGACTTTGGGGATATTTGATTTAATTTTGCATTTGGTTAGTAATTAACTGTTCTACCTTCTTTAATGTGGTTTTATTACCTCTGGTGACAGCTATTAAACTGTAGGAACACTTCCATCTATAGCAGTCCCTCCAAAATACACTGTAGAGATGGTTTGTGGGAGGTAAATTCTCTCAACTTTTGCTTATCTGGAAATTGTTCAATCCCTCCTTCAAATTTAAATGATAATCTTGTCAGGTAAAGTATTCTTGGTTCAAGGTTCTTCTGCTTCATTGCATTAAATACATCATGCCACTCCCTTCTGGCCTATAAGGTTTCTGCTGAGAAGTCTGATGATAGCCTGATGGGCTTTCATTTGTATGTGATCTTATTTCTCTCTCTGGCTGCTTTTAATAGTCTCTCCTTATCCTTGATCTTTGCCATTTTAATTACTGTATGTCTTGGTGTTGTCTTCCTTGGGTCCCTTGTGTTGGGAGATCTGTGTACCTCCATGGCCGGAGAGACTATCTCCTTTCCCCAATTGTGGAAGTTTTCAGCAATTACCTCCTCAGAGACACTTTCTATCCCTTTTTCTGCCTCTTTTTCTTCTGGTACCCCTATAATGCGAATATTGTTCTGTTTCGATTGGTCACACAGTTCTCTCAATATTCTTTCATTCTTAGAGATCCTTTTTTCTCTCTGTGCCTCAGTTTCTTTGTAATTCCTCTTCTCTAATTTCCATTTCATTTATTGTCTCCTCCAACATATCTAATCTGCTTTTAAAACTTTCCATAGTATGTTTCATTTCTGATACTGTGTTCCATAATGATTGGATGTCCAACCAGAATTCATCCCTAAGTTCTTGAATATTTTTCTGCACCTCCATGAACATGTTAACGATTTTTATTTTGAAATCCCTTTCAGGCAGATTCCTGAAGTCTATTTCATTTGAATTTTTCTCAAGGGTTGTATTCATAATTTTACTTTGAACCAGGTTCCTTTGGCATTTCATATTTGTATATGATGCCCTCTAGTGCCCAGAAGCTCCACTCTCTGGAGCTGCTCATTCCCTGAAGCAATGTTGGGGGTTACAGGGGAGCGGTATTGGTGCCTGTGGAGAGGAAAGAGCTGTTTCTTGCTTCCCGGCTGCTATGCCTGTCTCCACTGCCAGAACCTGCAGGAGAGGACGCAGGTATAAGCCTCTGTGCTTTGTGTTTGTAGTTGCTGTAGATGGGGCTTCCCTCTGGCTGGTCTAATGCCAGGATAAGGTTTGCCGGTTTGTGAGTCACGTGGGGCTGGTTGGGAGAAAGGCTCTGTAGGCTGCGTATCACAGAGGGGATCCTTAGAGCTCTGTAGCCAGCCAGAAAGCTGGAGTTCCTGAAGATCATGAAAGTTCCCAACCTGCTAGGCAGATTGCACCCAGACAATTTTGTCTACCTGTTCTCTCTCCTGAGCAGTAAGCTCTGTGCAATCCTTCCCCTTTAGTCGCCCTCCTGCTGTTAGGAAGTCTCTCAGACTGCCCACCTTTCTTTTGTCCCAGAGCAGCCAGATATGGATCCCTACTTTCCACAAGCAGCTGGAATCTTAGTCTCTCCATGTTTCTACCTGTCTTAGCTTTCCAACCCCCTAATCACGAGAGTACCATGAACACACCATGAAATATAGGTTTGTGCTCCCAGATCAGATCTCCGGAGTTAGGTATTCAGCAGTCCCAGGCCTCCACTCCCTCCCCTCTCTGTTTCTCTTCCTCCAACTGTTGAGCTGGTGTTGGGGAAGGGCTTGGGCCCCACCAGGCCAGGGCTTTGTTACATTACCCTGTTCTGTGAGATTTATTCTTTTCTCCAGGTGTATGCAGTTGGCTCAATCCTCTTTCCTGTTGCTCTTTCAGGATTAGTTGTATTAATTATATTTTTGTATTATATGTGGTTTTAGGCAGAAGCCTCTGTCTCACCTCTCATGCCACCATCTTTAATCCCAAGAAGTCTCTTTTTAAAAATTATTTTTACTGAGGTGAGATTCACACAACATACAATTAGCCATGTCAAAGTATACAGTTCAGTGGCATATACAGCATTCACAATATTAAGCAACCCCCATCTCTTTCTAGTTGCAAATTTTTGTCATTGTCCCAGAACACCCATATCGTTCTCCCTTCCCCATCTGCTTTCTGACCATAGGTTTGCCTATTCTGGATTTGTCATATAAAAAGAATCATGCAATATGTGTCTTTTTGTGTCTGGCTTCTTTCACTTAGCCTTATGTTTTTGAGGTTCATCCAAATTGTACCATGCTCAGTACTTCTTTCCTTTTCATGACTGAATAATATGCCATTTTATATACATACTGCATTTTGTTTATCCATTTATTCATTGATGGACCCTTGAATTGTTTCTATCTTTTGGTTAATATGAACAATGCTGCTATAAACCTTCATGCGCAAGCTTCTAAGAAGAGAACACCATTTGTTGCAACCCTCCAAAGAAGAGGAAAGACATTTTTAAGCTAGTAACTTAGCATCCATTCCTCAAAATGTGCAGTAGTGACACTACCTTGAAAGATAACCCAGACCAGTAAAGTAGAAACCTGGATGTTTACTTAGCCACATATCAAATTGGAAAACTCCAGGGGCTGATAGTGGCACCTGAATGCACTTAACAGGGGCCTCTTCTCCACCCAAATGAAATCAGTGGGGATGAACCAGACCATACCCTTACCATGTATTAAAGAAATGCTGTGGCCAACTTCAGAGATATCTGAACAGGGCCATCTGCATGATTAATAAATTAATGTCACTGAGAACTAAGCTGTTATGATCATGTGCCTAGAGTCAGACAAGGGGTGGTAGTGGAAAGAGGAATTCAAGACAATTGTCTATTTTTTTCCCATGAAATTTGTTTTTTGTTTTTTGTTTTTTTTAAGACTGCACAGCTGCAGGAATTGTGTGAGCATTTGGGGACCGTCAAACCATCATCCAACTTTGTGAAGAATTCTTCCGAGGTGGATTTTATTGATTTCAGCTGGAGAATCTGTCCCGCCACCCCCTACACACACACCAGTGCAAAGCCACATGCCCACCAAGCGCTGCATCTCTTCTGCCCTGGAGCCCAGGAAGCAGGGGCCCACCATAAGGGAAACACATGGCGTCAGTTTGTGCCTCAAGTCAGTCCACAGCTTCTACAAGCTACAGGAGGTGAGGCGGGGATGGCGACATCCCAACGGGAGGAGCAGCCCAACAAAGTCCGCTTTGCTGTGGGCATTTGTCCCTTTGTGGAATCTCTATTTGGTGTGTCTTTTTGGCAGGCAGTAGTCTTGATTTTCTAAATATTCAGTAGAAACTTTTCCTTTCTGAAACTTTCTGGAGCCTCAGCTGCACCAATGTATTCTGCATCAACATGCACAAAGAAATATTGCTGGCATCAAATAAAGAAAGAAAGACAGTTTAGGGAAAGGGTGGGGTAGAGATTTCTGGGAGTGAAGCAGACATCTGCTCCTGCTCACAGCGTTCAACTCGACCCACCTCGAAGTACCCTTTGCCCCCACTAGATTTTGATGCTCTGATGTTCACAAAGCAGCTCTGCTCTCCTCCAAGTCATCATGTCAACACAGGGGATCCAACAACGAAGGAAAGGCATTGAAAAAGCACCGTGGAGGACCTCCTTCAGGCACACGCTGTGAGCAGAAGCAGCAATCACTTCAGTTCTCTTTGCTCAAAAACCAAATGTAAGCCTTTGCCAACTCTCTGGCTTTGAGGACAAGCTTTGAGAAAGACTGTTGCAGGATAATATTTCCCATGTTGGAGATAAATTTTAAATTTTTCCAGGCTCATCATGAAGGAAAAGTTCTTGAAGATAAATGAATCCAGCCAGGCGTTTTTCACTTTATAAGCACTGTAACAACTTCCTTGACATAAAAATTCACTCAAAAGGGACAATTCCAATGAAGACTTCTAGTAAGAGACAGAGTGTGCTCTGGAGTAGGGGGATCAAGTAGATTTCAGGATAGATGACTTACAATTTTAGTGTCTTTCTTTTTTTTAAAAGAACATTCTTACTCAGATGTAAAACATGGAAGTCTGCTAGAGTACTTGATACTTAATTTTGGTTTAAAAAAACAGCATAAAATTTACCATTCTAACCATTTTTAAGTCCACAGTACAGTAGCATTAACTATTTTCGCATTGTTCTGCAATGCATCTCTAGAACTTTTTCATCTACAAAACTGAACTCCATATTCATTAACAGCTCCCCTTTCCTCCTTCCTCCCAGCTCCTGAGAACCACCAAACTTTTCGTTTCTAAGAGTTTAGAGTCCCTGATTATTTAGAGTGGAAAGAACTTAAAAAGCATCTAATCCAAACCTTTCATTTTTGACCAGATAGACAGAGGTGTATGTAAGCTACCACTATGTAAGGTGCTGGCTCAGTGGTGACCAGTGAGCAGTGGAGCCAGGTCTTGGACCTCTGCTGCCCAACCCAGCCCTGTCCCCAATGTGGCACTATGTTCAAAATGTTATTATGGTTTTCGTTGTCCCCCATTATCCAAATCAATGTATACAATTTTGCAGTAATTAATATACAAATATCCGATTACAGTTCCAGGACTATTTTGTAAATTGAACAAAATAATCAAAGAAAATTAGTGTCCATCACATAACCCTCCCCAAAACACTTTGTTCGGGCTTGAGGGAACACTACAGAGGTCCCACAGAGAGTCTGGAAAAACCTCTGTGTTGAAAAGAAAGTGAGTATTTAGACTAAGTAAGTGAAAATTCTGGAATGAGTTCAAGTATATCAAGGATGAGAACAGGTACTTTTCATCTGTAATGCAGTCACAGTAAGTATTAGACTTAGAGGAAAAGAATGTGCCGACCCACATACACTGGGAATGAAGACCCAGGAGTGCTGTGAAGTCACCTTCCCTAAAGGCCATTGGTATTTGTCTCCAGATTCTCGTCCTCATGATGCCACAGAGGGAACTCCTCATGTTTCTTTCCAGGCTTCAATTCCATGACTGTACAGCACCAGGGTTTTCGCAGGCCACCCCAGTGGTCCAAGTCTGGGCTGAGAAATAAATCAGGCCACATGTGTCCCACAAGGGCCCACAGAACAGGCTCTGATGCACCCTATATTGGGTTTTGACTTTCTCCCTGTAACTCCGGAGGGAAAGACCCAGGGCAAAATGCCTTGGAAACCAAAATCAGTCAAAGGGAGAAATAAAGTGGGAGAAACCCATTTATGTCTTACAAGCAGTTGTCCACTTCTGCTTTCCTGGGTCTCTTGTGACCCGGCTGCAGAAGAGGCCCCACCAACCTCTCTGGTCCAGATAAGACCTCGCTGGCCCTTATAATTACGTATTCATATGGAGATGGACTACTTCTCTCCACACTTTGGAAACACCTATTGATATGGAGATGCACTAAGGTTGGGCCACAGATACTGGAAACATGGCAATTTTACCCACTCTCCCAAATCCTCCAAGTACGTCTGGGTGACATCTCTGGGAGGCAAAAGACAGTTGAGCCCAAAGCTATGACACTGGAAAGGCTAAAACTGTTTTCATGAAATCACAAGTTTGAGATGGCCCCAGAACTCCAAAGATGAGTCTCCCAGTTCCAAGTGCACCATAGGTCAAGCAAGCCCCTGAGCTACCCAAGGTCACTGGTGGCGGCAATAAAACTCACATGCAAGAGTTTGGACTGTGGAGAAAGCACGTCTGGGTTTGAACCTCACCTCTGGATTTAAGCTCTTGGACATGGCATCAAACCTCTCTCTGCCTCAGTTTCCATATGTGTGAAATGAGCGTGATAGCTCAAAGGGTTGTACTGAAGATAAAGTTAATGTATCTAAATCACTTAGCATGGTGCCTGACCAATGATAAGCTCTCAAAAAAAAATGCAACGATTATTATGAATAATCCACTCCACAATATGCACCTGATCTTCTTATTCACTCTTTCCACCACCCTCTCCTCCTCTTTCTTTCCCTAACATCTTTATTTCCTCCCTTTTGTTCCCTTATCAGACACTGTCTATGCCTGCTTTCATTTCCATTGCAAGAACAATCTGATGTTCAGTGATCTGAGACACTGTCAGAAGGACTCCTCTGCTTTAACATAAAACTTCCTCTAAAATAACATAATTAGACATTCAATCCTATGAATAATCAACTTTCTGATGTAAAAGCCCTGAGAGAAGTAGCACACTAAATTAGCCTGACTCCCAATCACTCTAGCACATTCTCTTGCAGTTATATTTGTCTGAAGTTATCTTATTTTTTATTAACTGTTTAATTACTGACCTCGCCGGGCTCTCTAAAAACAGGAGCTTAACCTTGTTCACCACCCTAACCCTAAGGCCTACAACAGAGCCTAGGATGCAGTAGAGGCTCAATAAATAATTTGTTGTCAAATGTTGAATGACTCTACTTACTTCCTTACCCACCCACCCCCCATATGCATGCTGTCCACCCTCCTGCTCTCTGCATGTGCTGTTTTCATTGCACAGAACACAAGCTTCATTCCAGGTTATCAGCGACTGCCAACTATGTGTTGCCTTGGTAGGAATAATGTGATATCAGGGAGGTATCACAGCACGTGTAGTTCAGGAAAAACTTCCAGATAAACTACCTCATTTGAAAAAAATAGACTAGGAGAAAGTCAACAGCATAACTTTTCTGAGTAATTTATTCAAAGACTACACACACAGATAGCCTTAAGAGTGAAAAAATCCAGGTTTCAAGATTCAGGGTGAATTAGTTTTAGTTATACCTGGGATTGAAACAGTTAGAAGCTTTAATAATAACATGTTCATTTTCATACAAGAAGCAAAATTGAGGCAGGAGCTACGCTGCCCTTCCTCTGTATGCACACCTTGTACAGAAGGCCAGCAGTGGGTTAGCCCAGGCGGTCAGAACCGGTGCCCATCTGAAGGTAGGCATACTAAATTGCTAGTCAAGGGCTTTAGTAGAAATCATCTCCTAACCATCCACCTTACAAACCTACAGTGAAGTGATGGCACATACAGATCCCCTTGCTAATCGTCCCCCCTTCACACTCCTTCACAACTCTTATTCTCCAGACCAGTTAAAGCTTATCTGGTGCTCTACTTCCTGAAGGTTGTCTTCTCTGAAACTCACCTGACAAATAATGTGACAGTACTAAGACCAGACAATGGCCACATCAGTGTTTCAAGAAGGGAAATCAATGATTTTAACTTGACAGGCATTGAAAAAGGGACGGCAGGCCAGCAGAGGAAGCAACCAGAGATAAGATGCCTTCTGGTCCTCCCCTCACGTCATGCTTCATGGAAGCACAGCCCAAGAAAAGCATCATTTCTCTGTATGATTATCTGGCACCAACAAAACCTTAGTCTAAATTAAGATCATGCATTTCTATCTCAACTTCTCTAAGGGCCAAGCTTCTTAGAATCACCTAAGACAGAGACTGGCACACATTTCTGTGGGGTCCAGCTAGTACTTTTAGGCTTTGTGTGCCAGGTAGTCTCTGTTGTAACTATTTAATTCTGCCCTTGCAGTGGGGTGGCAGCCATGGACAAAATGTAAATGAATGCGCAGTGTGGTATTCCAGTAAAACTTTACCTAGGAAAACAAGCTCTCCTGTTCCTACCAGTTCTCCAGGGCTCAGTGTAAGCCTTCGATCTTGCACATGGCCCCCTCTGACCCACTTTGGCCAGTCAGCACTCCTGTGTGGCTCCGACTGAAAATCTCTACTATCAAGTCCATGAACACCCAATTCAGTTTTGTAACTGTTAAGTTTCTTCTGCTGAGAACTCTCTGAGAAAGAAACTTCATCTTCCTCAGTTTCCTTACACTTGGCCCAGTGTTACAAAGGGTTAAAACCTCCACAATGTTTGTGAACTGAATGAATGTTTTTGAACTTCTATCCATTTAATGACTTTTGGCCATGAAATTCTGCTTTTATAAAAATCCAGTATTGAAGCACTCTGATGATGTGGTATCTCCATCACGAGAGCATAGTGTTTAAAAATACATGAGGATTTCTTTTCATTTACTCTTTGAAATGATGCATCTAAGATGGAAAATCCAGAAATCACGCAGGCTCAGAATAGAATTCCAGACACTTCAGTGGATTCATCTATGACCACAAATCAAGACACAGGTTTTGACAAGTGACCATCCACACGCTTGAGTTAGGCCACTGTTCTCCATTCTACATTGATGCTTTCTGGACAGACTTGCTGGGGGGTTAAAGAAAAGCTCTGAATGTGACAGAGCTAGTGATAGGCACAACCCAACATCAACAGATTCAACCAGGGCGAGTAGAAAGGGTCTGGATTCTGGTTCTGAACTAGCCCCCCACTCCCTAACCCAGACACAATCCAATAGCTTTAAGCCTTATTTCTCAAGTCAAGTCAGGCCCAGCAAACATTTTGAGAACTTCCATCTGTGGGAATATGCCCTCAGTACCCATGGGAACAGGTAATAAAATGGGGTGAGATCAACATATCCAGCTTTATTTCTAGACTATGTTGTCAGAACAGAAATAGTCTAAAGTTGACAACATTTTCTCGACTTACCATAGCAATGATTTATCTCTCTCGTAATCTTAATATTGCCTCCAAATGTGTGAAAGAAGGAACTGTACCATTTCAAGAAATTCAATTTTTGATGTCAAAATAAGTTAGAGTCACTGTATCAGTTCCAGACAGTTAGCGACCTCACCCTGATATATGTCTGTGCAACACATCCTCCTTTAAAATACTCTGTTCCACTGCTGAAAGAGAAAAATGCACTGGAATAATTTGGGGACAAATTTAGACATGTTGGGCAACAAAATATGCAGACAGCTGCTTGGTATGCAATTAAAATACCACTAGTGGGAACGACGGCTCTGGAAATGGTAAAGGGAAATATACTTTTCCCTTCAGGAAACCAATTCCAGTTGACAGCCTCACTCAGCAAAATAAGACGGGAGTTCTTAGCATGGCTCCTGGTAAGGGGTCCACCTGACCCCCATTCAGCACCTGATCAGCCTCTGACGGACTACACGGCGGGGAGTCAGAAAGACTTCTAGACCGGAAGCGAGAGCGCCACACACATTTCACACTCTGAGTTCACAGACAAGGCACAGCTGAGGGCCTCCCGGCACTCGATCTCCTGATGCAGCCTCCTAGGAGCAGGTTGCAAGAGACGACCTTGGATCCAAAGTCCTTAGCGCTGCTCTCGGTGTCGTTGAGGGGACACATTTGAGCTAGAAGTGACCACGCGCACACAACACCTCCACGAAGGCCTGTGGCAGTTTCTAGAGGGCGCACCTGCCGTCTGCATAGCCCTCGGGCAGCTCCACAGCGGCAGCTAGGCCTCCCGTTTAATGAAGAAAAAGCCACTGTGTTCCATGCTTTCATCACACCTGTGGGTGAGAGACAGTCCTTCCTCTAAGTATACCTCTTTTCTTCTCTTATGGACAATACCAAACATACACAAATAGAGAGACTAATAATAAGCCTTTACCCACCACCTATCTCAATGATTATCAACCTTCGGCCAATCACGTTTTGTCTGTAACTCACCCTCTCCATCCCACCAACACTGGATTCCTTTAGGTAAATCCCAGACATCATACAATCTCATCTATAAACATTTCAGTCTGTATCTTTAAAAGATAAGGGCTCTTTTTTACACAACCATTAACTTTTTTTTAAATAATTGCTTAATATTATGAAATATCCAGTCAGTAACCAAACTTCCCTGATTGTCCCATAATATTTTTTTATCACTTGCTCAAGTGGAGGCCCATATGTTACGATCGATATATCTCGTATCTCAACCTGTATCACTCTCTCTCTTTCTCTTGCAATTTATTATGGAAGAAAACAGGGGGGTTTTTTTCCTGAATCATTTCTCACATTCTGAATTTTCTGCTTGTATCCCCATGGTGTCACTTAACATGTCACTCTTCCCCTATTTCTTCCTGTGAACTATTAGTTAGGTCTAGAGGCTTAATTACATTCAAGTTTCTTTTTGACAAAAATACTTTGTGAGTGATTAAATATAGGTGTCAGGAAGCACATTGCATCTAGTTGATCCCCTTTTTTATGATGTTGGCAGCCATTGTAGATCATTGCCTGGATTATTTGTTTCGTTAGTGGTTGCAAAACTGAGATACTCTATTTTTTTGTTTAGCTTGAATACTTCTTTAAAGAGAATGGGTCCTTCTTTAACTATTTAATTACTTTGAGGTACACCTTGCACATTAAAGACAATAAAACGCTTGATTCTTTCTTCTTATCAATTTTCAAAAGTGTGTATTTGTGGGTGTTTGTGTGCATGCACACACAGAGAGAAAAGGGGTACAGGAATTGGGAATTATTAATTAAATCTTTGGAAAGGTTATATGGGAGTTCATTACCCTATTTAAATTAACAAAATAAAGCCTATCTTTTCCCCAGTGAACCCAGATGTTGTCTTTATTATATTCTCCAGGTCCATTTGCAAGTAGAGTTTATAGGGCTCCATTCTCCGTGAACCTTCGCTACACTCTTTTAATTATAGAAGCTTTATAGAATGTTTTAATATTCTGATAGGATTCACCTTTCTCATCGCTCTTCTTTCCCAGGGGTTCCCTGGATATCTTGCTGCTTTGCTCTTCTTTACAGAAAGTTATGATATTTTTATTGGAATTGCATTACATTTGTAAGTTACCTTAGACAGGATTGACATCTATATGATGTTGAGTCTTGGCTACCCAAGAGCTTGATATACATTTCTATTTGATCAAGTCCCCTTTTGTGTTTCTCAGGATGTTTTATAGTTTTCCTCATCTATGACTTAACACTTTCCCTTTGATTACTTTGCTATTATAAATGTGTTATTCTCTTCTGTTACATCATTTAACACATTTCAACATCCCTTTTGAGTTTCCCAAATGAAAAAGTTTTCAATCAGTTGGTAATTATTCTAAGGCAGACATTTCTAGCCTGTTTTCAGTATCTTACTAGCCAATTTTGTTGTAGAATTCTCAAAATAAAATATACTGTAATTTACTTTAATTAAAAGTTGCAAACATAAGGTGTAGCTGTGCATGGGGTGTTAAGAACCCCTGAATCACAAGAGTTAAATTGGCTAAAAGCGACATATGGCAAATGACATCTGGTATCTGCAGAAGGCTTGTATCTTCCACATCAAAAACAGAAGGAGGGGAGCTGGAAAAAATAATTCAGTCTTGATGAAATGTAAAAGAAATCTTTTCAGGGCCATCAACATACCTGAAGAAATCATATGTGAACTGAAGAGTCAGAATTTGTCAAGGTTGATTCAGTTCTTTCAAGGAAGGAAATTGAGTTATAAAAAGGAGTAAGTCTGAGGACTAAAGGGAAACCATCCACTGGTCACCCCATGGCCTGAAAAAAAAAGTCTTGCATGATCCTGATTCTCATAGTGCTTATTCCGTATCTACCAAGCAACCTGTGGGTGTGAAAATACCTGCCAACTTCCAAGAATCAGCTTCCAGCAGGGACATTTCTCGCTATAAACAAACCAATGAGCCTTATGGCACACACATCAGTGTCTAAGGAGCCCATGGAGAACACAGTCACTAGTCCTGCATGGCTGACCACCAACAAGGCTTGTGGGGAGGCCTGTTCAGATGCCATTAAGCCTCCCAAATGGATGTAAGCCACCCTGGGTGTCAGAGGAAGATTAAAAACCATAAAATCAAGTTCGAGTGGTTTCATGTCTGCAAAGATGCTGGAAAATCCTAGATTGGTTTAACTCTCAGATGAGGACATGGTTGGCTTTTCTGGACCAGTGAATGGATTCCTGAGAGGGAAGCTGGGTGGGAGAAATGACCCCTGGGATTCCTTACACATGCGAGATTTTCCACTGATGGACTCAAAGGAACCCCTGCAACAGGGCGTGAGAATGCGTGATGGAAGCGATACAAGTTGTGTGCTGGCAAGAAGGAGCCCTGATGGTAAGAGCAGATTTTTCTAGTGGTTCCAATGAGTGCCACTGGGGCTATGTAACATTTTAAACCTCAGCAAATAGGTGGTGGCTACTCTCCTCAAGTAGGGGTTTGGTAGGACCAATAAGAACTCCACTTCAAAGTCACTTAAAATCGTTTTCCATAGCAGTCCTACCAAGTCCCATGGTTTTTTGCTCTTCAAGGGAGGAAACCTGACAGGATGAGGGAGTTTGACTGCCTGCCTACAACTTGACATTTCACATAGCCAGATAGGTTTGTTACTCTAGAAACTCAGAGTAAAATTAATTTGAGAACAAAGTCGAAACTTGCGTCCAACTTACTCTTTACTGTAAAATTTTGCCTCCACTTTTTATATGTCCAATATTTTCCTACTTGATTTCTTAAGATTCTCAAAGTCAAAAACTTTAAGAGATGGATTACAATAAATGATACTAAAATTATATTAAACCTATAAAACCAAAGTCTGGCTAAACCTATGGCTTTGCTAAAATAGGTTAAGTGGTTTTATTAGCAAACTGCACAGCACCTTTAGAAAGAGTCAAGCCTTCATAACTCTAACACCAGCTTTCATCTCTACCCCAACTGCCTTTTACTCTGCCAACTAGAAAGAGGCACCAAGTATATTTCTGGGCTTTACTGGGGATCAGCAGACATCCTCAAAGTCACTAAACAGACTTGTGCTCAGGAGCCTGTACGTCCTCAGATTTGGAAATGAATCTGTTTTCTTCTCATGCCACCTTTTCTTTCATCCTCACTAGCACAAATAGAGAGGCAGCCCAGAGATAACCCTAAGATATTAACCTTCCCTTTTTAGGGGCAAGCGGACAAGGAGGGGCCAACACAAGAGACTGAGAAGAACAGAATATTCACCAACTAGAGGAAGACCAGGAGGCTGTACTACCGCAGAAAGCATCTCTGAGGCAGGAGAGCATCTCAAGACTAAAGACAAAGTTGACAAGGTCAAGTTCCACCAAAGCCTTATAAAAAGAAGAGGAATGGACTTCCAGGAAGATGGCGGCGTGAGTAGGGTGGCAGAAATCTCCTCCCAAAACCATACATATTTATGAAAATACGACAAATACAACTATTTCTAAAAAAGAGACCAGAGTATACAGGACAATGCACAGCCTGCATCTACACCTGACAGGACTCGGCACCCCACGAGGCGGGTAAATATGGAGCCGCGATCTGGCGGGACCCAAGCACTCCCCCACCCCAGCGCACCAGTGGGAGGAGAGGATTCAGAGCCGGGAGGGAGTGGAAGTACAGGCCCGTGAAATAAACAGCCCTGGTGATCTGCTCCAGGAGTGCTGACACACATCGCACGGTGTAGCGGAGATTGGAGAGACAGAGGGGCAGGATCTAAGCCTGGCAACGCACCAGATCCTCGCAGCCGGCTCCCCAGGACAAAAGAAAAGCGTGCGCTTTTTTTTTTTAGCGGTCTTAAAGAGAGAGGGACCCAATGGAGGGGAAGGATCATCCAAGCACACTCACCTGGGCAGGCTGGGAGTCCTGGGGAATTTTGGACCCCTTGGCTGGTGACTGGGAAAAGGTAGCTGCACTCAGACCTCACAGAGAGATTAACAGCCTCCCATTCATCCCCGCCCCGGCCAGAGCTACAAACGGCCCTGCAGAGCGGCATGGCCACGGTTGAGGAATAGTGGAGCAACAGCACCACTACAGCATCCCCACATAATCAACTCCCAGTGGTCGTTTTTTTGTTTTTTGTGTTTTTTTTTTCTTTCTTTTTTCTTTTCATTCTTCTCTTTCTTATCCTTCTTTAATTCTTTTTTTCTTCTTTCTTTTCTTTCTTTTTTTTCTTTGTTTTTTTTTAAGTCTTAAAGAGCCCAGCTGACATACCACTGACCTACCAGTGACCACTTCTATCACCATGAAAAGACAGAGGAATATGGTACAAACAAAACTTACCCAGACCCAGACAACACCTGAGAGGGAACCTGAAGGGATAGAAATGCACAACCTTCCTGTAAAAGAATTCAGAACAAAAGTCATAACCATACTGATGGATCTACAGAGAAATATGCAAGAGCTGAGGGGGGAAGTGACAGAAGTCAGGAAAGACAATGCAGAAATGAGACAAGACATTGACGGGTGTAGCAGCAGACTGGATGAGATGCAAGAGACTGTTAATGGAATAGAAATCAGAGAACAGGAATACAGAGAAGCTGAGGCAGAGAGAGCTAAAAGGATCTCTAGGAAGGAAAGAATATTAAGAGAACTTTGTGACCAATCCAAACAGATTAATATTTGCATTATAGGAATACCAGAAGTAGAAGAGAGAGGAAAAGGGATAGAAAGTGTCTTTGAAGAAATAATTGCTGAAAACTTCCCCATGCTGGGGAAGGAAATAGTCTCGCAGTCTACAGAAGCCCACAGATCTCCCAACACAAGGGATCCAAGGAAGACAACACCAAGACATATAATAATTAAAATGGCAAAGATCAAAGATAAAGACAGAGAATTAAAGGCAGCTAGAAAGAGAAAAAAGATCACCCACAAAGGAAAACCCATCAGACTATCATCAGACTTCTCAACAGAAACCTTACAGGCCAGAAGAGAATGGCATGATATAGTTAACTTAATGAAACAGGAGGGCCTTAAACCAAGAATATTGTATCCATCACGATTATCATTTAAATATGACAGAGGGATTAAACAATTTCCAGACAAGCAAAAGTTGAGAGAGTTTGCCTCCCATAAACCACCTCTACAGGATATCTTAAAGGAACTGCTCTAGAGGGAAGCACTCCTAAGGTTAAAAAGAGGTCACCAGAGAAAATGAAATCATAGCAAAGAAAGCAGACCATCCAAATACTAACTAAAGGCAAAGAATAAAACACCTAGTATATAAAGAATGGAGGAGGAAGAATAAGAAGGGAGAGAAATAAAGAAACATCAGACTGGGTTTACAATAACTTAACAAGAAAGTTACGTTAGACAGTTAGTAAAAAAGCAACCCCTGAACCTTTGGTAACCACGAATATAAAGCCAGCAATGGCAATAAGTACATATCTATCGATAATCACCCTAAATGTAAATGGACTGAATGCACCAATCAAAAGACACAGAGTAACAGAATGGATAAAAAAGCAAGACCCATCTATATGCTGCCTACAAGAAATTCACCTCAAACCCAAAGATATACACAGACTAAAGGTGAAGGGATTTTAAAAGATATTTCATGCAAACAACAGGGAGAAAAAAGCAGGTGTTGCAGTACTTGTATCAGATGAAATGGACTTCAAAACGAAGAAAGTAACAAGAGATAAAGACGGACATTACATAATGATTAAGGGGTCAGTCCAACAAGAAGATATCACCATTATAAATATATATACACGCAACACAGGAGCACCAGCATATGTGAAACAAATACTAACAGAATTAAAGGAGGAAATAGACAGCAACGCATTCATTTTAGGAGACTTCAACACACCACTCACTCCAAAGGACAGATCAACCAGACAGAAAATAAGTAAAGACACAGAGGCACTGAACAACACACTAGAACAGATGGACATAACACACATCTACAGAACTCTACACCCAAAAGCAACAGGATACACATTCTTCTCAAGTGCATATGGAACATTTTCCAGAATAGACCACATACTAGGCCACAAAAGAACCTCAGTAAATTCAAAAATATTGAATTTCTACCAACCAACTTCTCAGATCACAAAGGTATAAAACTAGAAATAAATTTTAGAAAGAAAACAAAAAGGCTCACAAATACATGGAGACTTAACAACATTCTCCTAATTAATCAATGGGTTAATGACCAAATCAAAACAGAAATCAAAGAATATATGGAGACTATTGACAACAACAACACAAAGCCACAACTTCTGTGGGACGCAGCGAAGGCAGTCTTAAGAGGAAAGTACATTGCAATCCAGGCCCATTTAAAGAAGGAAGAACATTCCCAAATGAACAGTCTAAGGACACAATTATTGAAATTGGAAAAAGAAGAACAAATGAGGCCCAAAGTTACCAGAAGGAGAGACATAATAAAGATCAGAGAAGAAATAAATAAAATTGAGAAGAATAAAACAATAGAAAAAAATCAATGAAACCAAAAGCTGGTTCTTTGAAAAAGTAAACAAAATAGATAAACCCCTAGCCAGACTCATTAAGAGAAAAAGAGAATCTACACACATAAACAGAATCAGAAATGAGAAAGGAAAAATAACGACAGACCCCACAGAAATACAAAGAATTATAAGAGAATATTATGAGAATCTATATGCTAATAAGCTGGAAAACTGAGAAGAAATGGAAAACTTCTTAGAAAAATACAACCTTACAAGACTGACCAAGCAAGAAGCGAAGAAACTAAACAGACTAATCACCAGCAATGAAATTGAAGCAGTTATCAAAAAACTACCCAGGAAAAAACACCCTGGACCAGATGGATTCACCTCCGAATTCTTCCAGACATACAGAGAAGAAATAACACCCATTCTCCTTAAAGTTTTTCAACAAATAGAAGAGGAGGGAATACTTCCAAACTCATTCTATGAAGCCAGCATCACTCTAATACCAAAACCGGGCAAAGACCTCACCAAAAAGAAAATTACAGACCAATATCCCTGATAAACGTAGATGCAAAAATACTCAACAAAATGTTAGCAAACGAAATTCAAAAATACATCAAGAGGATCATACACCATGATCAAGTGGGATTCATCCCAGGGATGCAAGGATGGTACAACATTAGAAAATCCATCAACATCCACCACATCAACAAAAAAGAGAACAAAAACCACATGATCATCTCCAAAGATGCTGAAAAAGCATTTGACAAAATTCAGCATCCATTCATGATTAAAACTCTCAAAAAAATGGGTATAGATGGCAAGTACCTCAACATCATAAAGGCCATATATGACGAACCCACAGCTAACATCAAACTTAACAGCGAGAAGCTGAAAGCTTTTCATCTAAAATCAGGAACAAGACAGGGATGCTAACTCTCTCCACTGTTATTCAACATAATACTGGAGGTCCTAGCCACAGCCATCAGAGAAAGCAAAGAAATACAAGGCATCCAGATTGGTAAAGAAGAAGTCAAATTGCCACTATTTGCGGATGACATGATATTGTACATAAAAAACCCTAAAGACTCCACTCCAAAACTACTAGAACTACTATCTGAATTCAGCAAAGTTGCAGGATACAAAATTAACACACAGAATTCTGTTGCTTTCCTATATACTAACGATGAACTAACAGAAAAAGAAATCAGAAAAACAATTCCATTCACAATTACATCAAAAAGAATAAAATACCTAGGAATAAACCTAACGAAGGAAGTGAAAGACCTATACTCTGAAAACTATAAGACACTCCTAGGAGAAATTAAAGAGGACACTAACAAATGGAAATTAATCCCATGCTCTTGGCTAGGAAGAATAAATATTGTCAAAATGGCTATACTACCTAAAGCAATCTACAGATTCAATGCAATCCCTATCAAACTACCAACAGCTTTCTTCAATGAACTGGAACAAATAGTTCTAAAATTCATATGTAACCACAAAAGACCCTGAATAGCCCAAGAAATCCTGTGAAGTAAAAATGGGGAATTACACTCCCTGACTTCAAGCTCTACTATAAAGCTTCAGTAATCAAGACAATTTGGTACTGGCACAAGAACAGACCCACAGACCAGTGGAACAGAATAGAAAATCCAAACATTAACCCAAATATATACAGTCAATTAATATTTGATAAAGGAGCCTTGGATATACAATGGGGAGATGACAGCCTCTTCAGCAGCTGGTGTTGGAAAAACTGGACAGCTACATGTAAGAGAATGAAACTGGACTATTGTCTAACCCCATACGCAAAGGTAAACTCAAGGTGGATCAAAGACCTGAATGTAAGTCATGAAACCATAAAACTCTTAGAAAAAAACATAGGCAAAAATCTCTTGGACATAAACATGAGCGACTTCTTCATGAACATATCTCCCCGGGCAAGGGAAACAAAAGCAAAAATGAACAAGTGGGACTATATCAAGCTGAAAATCTTCTGTACAGCAAAGGACACCTTCAGTAGAACAAAAAGACATCCTACAGTATGGGAGGATATATTCATAAATGACGTATCTGATAAGGGTTTGACATCCAAAATATATAAAGAACTCACGCACCTCAACAAACAAAAAGCAAATAATCCAATAAGAAATGGGCAGAGGACATGAATAGACACTTCTCTAAAGAAGAAATTCAGATGGCCAACAGACACATGAAAAGATGCTCCACATCGCTAATCATCAGAGAAATGCAGATTAAAACCACAATGAGATATCACCTCATACCAGTGAGGATGGCCAATATCCAAAACACAAACAACAAGAAATGTTGGCGAGGATGTGGAGAAAAGGGAACCCTCCTACACTGCTGGTGGGAATGCAAATTAGTTCAACCATTGTGGAAAGCAGTATGGAGGTTCCTCAAAAAACTCAAAATAGAAATACCATTTGACCCAGCAATTCCACTCCTAGGAATTTACCCTAAAAATGCAGCAGCCCAGTTTGATAAAGAATTATGCACCCCTACATTTATTGCTGCACTATTTACAATAGCCAAAAAATGGAAGCAACCTAAGTGTCCATCAGTAGATGAATGGATTAAGAAGATGTGGTACATATACACAATGGAATATTATTCAGCCATAAGAAGAAATCAAATCCTACCATTTGCAACAACATGGATGGAATTAGAGGGTATTATGCTCAGTGAAATAAGCCTAACCGAAAAAGACAAGTATCAAATGATCTCACTCATATGGGGAGTATAAGAACAAAGAAAAAACTGAAGGAACAAAACAGCAGCAGACTCACAGAACCCAAAAACGGACTAATAGTTACCAAAGGGAAAGGGACTGGGGAAGATGGGTGGGAAGGGAGGGATAAGAGGGTAAAAGGCGTATTACGATTAGCAGACGTAAGGTGGGGGGGGCACGGGGAGGACTGTACAACCCAGAGAAGACAAGTAGTGATTCTATAGCATCTCACTACGCTGATGGACAGTGACTGTAATGGGGTTGGTGGGGGGACCTGATGAAGTGGGGAGTTTAATCACCATAATATTGCCCATGTAATTGTAGATTAATGACACCAAAATAAATTATAAAAAAAAAAAGAAGAGGAATAATGAGGATTCCTTTTGTTTCAACAGTTTGAGCAAGAGTTCCAAGAACATCTGATGAAGAGCACAGGTGGGGAAATCGGTCTGGAGAGAGGGAAGAGATGCCTCTGAGGTTAGCGGTAAGGTTGGGGAGAAGGCACAGAAAGGAAATTCACAGAGTAGAGAGAGAAGTCGGAGTTCATGCCAGTGGGCTCAGTGTGTCTGAACAGAAGCAGCTAAGGATACCTGCTGCGAAGAGGCAGGGCTGCGGTGAGGGGACGCACCGGGGAGAGTCCACGGTGTTTGGAGAGAGTTCTGGGAGAAGCTCCTCCCTGCCCCACACTGCGTTCTTGGCACCCACCCACCCCGCCCCTAACACATACAGCACAGCGCCTGATCACAGTCCTCATTTTCCAGATCACTTATTCTCATTTATTGAGTACCTTCTTGGCGCAAGGTACTGCTGCGCTCAAAGATACCATAATATTTGGAGAGCTGTCAGTACTCCCCATCCAGATTTTATCAGTGAAACATCTACTCTTCCTTTAGGTCTCATTTTAATTTATTCATTCTTTCAGTCATTCACCCAGTAATTAATTATTCAGTCCATACTATATAAGAGAATTGTTACACATACCAGACACTCAAGAAATATGTGTTGAACAAATGAATGAGTGAATGAATGAACTGATATAGGAGACTTATTTCTGAAGGACAAAGTCTAGTGAGAAAAATATCTGTAATCACAATTTGCTATGGTACCAACTACTTGCCAGAAGGATTCTAAGTGTGAGGTATTTAGTAGAGTGAATTTAAAAGGGCAAAGCTAACTTTTGACAGAAGTGATGATTTGGGGAAAAAATAGTGAATATGGATTGGCACTGATGCTAAAGGAGTGGGTGACTCACAAAAGGAAATGTTGTTACTAGAACCACTCTCCCCAGTATCCACAGGTGGGATGCAGCTGTATACCGCAGCACTTGCTGTAAGAGGAGGGATGGAATTTCTTACCTTAATTGAACCATGAATAATACTTCTGTTCTGCTTCAAACCATAAACATATATATGACTCCCACAGTTGTAAGATAAAAGACAAGACCTTGCAGTACAACTCTGAGAAAAGAAGTATCATTATACTTTTCAGTCTCTCAGATTTAATTAAAGTTCAGAAATAAAATAGCTTCACGTTACTACCTAGAAAAATTACGGTAGAAGGAACAGCAACATTAAAACAGAAAAATGATAGACATCACAGGGCAGCAAGCTCAAAGCTGTCTACCAGGTAAGACATGGACTTGAGAATGTTTCCTTGCTACGTTTGAACTGTTTGAACTAAATGGAGCATGAAGAGTCCTTACTTTTTTTTTTAATTCCATTCACCCTCTTAGGAGGACCAATGAGTCTTTGAATAACTAAACAGTGAATCTGGAGTCATACTTGATCCTAGGAACTTTTATACTGTTGAACTGGGTGGCCTCCAACAGCAGAAATACAAAAAGCCTTTCCTGAAGTACCTCTTTGCAAATCACTCTCGAAAACAGCTCTCAAAAATCAGGAGGCTTCCAACAGGAAAACCATTTGGCTTGCAATTATTTCCTTGGCCCCGGCCATAGTCACCCAACCCAGGTCGCCCTAAGTTTCCATCTTTGCTCGTACATCCAGTGTAAAGAAAAAGCAAAACACTGCCATCATTTTTATCTCCCACTCCAGCCCCTTACAAAATCATAATAAACAAACCAAAAGCTAATGAAAGGAAAATCTAAATAAAGGGAAAGTGTCAAGCAAGTATTCAACAAGATGAGTGTACCTGCCGTGAAAAGGTTGAAATATTTCTAGACCTTCCCCTCCCCTGCCACCCACAATCTGGCAAACAAAGGGTTAATACCTGGCACCCACAGAAAGCATCCATTCTGATTGTGGATGATGGAGAGGGAGAGGGAGATATGCAAAGATATAACATTCTTGAAAAAGGCAAACTGCTTTCATTCTCTTTCCGGCACCTATTTCCTGATTCCATTTAGGGCCATGATAGTTTTCTCTAGCTCCTGGGCAAATGAGTTAATTTCACAGTTAAAGAAAGTAAGAAACCCTGTATTTCCACAAAGATACAGTGCAGCAAAGCTGGCACAAAATAAGAATATTGAAATAATAACCCAACTTGTACTTTGATTTCATTGATGGTTTTCATTCCCAAAGAAAATCTTTTAATGGAGTTAGTCACAGGGCTATAAACCAATGATACCAAAGATTAGACTTGTGCTTAAGGATAGAGGCATGCCGGCCCCTTGTACAATACAATCGCCATGTTAGTTCTCCAGGTCCTGTGAGGTTCCTTAAGCACTCATTTCCCTAGCTAGCCCTTCCCAAACCCAGGGTGTCTCCTCTACCACCCAGGCTCTGCCCTGCCACTCTTCACAGAAATTCGTTTCCCATTCCTTTTCCCTAGTGTTTACTAAATGAGCCAGGGTACTTACCAACACTTCCCCCAGTAAAAGCAACCCATGGAAACACTGGCTGAATGTTAACAAATGAGTGAGTTCCCTTGAAGCCAGGACTTCGCCTGCTCACGAACCTCTGCTGAGCATCACATCACCTACCAGTTGATCATGAGCCTGCAGCTGTGGTCCTAGAAGTCTTTGTGGAGCTTAAGCTGATGGAGGATTGGGTGTGGAAGCAAGGGTATTCCGTCACCTTGAGGATAATGAATAAGCTCATTTACATGGTGCTATGGTCTGAATGTTTGTCCTCCCAAAATTCACGTATTGGAATCCTAACCCAGTGGCTTAGGAGGTGGATAAAGCTATGTTAGGTCATGAGGGTGAAGCTCCTATCAGTGAGATTAGAGATGCTATGAGACCCCACAGAGCTCCCTGCCTGCTTTGCCACATGAGGATATAAGAAGTCTGTGGCCCAGAAGAGGACCCTCATCCGAACATGCTCTGATCTTGGGTGTTCAGCCTCCAGAACTGTATGAAATAAATTTCTGTAGTTTATAAGCAACCCAGTTTGACGCATTTTATTATAGTAGCCAGAACAGACTAAGACACATGGGGATATAAGGATCCCATTGGGAGAAAGCCATGTTGTGCTAAGAGTTTGGAAGGGGGATGGAGATGACAAAGAGCATGGAAGGAAGGATGCAGCACCTGCTCCAGCCCACCCTAGAGCTGGGGAGGACCGTGTCACTTTCTCTAAGGCAGCTCCGAGGCCACAGTGAAGAGTGGGGAGCCCAGTGGGCCTTTGGGGTGAACACCACCAGGTCTGGGGCAAGTCCCTCCCTTACTTTCCCTGTAAGCAGTGGACACCAACACAGACTTTCAGAGAAGAAAACCGTGAAGAGCCCACGTCCCGGGAGCACAAAGGAAACTCATCGAGGGCCTCCCAGAAATAACTGAAGAGGGTCCGCAGGAGGAGCTGTGGTCCCTCATGAGCAGGTGCCAGCGGGGACAGGAAGATGTGCGTTCTGCCGCTCCTGGGTCTCCGTACACTGGAGCTAGAAGCCTGAGGACATCATTCTGGATTTTATTCACCCGTTCACCCCAAGGTTAAAATGCACTATCATTATTTCTAGCAATCTCCTGGGAAGCAGAGAGGTGGAAAGACCTCACACTAATTTTATAAGAAGGGCCCTAAACAGAGGCCCCATTCTAAGAAAGCCATTGATCCAAATATACATGGAATGCTGGGGATGTCAGGAGGGAAGTAACAGAACACTTCCTGAGAATCCAATGATGTTCTCGCTCGTGTGCTGGTGACTTTCTGGACAAGAATGTTCCAGACAATGGAAATGCTTTGACTTGTTCAGACTTTGGTGTCAAGAATAACTTTTCCCCTCCATTTAGACAATGTTTCTAAACTTGTTTCTTTATTTCCCCCACCGAGCCTTTCTAAACATTTTTTCCCAGTCACCCACACCAGTGAAATTTTAATGCCATAGAAACACTGTGTGCCTGTTAATGTGCTTCACACATATACTTGTAGCTAAGAAATATAGGGTATGTCTAAAAATAAAAATCCTGGATACTGCATATGTCTGTGTACTCTACATATATCTGTGCTTCACACATTTTTTTTAAAAGTAAGATTTTTTTGCCCCCAAAGAACAATATTTTCTCCCTGGAGGGTGATATTGCCCCTTTGGGAATGTAACACTTGACTCCTCCAGTGTCTAGAGTATGTGCCTCTTGAGACCTTACCCTGCAAGCCTTCAGCCCAACCGAGGCCAAGCCCATCTTCCAGTGAGCCAGCAGCATGTCCACCCGCAAGAGTCCAGAACATTCTTCATGCAGGAGGCTGAGACGGTATCCTCATGTATTCCCCAGTACTATGACTTATGATTATCATGTTCCCAAGTTGGCCAGCTGCTGCTTTATGTATATCTGAATGATATCGGCTTTTATTTTGCTGCTGAATCACACGTGCCTGCTCAAGTGTAACCCCATTATTATTTATTTATGTAGCTAGATATGTCCTGAGCTTCCCCAGAGCACAGCAGTCTAATCACCTTTCCCTCCATGAATTGAAAAATCAAATTTCCCTTATGATGCCAGACATGTTTTAAACAATGTAATCTCTCCATATAAAGTTCTTAAAATTCTCCAAATTCCAATCTCTTTATTTTTCATAATCTATACCAAATGTCAAATCACTGGTGAAGGTGTCAAAACTGGGAGTTCACACTAGCCTTTTCAGCTCCCTGCTCACCACTCAAAGAAAATAAAGTCAACATCTACCTTTTTTTCTTTTTGCCACAGGCTCTAGGAAATTCTCAAAACATGGGATTTTAAATGGAGAAGGTGTTTTCCAATTATACTAAGCAGAGGGAATCATTAAACAGGCACCTACCACTCTAGGGAAAGTCCACACATTCAGCTTTAGTCACCATAAAATAGAAGTATCCTAAACAGAGCCTTTCTGCTGCCCCACAGCACCTTCAGCCTTCATTTAGTGGTCTCGCCTTCTCAGCACATCTACTCTAAGACTGCTGATAGCATCCAATTAATCAACCAGGTATTAGACCTTGTGGTGCGGAGTGAAAAAGCACTAACAAGAACCATGTGTAGTTGCGAACTACATGGTCCATGCAACCAGCCAAGCTTGCCAAATGGAGAGAAAACACTTGAGACAGAGCTATTAGGAATCCTAGAGGCCACCCCAAGTATTAATACCGTGTGTGTTTGTATGTGCCAAGGGCCTCGGAAAGATTCCAAACTGTACATTAATGTTTTGTGTCAATTTCATTTCAAAAACTTGCTATTTTCAAAATCTTTCAAGAGGTTCCTCATTCACTCATAACGGCAGTTGTAGGTCCATTACCCTTCAACACATAACCATCTAAATTAGTTTAACTCATTAGGAAGAAGGAGTGCACTGGAAAAATAAACATTTTTTTTTTTTTGCCGAATTATGCCACACTTTGGCCTTCCCACCTCAACTAGTCACGCAGAATTGGCAACTTGTTAACATATCTGAAATATGCTTTGAAAGACTTGAGTGCAAGGCCAACTTCAGCTTTTAACCAACCCTTCAGATTCACACATTTTCACATTTTGCATTTTCATCAATAATTTATCAGCCTGACACCAACTGTATGTTGATATTAACGGATCGTGTAGAGTTTCTAAGTCAATGTTTCTTAGCCAGACGTGTTCCTCTGAGTATCTGGAGAGATTTTGAACACTAACATGCTGATTACCATACCCAGGGAGCTGACTGAACATGGTCTGGGTGGGCTCTGGAATCTTGATTTTTAAATAGTTAACCCAGCATTTGGTTTGCATATAGGTTTAGGAATAAGTGCATCAGTCCTTTAAGGA
This sequence comes from Phataginus tricuspis, assembly GCA_029783875.1. Taxonomy (NCBI): domain Eukaryota; kingdom Metazoa; phylum Chordata; class Mammalia; order Pholidota; family Manidae; genus Phataginus; species Phataginus tricuspis. Next base: position 5,287,021 of record JAQQAC010021848.1, read on the forward strand.
TTAAATTAACATGTTTTGTTCATGTAAACTTTACAGATGTTGTATTTATTGCTATTTATATACAACTTTAAATGTGTCTGTTGTGTGGACTGAGGTGAACCTTCCTGGAAGACGGGGTAGTCCTTTTCTGTCTATGATTCTGGTTAATACTGCTAGGTTGCAAGCCACTCCAAAACTGGTGGTGGAAAGCAACCCTTCATTTATGTCAGGAGATCAGACAGGGCGCAGCAGGGATGGTCATCCTTGACCTCAGTTAGGAAAACTCAAACAATGAAGATGACTCGACAGCTGGGGACAGGAACCATCCAGAGGCTCTTTCACCCTCACGTCCGGCACTGGGCTGTGACGACTGAATGCAGAGCTCAGCAGGGTCGGTCGGCCAGAGCCCGTCACAGGACCTCCTCACAGCACGGTGGCCTTGGGGGAGGTAATTTTCTTACTTACCCGGCATAAGTGTTCCAGAGGACAGTGTGGGAACTGCACTGCCTTTATGACCACCTTAGCACCATGTCTGTTTAACTGTCCAAATTAAAAAAAAAATAACATGAATTTTCAGGTACTATCCATAGCCTCAGAGGGGAGAGATTTGAGATGCAGGGCACAGCTTATAATGCTTCTCCACCTCTGCCCTGACTTGGCTTACAGTAGACCCTGAGGAGATCCTACCCCTTCACATTCCTGACACAGGCAGAAAGGCACACACGCACACACCTAGAAATTCTGCACCCAGCTATCAGATGATGGAGGGCATGAGGCTAGCCATCCCACGGAGGTGTGAATGAGAAAGCAAAGAGCTCGCTCCTGAGGGAGGAAGGAAAATGCCCCTTTTACACCTGCAGACAATGCTCACCTTCTTGCCTTGTGGTCCCTTGGCTCGGACTGCAGTAAGGCTGCTCGTTTCCACAGTGCTCCCTAGTTTCCAGGGAGCCTTCTCGCTCACTCTCTCATTTAGAATCCACAGGAGGAATTCCTGCAGCAGGTACAGAGGAAGGCAGGTTTCCATAGCCCCAATTTTCAGATGTGAGGCTAGAGAGCTAAAGAGGCAGGGTGGTTTGTTGACAGTTGTGCTGGGTATGGAAGGCTGGGAGCCACAGGCAGCACCTCCCCTCGCACCCCAGGGAGGCACCTGTCTTCACTAATTATGCAACAGAAAATCTCACCATGTACCCTTCAGACCTACTACTGAAAGTGTTTGAGCCAGCAACTCAAACTGTGGTTCATTTAGGTATCATTAGCTGACATTTATTGAGTACTTACTATATATACAATTCTGGCATGGATGTAAAAGTTCTTCGTGTATAATTTCAGTTACAAAATGTGTCTGTCATGGGCCAGTTTATTCCTTCAAGGTGAATAAATAGGGGATACAATCCCCAAGACACAAAAACTTAGTAGCTCATATACAATTTTTCACAAGGTAACTATTGTTTACATCATCTAGAAACACCAAGTAAACACCAAACAGCTGATGTAGGGACCATGTGAGGAGCACATGTCCCTCCTCTTCTCTCTTGCCCCACTTGACCCACACATGCTTTGCCCTATGAGTGTATATGTTTCCTCCCAAATTTGCATAATTTTCTTATGAAAACTATTGAGGGGAAGCTTAAAAGGATAAAAAGCATAAAAAAAGAGACTCTGACATCACAAAAGCAAGAGGCCTTAGGATATCCGCCTGGTGCAGCGCTGGTGGTGGCGCTGCAGAAGTCAAAGCAGGCTGTTCTGAGCAGGAGGAACTGTGAGGCCGCAGTGTCTGGAGCAAGCCTGCGAAGGCTGCGTGTGATGGTGCTGTTGTGATGCAGACGCTAACGACGACGTCCAAGGACTGCCCGCCAGGCCCACGGCGCCAGAGCTGTCACCTCCCGGAACGGCGGACAGGCACCTGCACAGACTGAGGGCAGCGCCTGCAGTGCCACCGAGCAGCCAGCACTTCACGGCCTCTCATCTCACTCGGAGCCACACACGCAGCTTCTTTAAAAAAGGAAAGAAGTGGCAAAACAACAAATGCTGAATTTCTATTTTAAGTTATTGCAGAAAGAACATGACAAGCCAACCACTGCACCTTTGGGGCCGTATGTTTTGTTCTACTGTTTCCTTCTTGCCTTCTTCTCCATAACTCAGAAGTCCCCCACATTGCGCTTGTATGACTCTGCCTGTAAACCTTATGCTTTCTGTAAGGGAGGTGCTCCATTTGCATAGCTTTTCTTTACTCTGTTAGAGATTTTAGATGATTAAAACCTTTATCAGGTTTTTAGAAAAGTATTCCTACTAGACTACACAGGTGTTGAATGTTTCACCCAATTCTATTTTTCCCAGAAGTCCCATCATTTTTATTGCATGAAATTCTATAATGCCTTGATTTTTAGGAAGACATATGTGACATCATAGGACAAACAACTGTATTGTCTCGTTTAATCCTTTTATCCCTACTTTACAAGAGAAAACACTGAACACAGGGTGAGGTTTTCATTTGACATTAAAATCCCACATCTTGAGTACCTTCTCCCAACTCCTGTTCCTTTTCTTTCTTGTAGTCTGTTTGCCAAGTTTCTCCACCATTCAAAAGCCTTTTCCTGGATGTCATGCTGAGAAAAATCACAAACTGAGGAGTAGCTCCCAGCCCCACTGGAAGGAGGATATTAGCTCTGTATTCAAATGGAAACTGGTTTTTAGTATTTAGGCCAAAAGTACACTAAAACAAGTTCTTAAGGCCAAAAGAAAGAAACAGAAGGACTTCCAAGAAATAGATCCTAAGGAAAAAAAGTCCAACTGCCAATCTGAAATAACATAGGCAATTTTCCCAAAGTGACTGATAACTATTACATTACTTTCCCCAAAGTCAGCAGCAGAATAGGAATTAGAAAGACCGTCTTGGGACCTTCTCTATTCTTTTTAAATGTTGTGTTTCTGTTGCTTGGAACGTTCATATTTCTGCATCAGACTGTTCTCTTTGCTATATTTCACACCCTCTCTGGCTTCACATCAAAAGAAAAAGGTCAGTATTTGTTTATAATGGAATGGGGTTCGATGGTGAATAATACGGATGCATATTTTACTTGCAACAAATGCAATTCACCTTTCTCCTCCAAGTAAATTCAAAGGTTGAGAGAGACTGCAGAGTATGAGCCTTCAAAAGGAAGCCCTCCTTGAGTATTCAGAACATTTTTTATCTCATCATAAGATCCTCTTGCTTCAAGCAAGAGGCAGCCGCAAAGGAAAAGACAGTTTCTGTAAGACACTGTTGGGTTTGGGGTTGTTTGGGACAGTTGTTATTTCTCTTGGGGAAAATTTTAAATGAAAACAACAACAAAAAACAAATCGTGTTGATGGAATTGGGGATGGGGATCTAAATGAATGACTTCAGATAGGTACATCTGCAGCATCCTGGAACAGGAGATTTTCTCAGGATTTTTAAGAAGGATTTGGAATGAATGTTTCCACATTAAAGTAGAATGCTAAGGCCAAGATGAAGAAAATCAATTCTGTTGAGCTTGTGAAATAGAGACAGGACAAGGTCAGACTTGCAGCATACAATAGATTATCATCCATTTGGAAATAGACAGGAACTAAAGATACAGAACATAAAACTTTCCATTAGATCCCTATTTTATTTCTTTTGTGGCCACATGTGTCTGTCTAATCTTGAACACAGAATCAGAATGTTGAAAAGACTTTGCGGGTTCATTGGATCCACACCCAAGCCTTTGGGAAGACCTCCCACTAAACCTCCAGACACATGGGGACTTACCCTGTTTTAAAAGACCTCCACGAAGCCTTTACAAAGAGCGTTCAAACGCCAGCCCTCCTGCCAGCAGTCTCCTCGGCTTGTTCAATCTGCAGTGACCCCGCCCGCAGTAATCAATCCCACCCCAGCAAATGGGAACCGCTCCCGAGTCTCTACTCGGAACAGTCCAATGTCTGCCCGTGCTTCTGAGCAGGGTACGGCCCGGCTGCAGCCCCCGAGCCAGCGGAGTCCAGGGCCAAGGCAGCGAAGGCCTGTCCCCGCATCCCTGACGTGGCCAAAGGCAGCCCTTTGGATCCTGAGAGGCCAGCTTCGCAGGAGAAAAATTCCCAAACATTTGAGAGCTTTGAAGTGTTTTATTCTTCATAAGGAATAAAGACGCACCGATCTTCTATTAGGGAGGCTGCGTGTAACACCTGATGGAACATATCTGCGCTTTCTCTTTAACAGCGGACTGGTAAGTACTGAGCTTCCCCAAAACCAGAACCCCAATCAAGGATTCGCAGGGCCAACTTCTCATGAACTTCCCACTCTGCTGGCTGGAAACAGCAGGGGAGTAAACTCTTTTTTCCTGATTAATATGAAAGAATTGAAGGTGTTAGGAATAGCCCCAGGACTAAAGAAACAGGTTCTAAGAATGATGCTTCCCAGGAAATGTCTGTGGCCAGAAACCTGAATGAAGAATGAGGGGCACTCAGTGAGCTGGAGGGGACTATCTGCCCTCCTGGCCCCTTGGATCACGTCGTCTCAGAGCGGCTCCTCAAAACCTCTTTTCCTCCATTTCCCCAGGAGGTGTTTGAAGCATCCCCCATGTTGGTCATCATGTGGACTGTGAGAAACATAGGAGGGTTATCAGTCATATCCATCAAAGCATCTAGGATCTCGTAAGAAGACTCGGACCACCTCCGCCCCCCTCCAGCTTTCAGCAGGCAGGCCACCCCGCCATCACCCCAGTGGGAGAGGCTGAGCCCTGTTTAATCACCCGCCCCAGTGTCAGCCCCAGACACAGAGGCCTTGAGCGGTAAAGATAGGGGATCTGGGATTATTGGTGTGCCCGTCCACTCCAGTCTACAGTGACATAACCCTGAGAGAAATCAAGACCCCACTGGAAATGGAGAGGCCGTCAGGATCAAAGTCCTCTCCAGTGGCACAGATTCTCCACCACCCAGACCCCTCAAACCAGGACTGTATCCCAGAGAGTCAGATAAACTAGCTACACCCCTGCAGATAAGGCCACTGCCTCCATTTAACTTCCTGCTTATTGTATGTGCTCCTTGAAGGCCTCAGTGGAACTAAAACCCAATTTTGCTATTTAGTGCAATAACTGTGAAAAACATCCCCTTTCATTTAACATAACCATCTTTTAACTTCCCTAATTTGTTTACACATTCACTGAGAAATCACATCCAAGTTCCTACGACCCCTAACAGCTCAGATGACTTTAAACTGACATATGAAGTTGGATCACGTTAAATCAATGTTCCCTCAACTCCCGTCACCCCGTTCTTTGGTAAGGTGATTGTCTACTAAATAAGGACATTTGTACGTGACAGATAGCTTACACAAACTTGATTCATGTGACTTTTAAAAGAAAGCATATAAATTACACCATCATAAGCCTTTCTCTTTTCAGGTTTGTAACCGGAGTGTTACAGATAGGAGACTTGATCATCATTGGTTCATAACCCAGATGTCCCTGCCTTCGGGGCACCAAAAGACTCTTTGGAAGGGTAGCAGCTCCCCCTGCTGGTCTGCTTTACAGGCTGCGTTTTTACAAGGGGGACGTCTGGGTATGAAGTCCTTTGATGCCAAAATCCCTTGTAGTTAAGAGAGGAAATGAGGTTTTGAATGCGCCGGTCTTCATTTCCTCAGCAACGCGAGCTGCAGCAAAGAGAGGCTCACATTTCTTCCGTTATTATTTTTTAGCATTTAATATAACCAGGCACATTAGACCTGATGACATCTCGATGGTACTGTTCCCCATTACTAATGGTGTGAGACAAACTATGAGGGAGTTCAGCTTGCTCCCCTTGATGTCATCCTCCCACTGCAGAACAACAGAGCAGCGGCACTGGAGATGTTTGCGGCCACTCGGCTTACTGCTCTGGGGACCAAATGAGAACTGGAGTCTGCAGGCATAATCATCAGTCCTGCTCAGCTCGAACACCCTCACCATTTAGGGCCAAAGGACTCTCTGTGGCTCCAGGAAACCAGCAGATCCTCTGGTGGCTGGGCGCTACAGCATGGTAGCAATGCAGTCCTTCTTCATTCAACAAAAACATCATTGAATTCAACAAATATTTAGTGAGCAACTCGCATTGTCCCGCCGCTCTATAGGCATCAGGATACAAGGGTGAACAAACAGCAAGACCTCCCCTTAATGGAGCTTATTGTACGAGGGAGAAAACTGGCAACATCAAAATGATCCCCACGTGAAGGATGACAAACGGTGACAGAGGGCGTGGAGGGAAGTGCCATGGGGCGTACGTAATCTGGGGGAGCAGAGACAGGGTCCCTGGCATGTGCGTTGGAACTGAGACCAGAAGGACCACCAGGAGATACTGAGGACTGGGGGTGAGCATTTCAGGCTGAGCAAGGGGCATAGGAAAGGCCAATCAACAGCAATCAAGTCATTGGATGTGAGCCTGTCATGGGTTTCTATGTATTTATAACATTATTTCTACAAAACTGACTCCAAAACATGATACAAAAGACAATAAATCTTTCCCGGCAACTGACCAAGTTCCTGAAGCAAACCGAGTCATCAGCTTCTGTCTCGGGGGCAAGAGAACAATGACCACACCTCCTACACTTCTTCCAGTTTTAAAGCCGACCTGCTGGGAGTTCTGGGTCCCACGGAACTCTTTGCTTTGTCTTGGCGTACGTGTATGCACCTGGGGCATCTGTGGTGCACCTGTCCCAGAACCAGAGTTTCCCCTTCTATGGACACAGTCCGCTTACCTGGATCTCTCAACTTCCCAGATGCCAGGCATTCTTCCTGTACTTAATAGTGCCCACATTGTTTCCTGGTCTTGTTTGACCATGCCTCAGAAAGATAATCTGCAACATTATGTTATGTATATACTTCTGTGAATTTAATACTACTTTAGAATTTACTATGTGCCAGATGAGTTCTAAGTGCTTCACAAATTGTAACTCATTTAATCCTCCTGACAATCCTACGAGGTGGTTACTAACATTACGTGCAAGTTACAAATGGAGAAATTGAGGCATCAAGAAGTTAAGAAGCTTTCTGGAAGTCACTCAGTCAGTAAGGGGCAGAGTCACCATTGCGCTTTCAGAAAACAAGCTGAAAACCATCACTGCAGGTACCCTCCTCTAAGCAAGATTAAAGAGTCACTCAACCAACAGCCTTTGTCACCCAGCCGTAAATGAAGTCTATGTCTCTGATGGGGAGAACTCCAGCAATTCTACCTCTAAATACATCTGACATCCTTTTTCTCACCTCCCACTCATTGGTTTTTGTGCCAACCCAGTCTGCTATGGGCTGGGTTTTATCTCCTCTGTCCTTGTCCCCACCGCAACAAAGAATTAAAAGGCAGAGATACGATAGCAAAGCAGAGTGAAAGTTTTATTTGAATACACTCGAAGGGAGGAGCGAGCCAGAGTCAAGGTAGATAAAGGCCCCGAACTTACTTTTAGGGAAAGGTCCATTTATCACCACTTAGCTGGGAAGCACGGGTTTGATTGACAGGTGAGGTCATTCGATTGACACTCTAGTTACCCACCCATTCCCCTTGGTTCTCTGTCTTTTCCCAGAATGTACACAGAAGAGCCCAAGGGGGGTGGAACAAAACTGCAATTTTATTTTAATGAAGAGATGTGGTTTGGACACTTCTTAGTGTTGTTTGATTGGGTCCGCATTGGGACCTGGTTGGGAAGGGTTTGGTCTGGCCCCATAGGCAAGGGCCACCTCCCTGCAAAGCCTTTGTTGTCTTCAAGTGGGACCCCTTCCCTGGCAGTTTGGGCAGTTTTTTCCTTGAATCTCATCTTCCCATTCCTGGGCTGTTCATGTCTATCTGTCTACCTAACCTTCCTAACAAGTCCACCATCTCCAGTATGAGCTATTACAGCCCCCCAGCCATCCTAACTGCTCCCCAGGCTCCAGGTCACCTCCCCTACTCATCTATAATTCATACCACATCACAGCACTCTAGAAACGACTATTTGCTCCATGCACAGACTTGTCTAGCCCACCCCTGCCTACAGATTGAAGGCACCCCTCACGCTGGGTCCTGCAGGAGCTGGTCCCAGTCTCCTTTCACAATCTCAGTTCCCAGATCTACAGCCACTCTCATCCCCGGTTCACATTCGCTCCTGCAGCAGCACTGGCCCACTGCCTTCCCTGTAAGCTCACACCCCACCACCCTGCTTGATGTCCGTGTGCTGGGCCCCCTCCTGGGCGGGTCTTCCCCTCCTCCTGTCCTCACAAGGTTCCGCTCGGGGAACCGCCCTAGCCGGGTCTCCCCTCTCTCCCCAACAGGATTTTGTTTTCTTTGTGCTGCCTCTAAGCCTGGCGCATATGGGGGGGCTCCAGAGGAAGGAAAATGAGGCACTTGATGCAGGGGCGAGCTTAAGGGGGAGCCCAAACATGCAGTAATCAAGATCAATAATATTTTTATTGTAGGAAGGTATACATAACATAAGTTGTATTATTTTAACCATTTTTAAATGTACAATTCAGTGGTATTCAATATACTCACAACATTATGCAACCATAGCCACTATCCATTTGCAGAACTTCTTCCCAAACAGAACCTCTGGGCTCTTCAAGCCCTAACCCCTCACTTCTACTCCTCCAGCCCCTGAGAACCCATCTTCTACTTTCTGTCTCTAGGAATTGGCCTCTCTGAAAACCTCCCATCAGTGGCATCACAGATTGTCTTTTTGTATCATAGATTGTCTTTTTGTGTGTGGCTTCACTTAGCATCATAAAGATAATTAACATTTTAATGCAACATTTTTAATATTCATAATAAATGCAAAAAAATCTATTATAAGCACAACATCAAAATTTTAGACAAAGATAGGCTCAGTATCACTGATTTTTCCTTTTGCCTCAGGCCCCGATATGCTCAGCACTGATCCTGTCTTCACTAAAAATGAAAATACTGATATTTTGTTCATCATGGATTTTTTGCACTCATTTTGATTTTTTGTAAATATTGCATTAACTAGTATTTATCTCAATTACTGATTACTTTTTTGATGCTCCCTTATTTTGCACTCAGGGCAAGTGCCTCACATGTCATATCCTAGGCCCAGCTCTGCTCGTGCCAAACCCTATCCTTCCCGCCGTCCCAAGCAGTGTACAGCAAGAGTAAGAAATAATATGCTTGCCCTGAAGCTGTGTGCATACACCTCCCGTAGCCATTGCCAGCCCTCCGATGAGACCACCGTCCTGAAGGCCCTCTTACACTCTCGAGCCACTGCTGCGGACATAGCTCCGGCTCACACATCCTGCCGCACTGATGGTCTCTGTCTATCCGCCTCTCTAGTCTGTGAGCTCTTTGAGGGCAGAGACTAAATCTTTCTCATCTTGGTGCCTGTGTGACCTGTACAGTGCTGGGTTCATAGACAATACTAATATAATTATTTGTTGAATGAAAAGCCCTTCAGCTCCTTTTCCCACCATTAAGTATTTCAAGGTAGCTAAATGAGGCTTCACCTTTATCTAGGTCAGCTCCAATAATCCATATGGAATTATTATATATTACATAATATATATAAAATATATATGATAATGTATAACCATGACGTTAGTCCCACAATCCATACAGGTCCATATTGAAAGGCTGGTGACCTAGAAAGCCCTACCTTTGGCATTTATCTCAGAAAAGGACATTTTGGGATTACCTGGTCTCCTGCTTGTTCTTGGTTGTCCAGACTAGGCACAGCCCACTCTGACTTCCTGAAGCTGTTTTCACTCACTTTTCCCTCGGGCTGCTGCGCACAGAGGCGGGACGTCCCCTGAGGATTGTTGGAGAAGTACTGACGGGCGGCTTTCCAGGGCACTGCCTGCCTCTGGTTCTGCTCTTGACCAGAGTCTTGTCTGCACGTTGCCCTGGCTGCCTCACCGCTGGCTGCACCTTCAGCAGGAATACCTGCCCCTCGTTTGGTTTCCTGGTCTTACTTCCTGTCTTGTGACCACAATCCTGACGTCAGCTCGAAGCCTCCAACCACAAGCATCTCCTGCGTTCCAGGTCCTGGCAGTGCGATTTACAGATTTCTTGTGTTTGAATTTAGTCTGGACCCCATCATCTCAATGGAGATTTCACTTCTTACATGATGCCAGTAGAATATGGGGTTTCCAAATTCTCAAGTGCCAAGAATTGCTCATCTGGCTTTACATTCTGATGTCTTTAAAGCAAAACCAAACAACACACCGGTCAAAATCCCAGCTCCTGAATTTATCACCACCTCAGAATCAAACATCCCCACTGTAATGAAGTTTGTTTCACGACCAAGTAGAGTTTTGCTTGGATCAATTTTGCTGTAGCTATTGGATCACTTAACTCTATAACTAGAAAATTTCCTCCTCTCCTTTAGGATGCCCTCTGATTTTGAAGTCCCTCCCTCTCTCCTGTCTCCATAAAGAGTCTGCAATCCTTTGCACAATTAAAATCAACTAACCAAAGAGGTGCCCAGGTATGAGATGGCAACGCCTTAATGAGATGGCAACAATTGCCTTGTGACTGCTGTGTCACTTTCACAACACTTTAAAATAAAGTCTGAGCTGAAAGCAATCCAGACTACTCTTTCTGATTGGATGAAGGCCAAAATTAACTTATAAATACAAACCAATACTGGAAGATGAAAAGAGGGAGTTCAAGGAAGATGTAATACGCAAATCCATCTTGAGACTGTACAGTGTTGGGTTCCGTTTCTAGGAATTTGCCTATCTGAAAACCTCCCTGAAACCTACCTTAAAACCTATCTGAAAATTGAAGAACAGCCAATTCATGAATTTTAGTCATAAAATAAGGGCCCTTAAACATTTACAAAAGTATAAACGTAAAAATATTATGATTTCTTCCTACACTGTTGGTGGGGATATAAATAGGTGCAATCACTGTGGAAAGCAGTATGGAGGTTCCTCAAAAAACAGAAAATAGAAATACCATATGACCCAGTAATTCCACTTCTAGGAATCTACCCAAAGAAAACAAAATCCCTTATTTGAAAAGACATATGCACCCCCTATGTTCATTGCTGCATTATTTACGATATCCAATATATAGAAGCAACCAAGTGTCCATCAACAGGTAAATGGAAAAAGAAGAGCTGGTACATACATGCAATGGAATATTATTCAGCCATAAAAAAGTAAAGAAATCCTGCCATTTGCAACATGGATGGATTTACAGGGTATTATGCTCACTGAACTAAGCCAAGTGAAGGAGACAAATACCACATGATTTCACTTATTTATGGAATCTAAAAACAAAACAAAACAAAATGAACTAGCAGTAGACTTATAGAAACTGAGAAATGACTAGTGGTTACCATGGGGGGCGGGTTAGGGTGAATGGGTGGAGAGGGTGAGGGGGATAAAAGGGCACAAAATTCTCAGTCATAAGTTGATCATAGGTATAGTCATACAGCATGGAGAATATAGCAAATGATTCTGCAACATCCTCTTATGTTGACAGCTAGCAACTGCACTAGTGGGGGTGAGGATTTCGTAATACAGGTAACTGTTGAACCACTGTGCTGCACACTTGAAACCAATATAAGATTGTATGTCACCTATACTTACATAATATATATATATGTATATATTGTGGTTCCTTCGTGGCATAATTCATATTTGAAGGTAAGTGTGTTTCATGGCATCAGTGCATATCTCTTTCTTTGCTTAGAGTATGATTATAAACAATGAAATTAATTTTTATTTGTGCCTTGCAGAATTAGATTTCTTTAGTATGCTTATCTTGGATGACTTGAATAAATATGCAATGATAAAAATTTTAATTATGTTACTATTTTTACATATACACAATGTATTAGTTTGCTAGGGCTCCGTAACCAAGTACCACAGAATGGGTGGTCCTTTTCTTGTTATTGTATTGCAGTTCTTGAGGCTGTGAGACCAAGATCAAGGGTGGTTCCTTCTGAAAGCTACGAGGGAAGGATGTGCTCCAGGCCCTTCTCCTTGGCTTACAGAGAACCATCTTCTCTACGTTTCTCCCTGTCATCTTCCATCTATGCATGCCTGTCTCTGTGCCCAAATTTCCTCTTTTTATAAAGATACCGGTCATACTGGGTTACAGCCACCATAACGGCCCTTATTTTAACTTGATTACCTCGATAAATCTACCTTAAAATAAGGTCCCCTTCTGAGGTACTGGGGGTGAGGACTCCAACGTAACTTTTCTTAGGGGGAAGGGCACAGTTCAACTCATAACACATACCATATCCATGTTTTTGTACCTTACTTCACTTCAGGGAGGATTTACAATATCAATCTATGTATGTCAACATGAAAGGTAAATTTAGAAGATGTACCGGCCAGCTTTTCTCAGACTCACAGACCCTCCGGAAGAGAGGCTTCCCGCAGCGGCGAGCATCAGCTCCCCTGGAGGAGAACAAACAGACACAACTACTTCCTGTGTTTCCCTTGGGTCTTGATTTTCTGAGGTTAGAAGGAATGGTATGTCATGGAGGGCATGGAAAAGTTTTAACATGGATATTTTATTCTTGAGCTCATTAAGCCCTAGGCTTTAAATGGAGCATCTTGTCATTTGTTGGGAAAGCAGTCTACCCCACCTTCATCACAGCTGAGCCCCATTTCAAATCCCATGCTCATGCCATTCAGTCACACGGGCTACATAATTTGCAAGGCACAGTGCAAAATGAAAATATGGACTCCTGTGTTCATGAATTATTAAAACTTTTAAGACAGCAACATCAGAGCGTTAAATGAAGAGTGAGGCCCTTCTCAGCACAGAGCTGTGCAAGAGAACATGCTCATGAAGCCATCCCTGAGGGCGGTGTGTCTGAAGTAATCCTACCAAATACACATTTTGCAATGGTGAAAATACTGTTCAATTGGTTACTTAGGAGAAAGTTTCAGTGAAGGGCACAGGACACAACTGACCACAACCCTCCACAGTGACCTATGAAAGGAAAGGCTGTACTATGAATCAAGGTATATTAACAGTTTGGGCCAGGGGAGACTAGATCTCAAGGACTTACCCAATGTTTACCTCTTGCTCATTTAACTGCCAGGCTAGTTGGGTAAATCCTGTTAGGCTCTTCTTGGAACAGCCCATGGGCCCTCCATCTTACAGCTCTACTGTCTTGAGTTCTCTGCTTCCAGTCACAAGGAGAGAGAGAGTAGAGAAAGGCCACCTTTTCTTAATTGCTTCAACCAGAAATATCATATTATCTTTTCTCATTGACCAGAACTCAATCCAGTTTTCCCAACCTAACCTCACAGAGTCAGGGAAAGATAGTTTCCTTTTACGGCCAGGAAAAGGCAATGGATTCGTTAACATCTATCTAGCTTGACTTGCCACAGAAACTGTACGTTTCTGTGGAAATAAAACAAATCCATCAACTGCATATTCGTGTTAACTAAGTGCATAGGACATGCTGGTCTTGAGAAGAGGTTAGGGAAAATATTTGAGCACCTCCCCTCCACAAGCTTAGTGTTTTGTTGTGGAGATGGGAGATACAAACACCAAAATGATCAAAATCAAAAGTAATCATATCATTATGGGCAAAACTTCATGCAGGAAACGGAAATGAGAACAAGCAAAGGCTTTTTATTCCAAACTTGGTAGAGCAAAAAATCAGCCACCATCTCCTGCATTCTGCAGACTCAAAAACAGGCAGAGGAGCGAGAGAGCTTTACAGTGGAGAAAAGAGAGGGTCCAGGGCCCTGCCTGGAAGCGGTTGAATGGGAAGCTGTGAGTGAGATAACCCAAAGTGAAGCATCCTGTATGATTGGTGAGGGGCACATATTAGGCTTTTACCAGCTGGTCCTAATTTGGAAGTGACGGCAAAATTAGGGAAACTGTCAGTGAAAACCAAGACCTGGCGTTCAGGCCCGTCGGTCACAAGGCACTACTGTTTGGCTTCCAGGCTGGTTGCTAGAGACAGGGGTCTGACTTCCCAAAAGTCTGAGCTGCGGGTAGTAGGTTGCTTCCTGGGATAGTTGCTCCAGATTGTGAGTCAGAGTTCTACTTCTGTATATAACCTGGCTATTGTCTGTTTATATTTTTCAGTCTCTCATGAGCTTTGCAACGAAAGCGTAAGGACAGTCCACAAATGGTTCTTCACTAACTAAAGAATATAATAACATTTCTGACCCATGTTCATTTTATATCTTTATGAGTTGCCATCATTATACCCTTCTTTTTAAAAAGTAGAAACATAACAATAATTTAGCGATATCTATCAAAATGACAGAAGTACATTCCCTTTGATGCAACAACTTCACTTTATCTTACAGGTGTATTTTTAAATGTGCAAAACGGTATATTAAACGCATTCTTTGAAACGAGGTTGTAAACAACCTAAATACCCACCAGTAGGGGCCCTAAGTATCGCCTAACAATGAAACACCTATAAACTCAGAAAAAAGAATGAGGAAGTTCTAAAGGTATTGATAAGGACAGATTCCCCAAGACATACTTAGTAAAGAAGCAAGACGCAGGGCTTGTCTATAACACGCTCGCAGGCGCGCACGACACAGTCTCACAGGGAAGTCATGTCTGCTCGCGTGGCCTGGTCGGGTGCCCGAGGAGCTGCCCACTCGGCGGACAGCGGTGGGAGGGGCGCTTTGAGTCTTTTCACTGTGTAAAACTTCTTCGCAGCCTGCTCGCTTATGAGACGGTGGAGGTACGCGGGAGCAGAGGGAAGAATCCCAAATGACCTCCTGATTTCTGGTCCGGAGGGGTTATAAGGCTGGTGACGCCAGCCGCAAGATGGAGAAAGCGAGGGGGAGCTTGAGATGGGCCATCCAAGTGAGAGCTCCGTGGGTCGTTGGGCACAGGGACCCAGAGCTCAGGAGAGAAATCTCATCTGAATCTCGCGAAGCAGGCAGATGGGGAAATGACCCAAGCTGAAGCCGGAGGGGTGAGCCCCCTGGAGCTCCCCATCCCCTGCACCCTCTGTACCCCTCACTGGGTTCCCTGACCTCCTGTCTACAAGGCCCACTGCAGCACGACCCCACTAGAAGAGCCTGGTTTGTTTTGTTTTGTTTTTGAAAGAGCCCTTTTTCCTGAAATATTTATATATGAAATGATATAATATTTGAGATTTCGTTCAAAATAATTCAGAGGGTGAAGGAAAGTAGATGCAATTAGAGAAGGTAACTTGAATTGGTAACTGAAGAAACTAAATAGTGAGTACTCATAGGCTTATTATAATATTCTCTATTTTTATACATATGATTAAGATTTTCCTAATACAAGTGTTTTTTAAAAGTACCAATGCTCAGGCCTCACCCCAAGCAATTAAATAAGTTAACAATTCTAGGAATAACAATATTGTTTAAAACCGCCCCAGGTGATGCCCCAGGATTGAAATGCTCTATTATTCAAGCTTGAGTTCCCACCCCACCACCAAGCATTGCTTTGTTGTGTCCACACTCCCTGCATCCAGCTCCAGTCACCTGCTTCGGCACCGACCCAAAGACTGTACTGTCTTTGAATGGAGCCTCTTTAGATGGCTCATTCTGGGTCGTAGTAGGGACAAGGCAAATGGAAATAGAATGGGGACAGAGATGAAGATACTGTGACTCCCCAAATGTTTATTCATTTGAATCACATGCTGGCTGTAAACTGAGCTGAATGTCAAAGAGCAAGGTTCTCTGTGCCCTAAAGGTCAGGGACTGGGCTTGCTCCAAACAGGAACCCAGCCACACGGCTGGAACACGTGCATCTGGGAGTTCAGGCAGGTGTTCATCTGGCTTCAGGTTGCCCCATGAGGGGGCAGTTCCGTGTGCAAGGAGGAAGCTGGCTCCAGGCCTGCAGTCCAGTTCCATGCCTATGAGCTGTATGTCTCAGGGAAGTCACCTTGCTGATCTGAGTCTAGTTCCTTCATCGGTGAAAAGGGAAAAAGCACACACTGTACAGAGCTGTTGAACACCTGACAAGGAAATCCTATCTAAGGTAGCTGAGAAGACACCAGGTCCCAGTGGGATCTCAAGAATCACAGGTTCCTCTCCCGTTTCTGCTCACATGTGCCACTATGAAGGAAGGACCTGCTCTGAGGACTTTCTAGCAAGGAAGGAGCAGGAAAGTCTTACCAGATCTAAAACCAAATCCAATTCTCCGGCCAGCCTCTAAGCAGACCGTGACCCCTGGGTGACCTTATGTGACCTCCCCACAGCAACCACAGGCTTCTGAACACTAACTGGTCCCTTCTGCAAGGCTGCTCCTCTCCTAAATCTGCAACTATAGATAAAGACCACCCTCTGAAGGCCATATAACATGGTGGATCCTTTGCCCATGTTTTAGCAAACAACTTGTTTCAGTAACTTCTTTCTAACCAGTCGATTTCATAGGAGGAAAGAAAAAATGCACTAAAAGAGGTGGCCAGAGAACATAGGAAGTCACACATTCCCCCACAGCCAACACGCCCGCCCCTGACCCATTCACCCTAGATCACCAGCCCTAGACCCACAGCCAAGTTCGCAGGCCCCCACAGAGGATCCATACTCACACACCACATCTCACCACATTGTCTTGTGCCCCCACCCACGCTTAAGTTTCCAGATTAACAGTGGGATTATTACTGCACCTGCTCCCTGGCATCCCCCACTCCTACTCCCTAATTTCCTTTGGAGCAGGGGTCTTCCTGGAGGCCACTCCACAGCTGCACTTCTGAGGCAAGAGAGTCAGAGGAGCATACCCCCTCTATAACACACTCCTTTCTCCCTTCCTCACCACAAAACACGCCTGGCCCTGCAGACCACAGTGAGGGCACTGCAAAGAGCGAAGAAGGTGACCCTCTTCCCCTCAACTTAACAGCCCACAGCCCACGAGACCCGCAGCAGCACATGGCTGTGTCCTCCCTGTTGGAATCACAGTTGGGGGGCCTCCATGTATAGTGTGCAGATTGCACCTCACCCCAGAGAGGGATGTGGAGGGGAGAAGAGGTGCTCTCTAAGTCATAAGCTCTGGCATGAAGCTATATCCACCAAGAGGACATTAAACTCTTTTGCCTATTTTGCATGAAAACACTGTATGAGCTCTTACAGCTCTCAATGTCAGGTTGTATGAATCCTAAGTTCTCAAGCAATACAGCCAAAAGAATCCAACCTTCTATGAAGGAGTTCCAGGATAAATTCCTACTTCCACCAGTAATGGCACCTTACTTCTGCATCAGTCTATACAGCAACTCAGAATCCAGTGGTCTTTTTTTTTTTTGGATCATGTTGGTATATTTATATGTACAAAACTGTACCACTGTAAGATATTGAATATGAACATTTACAGTTATTTTCTGACTCTGAAGTCAGCCGGACTGGGCTTGGATCATTGCCTTCATTCATTCATGCAGTGATTATTTATTGCAGACCTCCTCCATGCCAGGAATAGGTCTAAGCACCATAAGTGCACAACAATGAATAAAATAGACACAAATCCCAGCCTTCGTATTCCTTATATTCTAGTGGAGGGAGACAGACAATAAATAAACAAAATTAATAAGTAAAATATGTGGTGTGTTAGATGGTAGAAAATGTTGTGGAAAAAATAAAGCTGAAAGGGGACAGAGTGTTCTGGGGAAGATGGCAATTATAAACAGAGAGCCAGGGAGTAAGGGAGGGGGCCATGCAGATAAATAGGGAAGACCATTCCAGGCAGAAGGAACAGCGTGGACAGGCTAGTTCGGGACAGCCAGGAGGCCAGTGTGACTGGAGCAAAGGGAGCAAGGGTTAACAGAAGTAGAAAAGGCAGGCTAACTACGAGAGCTTGAATAGCCACGTAGCCCTTTAAATCCTTAGTTTCCCCCGCTGTAAAAAGAGACCAGTAATACCATTTCATGGGGAGAAGATAAAGTACAGCATATATGTGGGAGAACTCTGTACACAATAAAAATAGTAAGGTATAGCACAACTGCCACACCCATGCTCTCCCCCTCGCTTCCTGCTGCCGTCCTCTTTTCCCTTCCCTGTGTCCTACCCAGCCACGGGTGTGCACAAAATCCTCCCAAATTCCCCCACAATGAGAGCCCTGCCTCATATCCTGACTCAGCTGCACGTGGAGGTCTTCCACAACCAGTGGCTGGCCGATTTGAGAGAAGGAAGGAAGGAAACAGCCACCGGACACTCTCAGCCACCCACCAGCTGCTACAAGGAGCGCCCTGTGTCTGCACAGTACCCGGCACAGAAGAGATGCCCAATAAATGCCAAGCAAATTGGATTCAACAGAAAGAGTCTCAGACAGAGGTGGGAAGACAGAATAATAACACAAGTGACCACAAAACAGTAGCCAAGAACTAGGGAAGAGTTATACAGACACTCATAATTAAGGTGAAATTTGCAGCTAAAACTGTGCAATGTTGGCCTAAGAAGAAAAATCTGCCTGCCCTTGCCTGGCACTTGAAGCTACACATTCAGGCCAGATTTTCTCCCATGTGCATCTGTTCTCCATATGAAGACAGAACACTGCTGAGGTTGAACAGACTCACGAGGGAATTGGGAATAGCTGAAATGGAGAAAATCCCAGAAAAACCAAGGCTTAGAGTCACACTGATCCATGGGGCCAATCCGTGTTTATTGGCTTATTCCACAAGAAGGTTGATTCTAGCATTTGACACTCAAACTGCCCAGTTCCCTACTCACAGCGGTGCAATAGATGATCTGGACCGGCTGCCAGCCCAGAAGGCTGTGGTCATGTCCAGAGGTAACCCAACTCAGTTCAACCAGTGAAAATGAAGAGTTAGACTTCAGGGCAACCAAATAGAAACGCCCAGTCCAGAGGCCGAACCAGAGCAGGAATAAGGACCCCAGAGGTCCAGTTTGGCAAGGGGAAGACCAAAGCAGGAAAAACTGACTCCAGGCAAAGAGACCTAAGCACTCACCCGCAGGAGCTGTGAGGCAGACTGGCGTTCACACAGTGGGTAAGGCACCTGGCTTAAAGGGCTCCAGGGAAGTCCCACACCAATTTAGGAAACAGGCATCCTTCCAGCCTTCTTCACTGCTGTTTAGTAATACCCAGGGGTATCTGAGCGCTCACCCTTCCTCCCATCACCTCTCCCCCAAGCCCATATTGTCACTTTTTATAACAATAATAATATAATTAATTCCTTACCAAATCCCTTATATCTGCATGGACTTCATATTTCACACCTATTTGATAGACACACCTACACTATGCAGCAGACGTCAGAATTCCCACCACACAGAGGTGAAAACAGGTCCCTGGTACCGAAGTCCAGATCTCCTGAGCCATAGCTAACTCAGTGCAGGGCTGGAGCTTAGAAATCCTGGGCAATGTCATGCTTAGCATATGAATAGCAAACAATAGAAAACAAAGCAATAACTTCGTTTCTTGTGCATTGGTATTTTGGCCACACTTTTGGTAGATGGCTGGCTTACCATAGCGCAAGATTGACCTCTGATCAGCATTGGAAGTGTTAATACATCTAGACTGACTGGTAAGAGTCACCTATCCCTCACTCCCTACCTACCCCATGCCCATCAAACAGACTACAGAGTTGACAGGGCGTTTTAAAAATAGAGGATCCTAATTTTTGTGGTAAGAGCAGGCTACGAGGGTTCTGACCAAAAGACCAAAACTTTCTCCCCAAAGAACATCATATTAGCTTAGGAAAACACGTGTGTTCTTCCTTTCACAGAAGATAAAAATGTACAAAAATACAAACAAAAGCACAAGCACACGTGTTCCATAAAACCTAGCTGCCACCTCCAAAGCAACATTTGAATTCAAGTCATGTTTTTCCTGCTGTCTCTCCATCAGCCTTCTCTGATTGCTCATTAGGTTTGATCCTTCCACCAAGGTATTGGGAATTTGGAAAAGAAGCAGTATGATTTTCCCCAGGGTCCAGCCCCCATCAGAGATGATTCTGGAGCATGCATCTGCTCAGTCATGTGGGGTGAAAGCACTTAAACACATCTCTGTGGCTTCACCTGAAACATAGATTCTTCCTGCCCACCTTTTTCACGAGTCTGTTTTGAAGAACATTTAAACATGGTCTTTAAACACAGCCAGGCTCTGGAAAAGACAGCTTTGGTAGAGCCAATAAATTTGTGACTTAAGGAAGGCCAACAAAAAATCTGTACCATTTCAGAGAACATAGTTCCTGGAGTACTACCAGATGTCTCTCTCCAGCAAGTGGTTTTTAAAAGCACCTTGAGTATATACATTTAACACAAATTATTTGGTTCTTAATAAAGTACTGGCGCATTTAGATTTTGGTGGCACATTTTTTGCCTTTATAAAGATTTTAATAACTTTTTCTCTGATATGCATCCCTAAAACCTCTGGGTGAGCGATGCTGGCATGGGACTGTTACATGCTACACGTCCAAAGTTAACAGCTATTGGAAATTTTATTTACTTTTTTCTTCTGTTCGAGGGTACTTAATGCTATTAAAGTTCTGTCTGGCAGCAGAAAAGGGTATAAAAGTGGCCATTAAGAAAAGCAATTTGGCCATTTGTGACAACAGCTGCCTAATGTTGCATTTCATTTAATTGGAAAAGGATGCAGGAAGTCTGAGAGCATTAAAGAGACTCAGAGTTTGGAGATCATAGGAATTTTCTCGTCTATTTTCTTCTAATAAAATTACCATTATTAAGCAATTTATTGAGTGTCAACAACATCCTAGACACTTTTTAAATTGTTTGAAATGGGCTGATTAAGAAAAAATCATTTAAACTCTGCTGAAAGGGCACTCTGCAGACTTGCCAGAGCAGGTGACAGGGTGACACTGTCATTAAGACCACACCCAACAGCTGTGAAGTCAAAGCCAAGACCCTGAGCAGGCGTGTAAGACCCTGCCTCCCCCTCTGGCTCCAGCTGACTCCAAGTCCTCCTCTACCATTTGGTCTTCCAACTACAGCAAACTGTCTGCCACTCCCCAGGGCTCAGTACCCACTTTTCCCCTAGATTGGCACCTGCTCTTCTCCCTGTTTGGCACACCCTTCCCAGCTGGTCTGCCTCATGAATGTCTTATCCCTTCAGATATCCCTTATTCCTTAAAATCCCTGCAACCCCACTTCTGGGTATATATGCACAACAGCTGAAAGCAGGCACTGGAAGAGATCCGTGCACACCCATGTTCATAGCAGCAAAATTCACAACAAATGAAAGGTGGAAGTAATCCAAGTGTCCATCAACAGACGAATGCATAAACAAAATGTGGTGTGTAAATACGATGGAATATTATTCAGCCTTGGAAGGGAAGGAAATTCTGACACATGGATGAACCACTGTGTCTGGCTGGTTTCACTTTTTGTGATCAGCTTATTCACAGCTATAGCTCCCCAACATGCCCACCCATGCACATCAAACCTAGTGCAGGCTTCTCATGAAACTACTTTGTTTTTAAAGATGAACATTAAGGATCAATCCAACCTGTCAGTGGTAGAAGAAAGGCAGGGAGCAAATACGTATTCTCTTAAAATGCTAATGTGTGCCTGGAATATAAGAAAGTCAAGCATTCATCCATTAATATAAATTAGAAGTAATCTGATTTAGCCAAATCCTAGAAAAGATAAACTGCACAGGGAGTGAATTTTGTTTGGAAGGGGAGCGTGGTGATGATGCCAATAATTTTAAACTCCTTGTACTAAGTGTAGTCAGTGAGTTGTGAGCTAAAGAATCATTTTGGGAGGTTCCGGGAAGATGACGGCATGAGCAGGGCAGCGGAAATCTCCTCCCAAAACCATATATATCTATGAAAATACAGGAAATACAACTATTCCTAAAAGAGAGACCAGAATATACAGGACAGCGCACAGCCTGCATCTGCACCTGAGAGGACTCGGCACCCCACGAGGCAGCTAAGATACAGAGCCGCATCCCGGAGGGACCCAAACACTCCCCCACCCCAGAGCACCAGTGGGAGGAGAGGATTCAGACCCAGGAGGGAGTGGAAGTACAGGCCTGCGAAATAACCAGCCCTGGTGATCTGCGCCGGGAGCGCTGACACACATCGGGCAGAATAGCGGAGATTGAAGAGGCAGAAGGTGCAGGTTTTGAACTGGGAACGCGCCCGGGTCCTTGCAGCCAGCTCCCAGACAAAAGAAAAGCGCACGCTTTTTTCAGAGGTCTTATGATTGTCCCAGCAACTCAGCCCAGCAGGCTGGGAGTCCTGAGGAATTTCAGACCCCTTGACAGGTGACTGGGAAAAAGTAGCCGCACTGAAACTTCACGCAGAGAACAATAGCCTCCCATTCATTCCCGCCCCAGCCAGAGCTGCAAAAGGCCCAACGGAGCACCACGGCTGCAAAAGAGTGGAGCAACAGTGCTACCTACACCATCCTTACAGAATCCACTCCCGGTAGGCTTTTTCTTTTTTTTTTTTTCCTTTCTTTTCTTTTCTTTTCTTTCTTTCTTTTTTCTCTTTTCTTTCTCTTCTGTCTTTTTTTCTCTTTTCTTTCTCTTCCTTCTCTCTCTTTTTTTAAAGTCTTAAAGAGCCCACCTGACATATGTGACACCTGCCAATGACCACTTCTATCACCATGAAAAAAACAGAGAAATATGGTACAGACAAAGCTCACCCAGACAACACCAGAGAGGGAGCCTGAAGGGGTGGAAATGCACAATCTTCCTGAAAAAGAATTCAGAAAACAAGTCATAACCATGCTGATGGATCTACAGAGAAATATGCAAGAGCTGAGGGAGGAAGTGACGGAAATCAGGAAAGACAATGCAGAAATGAGACAAGACATCGACGGGCTTAGCAGCAGATGGGATGAGATGCAAGAGACTGTTAATGCAAGAGAAATCAGAGAACAGAAATACAGAGCAGCTGAGGCAGAGAGAGATAAAAGGATCTCTAGGAATGAAAGAATATTAAGAGAACTGTGTGACCAATCCAAACGGAACAATATTTGCATTATAGGAGTACCAGAGGAAGAAGAGAGAGAAAAAGGGATAGAACGTGTCTTTGAAGAAATAATTGCTGAAAACATCCCCATGCTGGGGAAGGAAATAGTCTCACAGTCCACGGAAGCCCATAGATCTCCCAACACAAGGGACCCAAGGAAGACAACACCAAGACACATAATAATTAAAATGGCAAAGATCAAAGATAAGGGCAGAGTATTAAAGGCAGCTAGAGAGAGAAAAAAGATCACCTACAAAGGCAAAGTCATCAGACTATCATCAGACTTCTCAACAGAAACCTTACAGGCCAGAAGAGAATGGCATGATATATTTAACATAATGAAACAGAAGGGCCTTGAACCAAGAATATTGTATCCAGCACGATTATCATTTAAGTTTAAGGTAAGGATTAAACAATTCCCAGACAAGTGAAAGCTGAGGGAGTTTGCTTCCCATAAACCACCTCTACAGAACATCTTAAAGGAACTGCTCTAAGGGAAGCACTCCTAAGGCTAAAAAGATGTCACAAGAGAAAATAAAATTATAGCAAAGAAAGCAGACCATCCAAATACTAACTAAAGGCAAAGAGTAAAACACCTAGTATATAAAGAATGGAGGAGGAAGAATAAGAAGGGAGAGAAATAAAGAAACATCAGACTGTGTTTACAATAACTTAACAAGAAAGTTAAGTTAGATTGTTAGATAGTAAAGAAGCAATCCTTGAACCTTTGGTAACCATGAAGCTAAAGCCAGCAATGGTAATAAGTACGTATCTATTGATAATCACCTTAAATGTAAATGGACTGAATGCACCAATCAAAAGACACAGAGTAACAGAATGGATAAAAAAGCAAGACCCATCTATATGCTGCTTACAAGAGACTCACCTCAAACCCAAAGATATACACAGACTAAAAGTGAAGGGATTTTAAAAGATATTTCATACAAACAACAAGGAGAAAAAAGTACGTGTTGCAGTACTTGTATCAGACAAAATAGACTTGAAAACGAAGAAAGTAGCAAGAGATAAAGAAGGATATTACATAATGATAAAGGGGTCAATCCAAAAACAGGATATAACCATTATAAATATATATGCACCCAACACGGGAGTGGTGGCATATATGAAACAAATACTAACAGAATTAAAGAAGGAAAGAGACAGCAATGCATTCATTTTAGGAGACTTCAACACACCACTCACTCCAAAGGACAGATCAACCATACAGAGAATAAGTAAAGACACAGAGGCACTGAACAACACACTAGAACAGATGGACATAACACACGTCTACAGAACTCTACACCCAAAAGCAACAGGATACATATTCTCAAGTGCATATGGAACATTTTCCAGAATAGACCACATACTAGGCCACAAAAAGAACCTCTGTAAAGTCAAAAATATCGAAATTCTACCAACCAACTTCTCAGATCACAAAGGTATAAAACTAGAAATAAATTTTAGAAAGGAAACAAAAGGGCTCACAAATACATGGAGACTTAACAACATTCTCCTAATTAATCAATAGGTTAACGACCAAATCAAAACAGAAATCAAAGAATATATGGAGACTAATGACAACAACAACACAAAGCCACAACTTCTGTGGGATGCAGCAAAGGCAGTTCTAAGAGGAAAGTATATCACAATCCAGG
This sequence comes from Phataginus tricuspis, assembly GCA_029783875.1. Taxonomy (NCBI): domain Eukaryota; kingdom Metazoa; phylum Chordata; class Mammalia; order Pholidota; family Manidae; genus Phataginus; species Phataginus tricuspis. Next base: position 5,311,474 of record JAQQAC010021848.1, read on the forward strand.
CCTATTTAAAGAAGGAAGATCATTCCCAAATGAATAGTCTAAAGACACAATTACTGAAATTGGAAAAAGAAGAACAAATGAGACCCAAAGTCACCAGAAGGAGGGACATAATAAAGATCAGAGAAGAAATAAATAAAATTGAGAAGAATAAAACAATAGAAAAATTCAATGAAACCAAAAGCTGGTTCTTTGAAAAAATAAACAAAATGGATTAACCCCTAGCCAGACTTACTAAGAGAAAAAGAGAATGTACACACATAAACGGAATCAGAAATGATAAAGGAAAAATAACGACAGACCCCACAGAAATACAAAGAATTATAAGAGAATATTATGAGAATCTATATGCTAACAAACCGGAAAACCTAGAAGAAATGCACAACTTCTTAGGAAAATACAACCTTCTGAAACTGACCAAACAAGTAACAGAAAAACTAAGCAGACCAATCAGCAGCAACGAAATTGAAGCAGTAATCAAAAAACTTCCCAAGAACAAAACCCCCGGACCAGATGGATTCACCTCTGAATTCTACTAGACATAGAGACAAAAAATAACACCGATTCTCCTTAAAGTTTTTCAAAAAATAGAAGAGGAGGGAATACTTCCAAACTCATTCTAAGAAGCCAGCATCACTCTAATACCAAACCCTGGCAAAGACCTCACCAAAAAAGAAAATGACAGACCAATACCCCTGATGAACGTAGATGCAAAAATACTCAACAAAATATTAGCAAACCGAATTCAAAAATACATCAAGAGGATCATACACCATGATCAAGTGGGATTCATCCCAGGGATGCAAGGATGGTACAACATTCGAAAATCCATCAACATCCACCACATCAACAAAAAGAAGAACAAAAACCACATGATCATCTCCATAGATGCTGAAAAAGCATTTGACAAAATTCAGCATTCATTCATAGTTAAAAATCTCAACAAAATGGGTATACAGGGCAAGTACCTCAACATCATAAAGGCCATATATGATGAACCCACAGCTAACATCATACTTAACAGCGAGAAGCTGAAAGCTTTTCATCTAAGATTGGGAACAAGACAGGGATGCCCACTCTCTCCACTGTTATTCAACATAGTACTGGAGGTCCTAGCCACGGCAATCAGACAAAACAAAGAAATATAAGGCACCCAGATTTGTAAAGAAGAAGTCAAATTGTCACTATTTGCAGATGACATGATATTGTACATTAAAAACCCTAAAGACTCCACTCCAAAACTACTAGAACTAATATCTGAATTCAGCAAAGTTGCAGGATACAAAATTAACACACAGAAATCTGTTGCTTTCCTATACACTAACGATGAACTAACAGAAAGAGAAATCAGAAAAACAATTCCATTCACAA
>JAQQAC010021848.1:5313241-5346489 GCA_029783875.1 Phataginus tricuspis
GGGGGTAGTTTAATCACCATAATATTGCACATGTAATTGTAGATTAATGATACCAAAGTAAATTTTTTAAAAAGATACACCCTAAAAAAAAAAAAGAACCATTTTGGTAGAAATGTAAAGAACAGTCACCCTCTGTTAGTTTCCCAGGGCCTCCAACAAATGAGCAGAAACTCAGTGGCTTGAAAGGACAATAAGTATTCCCTCACAATTTTGGAAGTTGGAAGTCTGGAATCAAAGTGTCAGCGGGATCCCACTCCCTCCAAAGCCTCTATGGAAGAATCCTTCCTGGTCTCTTCCAGCTCCCGGAGGCTTCCAGCAATCCTTGGTGTTCTTTGGCTTATAGCTACTGCACTGTATTCTCTGCCCTCACGTAGCTGTCTTCTCTGCATCTCTCCTGACTAAAAATCCCTCTTTTTCTCTTACCAGGACACCAATTATTGGGTTTAGGGGCTACCCTAAGTCCAGGATGATTTCATCTCAAGATCCTTAACTTCATCTGCCAAGATCTTATTTCCAAATAAGGTCATATTTTGAGGTTTCAGGTGGACACAAATTTTGGGAAAACATTATTTAAACCACTATGCCCTCCAAACGTGAAGCCAGTAAGTGTGACTACAGAGGTGAGATGAGTCACCTGCAGGGGTACCTCACTGTGCCTCCGATACTCTCATACATGGAGAGTATCTTCTGATCTTAACAAGGAAACCATAATGTAAGCTGCATAATATCAATTGTTTATAGCATTCAGACTTGTATAAACAGAAAGATAGGAATGTTCAAGAAGATCAGTGGAGGGAGGTTCTGTATACCGCATGGTCTTGTTGGTACCATCCCAGAAAGTGAATGTCCTGATTACAATCACCATTATTAGTACCTTCAAGAGGAGAATTTCTTGAACTGATTTTTGCAGAAAACTAATTCTATAAGATGTTAATAGAGTTAACATTGTATACCCACAAATCCACAATTTTATGCTCAACACACAAAATTGCATTTGTGAGGAACAGAACTAAGGACCTGTTGGTGCCCCCGAGGTGACCTCGCCACAGGGCAGTGGTATGAGAGGGCTGCCCAAAGTGTCCAGCAGCACTTTCTGTCCCCAACCCACCCTCTGCCTGCAGCCCTCTACTTATGCAAAATGTACACATGTTCCACTTATGAACTCTTAACAAGAGATTGAAAATTTCCACCAGTGAGTGGAAGGAAGCAGCTGTTCTTTTAGGTAAGTGAATATCATTCAGCCTAACATGTGATTAAATTGCTCACTATACTTCAGATCACCCAACGAACTTCTTAAGTAACTTAAAAATCCTAAAAATGGCATTTGAAAATGTAGGTGTACTCTGAAGCATTCTGTACTTCCACCTGTTTGAAGCTTCACTGAGGGTAAAAGAGATTTCTAAATGTACTTCATTTAAGAGTTGGAACTCTGGGCTTCTTGCACACACATGCGCACGCATACTCACACACTTGCCACACACTCCTGGCCTGGTGCCACATTCACCTCCTCACTAGCAGGCACACCTGTTTACAAGCAGGAAGACACAAATGGTGCATCAAAGCAGAAAAACCGAGGAAATCAGGTAGCAGGAACAGAGCAACCGGAGCGGGGCAAGAATGAAACATGATCAAAACCCCCAAAACTTAATACAAATCCATCATACTTGAGAGTATGCCCAAATTTCCAGAGTGCTCTGAACTATACTCACCATTAGGTCCATTCTCATCACTGACCTTAAAACAGGCCCCAGCAAGTTGAAGCCAGAGTACTAGCAAAGACAAATTTACCATTAATGGTTAGTTTGATCAAGAAAGCTGATACTTGAGAGTGAGGTGTTTTCATTTTTTTAAAAAGGCTGTCAGGGTTGGAGACAGGAGGGTGATGACAGAGTAGGCTCTCAACATTTGCCATGTGGACGGATGGACAAACATATGGAAAGACTTGTGTAAATAACCTCAGGAAGATAGAAGACGGCTGCTTAAACTTTCAATGGCACGATAAAGTGGGAAATAAACTCTGCTGGGCCATGACTTACACATGTTTGCTTTTTATAAAGGGAGAATAGGCTTAACTATTAATTACCAAAATCTTCAGCTAATTGGGACAGTATATCTTCACTTTCAACAAGTCATTGTTGTGTGTTGTGTGGGCTCAGGACCTGGGTCCATTTGTGAGGATGTTGTTATTCCGCAGAAGATGACTAAGATCCCAGATAAACCCCAAATTCAGAAAGTCATCTCTAACTCGATGCCCCTCAAGAAAGCGTTGATAGCTGGTCCCCTCACTATTAACTCAGCTAGGGATCGGTGTAGCCTCACACTCGTGTAAATTCAAAAAGACACTGCGCACTCTGCTTTCTGTGATTTTCAAGGTCACAAAGCCAAGGCTGCACATCTGGGAGTGTGGGTTCCAGCTCAGGACATGAGCCCCTCAGTCTCAAGGACAGAGAGGCTGACAGAGGGTGGAGGATGGCGGTGCTGACCCGATGGTCTCAGGGAGGCTTCCTCCGTGAGGGAGAGGGAGCTGACGGTAGGGAGGTGTTTCCTATGGCTAGGATCCCGCACCCTCATGCGGGGGTGACAAGACCCTGTCAGCTGGAAACAACCCCACCCGAGAGGTCTGTCTGCCCGGCTAGGTGACCTCAACAGAAAGGGTCTGTGTGTGGGGACCACTGGAAGCAGGAGTGGAAGATGGTGCCAGACAAAGGTACAGTAAGGGTTCCCTCATGCAGGAGTCTCTAAATAGCCCCAGGAAGGGCCCCTGCCTCATCTGGGCATCCGCCGCAACCAGGGAGCCCCAACCCAAACCGTACAGTGAGGCGGCCACATCAGATTTCTCTGCCCTGACCTCCCCTTCCTGCCCCTGATTCCTGCTACGTGCACGGACGTGCATACATGCGTGTGTATGTGTGTGTGTGTGTGTGAGAGAGAGAGAGAGAGAGAGGGAAAGATCGGGACAGCACACAGTAAGGAAGAGAAGAGGTTAACACCGCAACTTTCTGAACCTGTAGGTCCAGGCACCAGGCACAGTGGCAGAAGCTTGAAGGAGAGACTAAAGGCTTTTGTTTAGATCAGACGGGGCTTTTTAATAACTTTTAAAGGGGACTATGAATTAATACCTAAAAATAACAGCAAAAGCTCTGGAATCCGCCCGAAATATCATCCAGGAGTAGAGAAGGAAGATTTCCATAAGCACACGGAAAAAAAAGTAGTGCAGGAACATACAATTCTCTTATGATATCTACCCCACCAATCGCAACTGTTTCACAAATATTTTGCCGGGTTGCCCTCCTATCCTTCTCTTGAGTCAATAAAGCTTTATAGGTGTAAAGTCCCCTTCCCTGTTTACCTCAGTCCCTCCCGGGGGGCGACCTCAACCCTGAAGCTGATGTATGTCATTCCGCCTGTGTTTTTATGTTCTCACAATATAATTATGTATTTAAAAATAGTATATGGTATCTGTTTGAGATTTTTGACATGCGGTAAGGTCCTTTGTAACTATAATTCAAAAGCCAAACTAGAGTTTGGCTTTTTTATTTTAATAAAATAACAGAAGTGAAGGGACTTTTTAAATTTCCTTTTTACACTAGTGTCTCACTGGCTATGAATGAAATATTGCAGCTCATGACGTGATAATACAGAGGGGCTCGGCCTGAGCCAAGTGGCTGTGCTAAACCAAGCAAAGCAAGGCTGGTGCGCGGAGAGGAAAGACATTTCAGAGCAGTTACAGAAGGCATCCAGAAGAGGGCGATATCATCTAGTAGAAGAGCGCACGGGCCAGGGTGGCTGCTTTGGATAATTTGGATAACCAAGCATAGACCTCCACCATAACTTTTTTAACTGCTAGAAGATAAAATTAGAAAACACAAGTTTGATCATGTGAATTATTTGCTCAAGGTTAGAGAGCTAGCTGATGGTTACTACCTCCGCCTTCCAGTTTAGCACTCCGGCAGGTCTGTTAGCAGCCCTGGGAATGATTTAAGCAGACCCAAGAAATCAGATCGGCCTAAATCAGATCATAGGTGACATTTGTACTTTTTATCGAATTTCTGATGACCCCCTGTGCTAGTTTTAAGCCCTCAACGTGCTCAACTGGATATTTTGTTCATCAAAGCGTACTAGGGTTTGAGGGAAGAGCCAGAGGTGAAGGATTTAGAAACTGATAAAATTGTAAAATCAGGCTGAAGCAGGGGTATTTTTAATCCAAAAAGGAAAGCTTAAGTTTCAATTTTTTACATAGGTTTAAAGCGTATATTGATAATGTCTCGTGTGCAATTTTATAGAATATCAGAGGTACATCCACTGACCACCCGCTTGGGATCAAGGCATTAAATATGTCAGATTAGGATAATTAATGCAAAAGTCTCAAAGAAAGTCCGCACTGCAGTAGCTAACACTATAAAGCAGAGGTTAGCATGTGGGCCCAGAGCCTATTTTTATAAACAGTTTTATTGGATCAAAGCCATACCCATTTGTTTACATAGCATCTGTTGTTGCTTTTGAACAGCTGAGTAGTTGCCACGGAGACATGATGTCTTCCATTTGGCCTCTTGGCCTGCAAAACCTAAAATATACACTATTTGGTCTTTCACAAAAAACCTTGGCCAACCGCTCTTGTGAAGCAGTGTTGTCCATTCAAACTTTCTGCGATGACGAAAATACTCTCTCTCTACACCGGCCAACACAGTAGCCACTAGCCACATGGGTCAATTGAGCCCTTAGAAGAAATTAACTAGTTACTCTACTGGACAGCAACTGAAGACCAAAATTTTTTTATTTTAATTTCAATGAATTTTATTGATTTAGCCACATGTGGCCAGGAGCTTTGAGGAACTAATGTCCAATGGCATCTGTCACTCTCTTGGCTGCTCACAGTGCTGGGGTTGTGTTACCGATAAAAAGCGGAGTGTGAGGTAGACGTGCCTGTGGCCAGTGGTTCATTGACTCAGACTTTACTGTGTTGAGATACTACGATGTTGGTACCCTGATCCTAATACTTTGCCACAACTCTCCACCACCTCCAGAAAGACCATAGCTCAAGCTCTTCTGAGAGCACTACCATTATGTAAAGTCCTATTCCATCTCTTTGTCTATATTTAGCTCTTTTAATCCAATCAGTGTATCATCTGGGAACACTTTGGCTGCAAGTGACAGAATGCCTGGGAGCAAAGAGCAGCCTTAAGCACTCAGGGTTTATTTTGTCACATAGCAAGCGGGTCTGGAAGCACATGGCTTCCGACATTGGTTCAGCTGGTCAGCAGTGCTGGAGCCGTGTCTCTACGGTTCCTTGAACTTTCTCTCTTGGTTGTAAAATGGCTGCTGACACATTTAAAGCAGAAAGAAGAGGAAATCAGTGTCGTGCCGAGCACATCTGTCCCTTTTATCAGGAAAATAAAAGATTTCCCAGAAGACAGTGGATACTAACCCTTACCCTCCTGGTGTCTGGGAATAACTACTGGGCGTGGGGCATAAGCCCACCAGAGCTGCAAGACAGGCTGAGAAAGCAGGAAGATAGCATTGTCTGGATTGGCTGAGCCACTAATGCTTGTCCCCTAGGGCTGGGCACACTGGCGTATGAAGGAAGGAATGGATATTGGGTAGATAACTTACAGTGTCTCCCAATTTTACTAGAGCTTGCACCCCAAGGGGGTCTTCTTGTTAGGCAAAAAGGTAGACATAAGCGGGTGGAGGGAGAATAAAGCCACTAAAAGGGATTCAAAGAGTTAACCAGATCAAATCCGAGGGCCAGAAGTTTCAAGGACTAGGAGTTACTTAGAATGTCTGTACACTGTCCAGACGAGAAAACACAACAAGCTCAAACGAGAAGTTTCCAAGAACACACTCTCCCCAGATAAGAGAAATAAAACATCCGAAGACAGGCACAGAAACCATCAGAGCAGCGCCTGTCTTCTTCTCACCAGTTAGACCAGGCCTCCAAGGCCAAAGTCATCAATCAAGGACTCCTCTGCCCTCCCAGGACCCCATAAAAAGAGCCTCAGAGCAAGCCGCCTGTGCCTGTCTAACTGTAGGCAGGCCTCCTCTACTGTACAGAGCAAAATAAAATTCACATTGCCTTCCTAACTTTGGTTTCTTGACTCATTGTATTTGACTTCCCTGAGTCTCTGAACCAATTTTCTTCCCAACATTCTGAAGTTCGTTTTCCAAGATTTCATAAACAGTTATGTGTACTTTGTATCCATCCCTTAGTTCAGGAATTATTTGTTGACTACCATCTGGATGTCAGACATTGGACCAGACGTCAGAAAGGGTGGAAGATGAGGCTGGACATGCTGGCCCAGAATACGGAGGGTCCGTAAAAGCATGAACAGAAGGTTCTCGAAATGATATAAAGATTTATGCCAAATAAGCCACATATTTACATTTACTTAAGAGTCTCAATCGAATACTCCAAGACAACCCTGAATCTGCAAGTATTTCCTGAGTGACCTGGCTTAATGTGATATTTCACTGTATATCCATAAACACAGTTCTGTTGGGTGATTATTCTGATGGTCTCAAAATCTAGGAAATATAAATCTCAGTGACTCCATGTGTAAGAAATGTGCTAGAATTTTTGTTATTTTTCTGTGTAAATACTCCATGCTGCTTAGGTGGCAGAAACTTTGTCTCAGTGAATTTGTGGTCTCTAGGTGGTGCCTAAGCTCAGGGAAAAGGTGGTCGAGTCACCTTCTGAATGAAGACAACCATCTGGCCGATTGCGGCATCTTCACACACCAGTGACATTAAAATCAGATCCCAGCAGCCACCTGCCTGGGGAAGACACACCCCTCACCCCCGGCCTCGGGGCCCTTCAGGGCTTGCTCCGCTCCCCTCTCTGGTTTAGTCACTCTGCAGTCCCTCCCCCCACAGCATGGCGGGGACTCCGTGAGGCTGGGACGGCCCATTCGGGTCACTGATCAGTGCGGCCACTTCTATTCCAAATCACTTCTGCTCTGAAGTCCTGCCACCTCCACAGGTTCTAGGAGGAGAACAAGGCTCAGCACCCCCACCAGGTTCTTGAATCCTGCAGCTCAAACTGAGGGCCTTGTTGCCTTCTGGGACTCAAGCAGGAGGGTGAGGCCACTCCTGTCTGTGCTCTGGAGGCCTCCCTATCTCTTCGTCTCCCCTGGAAACTTTCAGCCAGCTATTTATTGACTTGAGTTTATATATATATGTATATATATATATATATAATATATATAATATATAGAAATATATAGAATATATATTATATAGAAATGTATTATGTAGAAATATATTTTGCTGTCAAGTATTTTCCATCCTAAATCATCCAAATTTCCCCCAAATGGAGCCATCCCCAGAGAAGCAGAAGAAAATATGGGAGTAGGTGGGAATTTATCCCGAAAGGGGGACGAGGAGGGAAGGTCTCTAACCACTCCGCCCCCCCCTTGTGAGACCCGCCTCGAGGCTGAAGCAAAGCAGCAAGTCGTCCTGCCTTGCGCATCAGCTCCGCCTGCGCGCCTGAGACCCACTGCCCCTTGAGATTACACTTCAGTTTCATATGCAAATAATTTATGCGAATATACACAATGAGTTGTGGGTGAAGTGCGCTCCAAGCTAAAGGACTGATGAATTAATGAACTACATCTTAAAGGGTGAAAGAGATTGAGGAACTGGAGAAAAGCTACCAGACATAGTTATGCCAAAGATAGCCTCAGGCACAAATACACGTCAGCTCTCGGCATAGTTAAAGAATCGCCAGGACAGTGTTCCCCCCTTACCGGTGAGGAATGTGTTCCAAGATCCCCAGGGGGCGCCTGAAACTACAGAGAGTAACCAAACCCAATATATACTGTTTTATTTTCCTACACACACATACCTAGGAAAAAGCTTATAAATTAGGCATAGTAGGAGATTAACAATAACTAATAATAAAATATAATCATTTTTTATATAATGAACGCTTATAGCAATATGCTGTAATAAAAGTTATGTGAATATGGTCTCTCTCAAAATATCTTATTGTTCTGTACTCACCCTTCTTCTTTTGACGATGTGAGATGATAAAATGCCTGTGTGATGAGATGAAGTGGGGTGAGTGAAGTAGATGTTGTGACGTAGCGTTAGGTTGCTATTGACCTTTGGACAAAACCTCAGAAAGAGGATCATCTGCTTTTGGGCTGGGGCTGAGAAGGGGTTAACCAAGGGCTGACAATGGGTAGCTAAACTGAGAAAAGTAAAGCCAAGGGTAAGGGGAAACTACTGTATTTCACATATGGCTGCATCCCATTATTTGTTATGTTCTATAAAGTCTGCAAACACTGAATTAGCAAATACCAAACCATTGCCCCTAGGGGAAAATATAGGCTTAGGTTCCTGGAAGCCTCTGCTCATACCATGTTCATCAATCAAGCAATACTTACCCTTTGTTTATCTGTGTTTCCCATTAAATACATCTTATTTAATATATGCTCTTAATCAGGGACATTGAATTCACAGCCAACAGCACTGTAATTCGTGCCTGAACAAAGCTTACCTAGCATGTATTTTAGTGTCAGATAACGGGCACATGAAAGGCTTCTCGCGCATAGGAACACCAGGCAGCGCTTTAGCGCTATGCTCAGAAGCCACTTTGAACAGTGAAATTGCCAACAAGAACAAAACTGCAGAAAATATGGCACCACATAAAGGGTGAAAAGTGCACTTGTTTACAGCATGATAGCTGAAACAAGAAGGCAGAGCGTCACCTTGTTTGACCTCTGGGAAGCTGGGAAGGAGCACCTGGGGAAACAGCTTTTCACCACTCTGCCAATCCCGTACCCCTCAAGACCACCAAGACACCCCAAGTATTGATTTTGTGGTTACCAATAAACTTTATAGAGTAGGCAAATTTGCAGGTAAGGAATCCACAAATAAGGACAGTTGACTGGAGCTAGAAGGTAGGAGGGAGTGCATGCAACTGCTTTGGAATATGAGTCCAGAGAAGCCAGAAAACAGGTCACCAAAGGCCTTGTGTGTCCAGTTACTGGGCATGCCCTCTCTTAGGATAACGTGTAGGGAAGAAGCGGATTGGATGCAAGACAGTGGAGTCACTGATCTCAAGGAAGGAATTCCCTGGTGGGGGGGACCAGGCACTGCTGGTGGCTGATGGAGAGACACTATTTTGAGTTCACAAAATTAATGCCTTTCAACGATGCTCTGACTTCATCAAGATCTGAGGAGAGAAAGCAAAAAGAAGTATTAAGATAGCTTTATATGGGGACATAAAACTGGCAAGTTCTGCATTTATGAAGGAAATTAAGAATTCTAAGCAGAGCAGCACAAGCGGAAGTAACACCAGCCACTTGGGCTACAGTGTTAAACGGTCAATATTAGGCAGGAAAACATTGCCAGCTGCTTGCAGAGAGGCTGCCTGGGAAGCCTGTCTGGAGGTTCAGTAACAGACTGTGACCCCATTGACTCCTAAGAGGTTAGGGTCTAAGGGGTTTCTGACGTCCTGTAAGTATGCATCCTTGACGAGGGGTGCCCCCTACAAACCATCATAAACCATTTACCAACTTGTACAAGATTTCTTTGGGAGTTTCCAACTGACCCTTGATGTCACAGTAAATAACATTTTAAAGCTTTTTATTTCCCAACATTATTTTTCCTTGAAAACAGCTGTTAAATATGGATATTTTCCCATAAGACTACTTACGTGTTAATTTTGAGCTAAAAAGTAAAATACCAATGAAAAGTATATCATTTTTGGAAACTGTTTTCCATTTTAAAATCTCAGCTGCTATTTTAACAACTCTGTTTCAAATCCTTCATTTGTAACATAAAAATCTTAGAACCAGTGGTGTCCAAGATCCCTCCATTTCTGGGATTCTGGGACTCTGGTAGGTCTGCTCTTTGAACTTAGAACTTTGGGAAAAGTCCACATCACATTGTCAACAGATATCCAAATTCTAAGTCTAAAATTGTCATTGATCTTTGAGAATGGACTCTCAGATGAAGCTTCTTAGAAGTTTGCTCCAGCTTTTCCATGGCAAGAAGCTACTGAAAAATGTACAGCCTGAGAGATTCTGTCTAAATGGGCAGAAAAATGACAGCCTAGGACAAAAGAGAAAAGGGGAGCAAATCCCTTCCAAAAGCACCGCATCCAGAGAAATGGGCTCTGGATGCAGGAAACTCAGATCCCCAGAGCTGACTAGGTCTGGCTTCTCAAGGTCAGAGCCCACCTCATCTCTCTGTCAGGAGGATGGATTTCCCTGGACACAGCAGAGGGGACTCCAAGCCCGGCCTTTGCCTTCAGCTAAACTGGACGTCAGGCAGAAGGGTTGACTTCAGCGCTACTCATTTAAACGAGAGAAAACGGTAACTAGGGACAGTAGAAAAGAAGCCAAGGAAAATAATCTTGACATAGATTCACCAATAATCTGTTCATTTTTTTTATTAGCAAAAGGCAAAAGTTCTACATGGTAGTTGGAGAACTGCAAAAAAGTTCAAAACTTACACAGGAGGTTCTTGCTACCTGCTGCCCCAAAAGACACTGACCGACAAAACCTTTGGGACAGGCCACATGGCAGCATCACGGACATGCCACATCCCAGGGGAAAGGGGACAGGCGGCCTCTCCTCTGTAGGAAGGAGCAAAGAGAGAGAGAGATTGGGCCTCTGCAACTGGAACACAGCGGACATGAAGCCACGCAAGTGACAGTAGCTATTACAAGCACACAGAGAAAAAGAAAAACAAAGGACTGAGAGACTATTGAACCCGGAATAAAAGACAGAGCCTGTTTCTGCAGCTGAGTTTACAATAGGATTTTAATGTGTACTTTATAAGTGAAAACCTGGAATTCAGCCGGACAGAAATTCCAGTTAGACAACCACATTCCTAAGACTACCCCATTGTGAAATGAGGAACAAATCGGTGAAATGAATCATACAGAAAGGCAACTCCTTTCTTTTTTGGCATGGACTTAATAACAACCACAAAATTGAATTTTGTAGTCAGTTTGCTGTAAGGATTTACAAGAGGTCCCTAAAATTTTATACAAATTATTATAATAATAAACACATATATGTCCTCTTTTCTTTTTCCTGTAGTGAGATTCCATAGCTTTCAACAGATTTTTTTCAAAAGGGTTCATAATCCAAAAAAAGGGTGACCATCCCTGTAGTGGGAAAGGAGCTAGTCAACCACCACAGGCAAAAGATACTATGGGGAGCTGATGTTTTCAGCAGCTGAGATAACCAAAACGAGACAACCTGTGGCTGTGGGAGACTATGTCTGGTGGCTCTTTGGGAGAATTCTATCAACTAGCTACTCAGCAAAGAGATTTGGGTGAGGACCACGTCAGGGTCCTGGTTGTGATCAGGACAAGATCTTTACAAATTAAGGTGCTGATGAGCAGAACCTAAGCTCTCCACTGAAGAACAGAATGAAAGCTCTGACACTGATTTAAAGTGATCATTTTCTGCAGCCAAAAAGGACATAAAACATCCCTTCTTATCCCCAAGACAGAAGCCTCACAGCCCATCAGTGAAGAAATGAAAATGGTGTAGGTGGTCCAGCTGACGTTGTTTATTGAAAGAGAGCCCAGAGTGGGTGGGTGAATTATTTTCACTTTATAAATTTTCTCGCCCCAACTAAATCATATCTATGCCAAATACCTCCTGCATAGAGCCTTCTCAAAGAATCGTGGAATTAAAAAGTGTTAATACAGAAATGAATGTTTGAAGTCATAGGTGCCAGTGCTCCTGGTTTACTAGACATGAAAAGAGATTAGATTCTGTAAATGTAAATGTGGATAAAGTGAAGGTTCCTATGGCCAGGATTCTCACCTGGCCCTGGTTGGCTAGCTCACTACACACATGTGAGCAATACGTTGCTGTGACTCTATATAAAGAGCTTCTCCCAGTGTTCTGGGCCACTGCATTGCTACAGGGCTGCATAGCTGCAGGAGAGTGGAGACTGGAATGGTGGCAGCGCCGAGGACAGAGACTGAGACGGCTGCGGGGGCAGAGAGGCCTAGAGGCAGACACCAGCTTGCTTCATGCAAACTTGCTCTGAGTGGACAGGATTCTAGTGACTGACCTGCCACCATGAGAATTAAGTTGGGTATAAACTCTTTCACCCCAAGAACATTTGTCATTTTTCAGTCTTGTTGAATCCATAGTGAACTAGTCTGGGACTGAAACCCACTGGCAAGACAGGAGACCAACTCGATTCATTCCCAGCTCCTGAAGACCATTGCCAAACTTAGGGAGTATTTGTATTTATCAAGAACGTTTATTCAGATCGTCAGATCTTCACATAGTTTCCTATGAGTCTGAATCACTAAGCTGTTTGCCAGTAAGATACACTGGAATGTAAATTTGAATTTGTAATGTTGGATTCCAATAAGATCAAACATGAGTAGCATCTTTGTGGATAAAGTGAAGGACCCTGTGGCCAAGATTCTAACCTGGCCTTGGTCAGCTAGCTCACCACACACATGTGAGCAATACGTTGTTATTGACTCTATATAAAGAGCTATAACTGGTGCTCTGGGCTACACAATGGCATGGCTGCAAGGCTGCAGGAGACCAGAGATGAGACTGTAGTAGTGACAGGGCTGAATAAAGAGACTGAGATGGTTGTGGGGGCAGAGAGGCCCAGAGGCAGAGACTGGCTTGCTACATGCAGACTGGCTCTGAGTGGATGGGATTCTAGCGATTGACCTGCCACCATGGAATTAAAGTTAGGTATAACCCTTTCACCCCAAGAACATCCTACTGTCATTTCTTTGGTCACATAGAATCCATAGTGAACTTATCCTGAAACCTATTAGCAAGACAATGGTTTTCATTAAAAAAAAATTTTTTTAACCTGAAATCTTTTTAAAAAGAACTTGTTGGTGCTATTAGTAGTTGCTAGACTTACAAATTTTGTTCACCTCATTTCTGCAGCATACATCTCTTCCCTTTCCCCAAGCAAAGCTCAGGTTTATTTCAACTAGAAGAATATTAATAGCAGGATTGGCTTAAAGATGGTGGTGTGAGAGGTGAGACAGAAAAATCCTCCCAAAACCACATATAATATGAAAATATAGCAAATACAACTGATCCTGAAAGAGCCATAGGAAAGAAGGCTGCGGCAGACTGCCTACACCTGGGGAACAGAACAGACCTCAAGGAAAAGGGTAAAGTACAAAAGCCATGATCCGGCTGGATAGAAAATCCTTCCCCCACCCCAGTTTACCAGCAGGAAGAAGAGAAACTGAGCAGGGAGTGGGTGGAGGCCTAGGAATGCTGAACACCCAGCCCTGGAGATCTGCTCTGGGAGCACGAACCTACATTACATGGTGCTCTGGAGATTAGTGGGCTGGAAAGCTAAGACAGGCAGAGTACTCAGAGAGACTGAGATTCCAGCTGCTTGTGGAGAACAGGTACCCACAACTGGCCTCTCTGGGACAGAAAGAAAAGCAGGCACTCGGAGAGACTTCCTAACAGTGAGAGTACTGCTAAAGAGGCAGGGACTGCACAGAGCTTGTGGCTCAGGAAAAAGGACAGGTGGACAAAATCGTCCTGGTGCACTCAGCCCAGCAGGTTGGGAACTTTCAGAAGCTTCATGCACTCCATCCCCCTGGCTGCCAACAGAGTTACAAGGCCCCCCACTGCAGTACACTGCCTGCCACTCATTCCTCCCAGCCAGCAACAGCTCGCAAAATGGCGGCCCTCACTATTGCATCAGGCCAGCCAGACAGTGGCTCCATCTATGGCAGCTACAAGTGCATAGCATAGAGGCTTCTCCCAGTGCACTCAGGTCATTGGCCCTGAAAGTGGAGACAGGCACTGCCGTGGGAAGCAGAAAAGAGCTCTTTCCTCCTGGGAGGCACCA
The DNA here is from genome assembly GCA_029783875.1 of Phataginus tricuspis. Classification (NCBI taxonomy): domain Eukaryota; kingdom Metazoa; phylum Chordata; class Mammalia; order Pholidota; family Manidae; genus Phataginus; species Phataginus tricuspis. The sequence continues at coordinate 5,327,069 of JAQQAC010021848.1, forward strand.
GCACCACTTGCCTTCAACCCCCACCATCATTCCAGGAGTGGAGTAGCTCCACAAAGTAGAGCTTCTGGACACTAGAGGGCGCCACTTACAAATATGAAAAGTCAAACGAACCTGGTTCAAACCAAAATCCCACAAAAACCAGAAAGAGGATCAAGTGAAACTGAACCTATCAATATTCCTGAAAAATATTTCAAAATAAAAATCATAAACATGCTTTTGGAGTTACAGAATAATATTCAAGATGTCAGGGAGAAATTCAAGAATGAGATATAAACTTTCAAAAATAAACTTTCAGTGCCTGAAACTCCTGAAAGTTCCCAACCTGCTGGGCTGAGTGCACCGGAACAATTTTGTCCACCTGTCCTTTTTCCTGAGCAGCAAGCTCTGTTCAGTCCCTACCCCTTTAGCAGTATCAGAAATGAAACATACAAGGGAGGGATTTAAAAGCAGAATAGATGAAGTAGAGGAGATGGTAAATGAAATAGAAATCAGAAAACAGGAATACAAAGAAGCTGAGGCACAAAGAGAAAAAAGGATCTCTAGGGATGAAAGAATGTTGAGAGAATTGTGTGACTGATGCAAACAGAACAATATTCACATTATAGGGATACCACAAGAAGAAGAAGAGAGAGAAAAAGGGATAGAAAGAGTCTTTGAGGAGGTATTTGGGGAAAACTTCCCCAAACTGGGGGAGGAGATAGTCGCTCAGGTCATGGAGGCGCACAGATCTCCCAACACAAGGGACCAAGGAAGACAACATCAAGAAATATAATAATTAACATGGCAAAGATCAAGGATATGGACAGACTATTAAAAGCAGACAGAGAGAGAAAAAAAATCACATACAAAGGAAATGTCATCAGGCTATCATCAGACATCTCAACAGAAACCTTACAAGCCAGAAAGGAGTGGCATAAATACAATGAAACAGAAGGACCTCGAACCAAGAAGACTCTACTCAAAAAGATTATCATTTAAATTTGAAGGAGGGATTAAACAATTTCCAGATAAGCAAAATTTTACAGAATTTAACCATCTCTACAGTGTATTTTGGAGGGACTGTTATAGATGGAAGTGTTCCTAAGATTACATAGCTGTCACCAGAGAAAATAAAACCACAGTAAAGAAAGTAGACCAATTAATTACTAAGCAAATACAAAATTAAATCAACTACCTGCAAAGTCAGTCAAGGGATTGACAAAGAGTACAGAATATGATACCTAATATATAAAGAATGGAAGAGGAAGAAAAAGAAGGGAGGGGAAAAAAAAGAACCTTTACATTGTGATTGTAATAGCATACTACAACTTTTAACATAACAGTTATGTTAGACTGTTAGATAGTAAATAACTTACCTTTCAACCTTTAGTAATGATGAATCTAAAGTCTATGATGGCAATAAGTACATATCTATAGATAATCACCCTAAATGTAAATGGTCTGAATGCGCCAATCAAAAGACATACAGTGAATGAAAGGATAAAAAAACAAGACCCATCTATATGCTGCCTACAAGAGACTCACTTCAAAACCAAAGACATACACAGACTAAAAGTGAAGGGATGGAAAAAGATATTTCAAGCAAATAATAGGGAGAAAAAAACAGGAGTTGTAGTACTTATAACAGACAAAATAGACTTCAAAATGAAGAAAATCACAAGAGACAAAGAAGGACATTATGTAATGATAAAGGGGTTAGTCCAACAAGAGGATATAACCATTATAAATATCTATGCACCCAACATAGGAGCACCTAATTATGTGAAACAAACACTAACAGAATTAAAGGGAGAAAAAGAATGCAAAGCATACATTTTAGGAAACTTCAACACACCACTTACTCCAAAGGACAGATCAACCAGATAGAAAATAAGTAAGGATACAGAAGCACTGAACAACACATTAGAACAGATGGACCTCACAGACATCTACAGAACACTCCATCCAAAAGCAGCAGGATACAAATTCTTCTCAAGTGCACATGGAACATTTTCAAGAATAGATCATATACTAGGCCACAAAAAGAGCCTCAATATATTCAGAAGGATTGAAATTGTACCAACCAGCTTCTCAGACTACAAAGGTATGAAACTAAATATAAATTACAGAAAGAAAACAAAACAGCCCACAAACACATGGAGGCTTAACAACATGCTCCTAAATAATCAGTGGATCAAAGATCAAATAAAAACAAAGATCAAGCAATATATGGAGACAAATGACAACAATAACTCAACACCACAAAATCTGTGGGACACAGAGAAGGCTGTGCTAAGAGGAAAATATACTGCAATACAGGCCGACCTCAGGAAAGAAGAACAATCCCACACGAATGGTCTAAACTCACAATTAATGAAAATAGAAAAAGAAGAACACATGAGGCCCAAGGTCAGTAGAAGGAGGGACATAATAAAGATTAGGGCATAAATAAATGAAATAGAAAAGAATAAAACAATAGAATCAATAAAAGCAGGAGCTGGTTCTTCGAAAAAATTAACAAAATAGATAAAACCCTAGCCAGACTTATCAAGAAAAAACGAGAGTCTACACACATAAACAGAATCAGAAATGAGAAAGGAAAAACCACTACAGATACCACAAAAATACAAAGAATTCTTAGAAAATACTATTAAAAATTATATGCTAACATATTGGATAACCTAGATAAAATGTACAACCTTCTAGAAAAATACAACCTTCCAAGACTGACCCAGGAGGAAACAGAAAATCTGAACAGACCAATTACCAGCAATGAAATTGAATTGGTAATCAAAAAACTACCTAAGAATAAAATCCCTTTACCAGATGACTTCACTGCTGAATTTTATCAAACATTTAGTGAAGACCTAATACCCATCCTCCATAAAGTTTTCCAAAAACTAGAAAAGGACAGAATACTTTCAAACTCATTCTATGAGGCCAGCATCACTCTAATACCAAAACCAGGCAAATACATCGCACAAAAAAAGAAAATTACAGATCAATATACCTGATGAACATAAATACAAAAATAGTCAACAAAATATTAGCAAACCATATTAAAAAATATATCAAGAGATCATTCATCACGATCAAGGATTTTTTCCAGGGATTCAAGGATGGTACAACATTCGAAAATCCATCAACAGCATCCACCACATCAACAAAAAGAAGGACAAAAACCACATGATCATCTCCATAGATGCTGAAAAAGCATTTGACAAAATTCAGCATCCATTCATAATTAAAAATCTCAACAAAATGTGTATAAGAGGGCAAATATCTCAATATAACAAAGGGTATATATGACAAACCCACAGCCAATATCATACTTAACAGCGAGAAGCTGAAAGCTTTTCCTTTAAGATCAGGAACAGGACAGGGATGCCCACTCTCCCCACTTTGATTCAACATAGTACTGCAGGTCCTAGCCACGGCAGACAACACAAAGAAATAAAAGCATCCAGATTGGTAAAGAAGAAGTTAAACTGTCACTTTTTGTAGATGACATGATATTGTATATAAAAAAACCCTGAAGAAATAAATTGTAAAAAAAAAAAAAAAAAAACTCTGAAGATCCACTCCAAAACTACTAGAAATAATAGCTGAATTCAGCATAGTTGCAGGATACAAAACGAATACACAGAAATCCATTGCATTCCTATATACTAACAATGAACTATCAGAAAGAGAAATCAGGAAAACAATTCCATTCACAACTGCATCAAAAAGAATAAAATACCTAGGAATAAACTTAAGCAAAAAGGTGAAAGATCTTTACTCTTCAAAGTACAAGACACTCATGAGAGAAATTAAAGAAGACACCAATAAATGGAAATACATCCTGGGCTCGTGGATAGGAAGAATTAATATTGTCAAAATGGCCATCCTGCCTAAAGCAATCTACAGAGTCAATGAATTCCCTATCAAAATACCAACAGCATTCTTCAATGAACTAGAGAAAATAGTTCTAAAATTCATATGGAACCACTAAAGATCCCGAATAGCCAAAGCAATCCTGAGAAGGAAGAATAAAGCTTGGGGGATTACACTCCCCAACTTCAAGCTCTACTACAAAGCCACAGCAATCAAGATAATTTGGTACTGGCACAAGAAAAGACCCATAGATCAATGGAACAGAATAGAGAGCCCAGATGTAAACCCAACCATATATGGTCAATTAATATATGATAAAGGAGCCATGGCTATACAGTGGAGAAATGACAGCCTCTTCAACAACTGGTGTTGGCAAAACTGGACAGCTACATGTAAGAGAATGAAACTGGATTATTGTCTAACCCCATACACAAAAGTAAACTCAAAATGGATCAAAGACCTGAATGTAAGTCATAAAACCATAAAACTCTTAGAAGAAAACATAGACAAAAATCTCTTGAATATAAACATGAGCAACGTTTTTCTGAACATATCTGCTTGGGCAAGGGAAACAAAAGCAAAAATGAACAAATGGGAATACATCAAGGTAAAAAGCTTCTGTACTGCAAAGGACACTATCGCCAGAACAAAAAGGCATCCTACAGAATGCAAGAATATATTTATAAATGACATATCCGACAAGGGGTTAACATCCAAAATATATAAAGAGCTCACACGCTTCAACACCCAAAAAGCAAATAACCCAATTAAAAAATGGGCAGAGGATATGAGCAGACACTTCTCCAAAGAAGAAACTCAGATGGCCAACAGGCACATGAAAAGATGCTCCACATTGCTAATCATCAGAGAAATGCAGATTAAAACCACAATGAGATACCACCTCACACCAGTTAAGATGGCCAACATCCAAAAGACAAGTAACAACAAATGCTGGTGAGGATGCGGAGAAAGGGGAACCCTCCTACACTGTTGGTGGGAATGTAAATTAGTTCAGCCATTGTGGAAAGCAATATCGAGGTTCCTCAAAAAACTAAAAATAGAAATACCATTTGATTCAGAAATTCCACTCCTAGGAACTTATCTGAAGAAAACAAGATCCCTGATTCAAAAAGACATATGCAACCCTATGTTTATTACAGCACTATTTACAATAACCAAGATATGAAAGCAACCTAAGAGTTCATCAGTAGATGAATGTATAAAGATGTGGTACGTGTAACCAACTGAACATTATTCAGCCATTAGAAGAAAACAAATTTTACCATTTGCAGCAACATGGATGGAGCTGGAGGATATAATGCTCAGCCAAATGGGTTAATGTAGTGACCACAATGTTGCTCACACAAAACCTTCATAAGATTGTATATCAATGATACCTTAATAATAAAAAACAAACACTATACCTTCCAGTACTAATTATATAATATTCTCTTAAATTTTCTTGTGTTATTTTGTTAAGTCTCTTTAAATCTTGATGTTATTTTTTCAGGTCAGTAAACTCTGTCATAACAACAAATCCTACCATTTGCAACAACATGGATGGAGCTGGAGGATATTATGCTCAGTGAAATAAGCCAGGCGGAGAAAGACAAGTGCCAAATGATTTCCCTCATTTGGAGGGAATGACAAAGTATAACAATGAAGCAAAACTGAATGAACAAAACAGCAACAGACTCACAGACTCTAAGAAGGGACAAGCGGTTACCAAAGGGGAGGGGTGGGGGAGGGTGTGTGGGGAGGGAGGGAGAAGGGGATTGAGGGGTATTATGTTTAGTGCCCATGGTGTGGGGGGTCACGGGGAAGACAGTGTAGGAACAGAGAAGACAAGTATTGACTCTGTCATCTTACTACGCTGATAGACAGTGACTTCAATGGTGTATGGGGGACTTGATAATATGGGTGAATGTAGAAACTGCAATGTTTTTCATGTGAAACCTTCATAAGAGTGTATCAGTGATACCTTAATAAAAAAATGTTTTTTAAAGAATATTAACAGCAGATGCCAAATTTTACAACCTTTTTTGTTGAAAGTCGCTTCCTCGCACCCCACTTTGACTGCAGTTGCTACCTTCCGACTATATGACTTCTGGGCCCGACACCTGAGCAGAGGCTTTGGCTCAGGTGATCACCACGCCCCATGTTCCCGGACACCAAGAGTCCATCACCCAACACCTGGATTTTTTGACTCACAGCTCATTAACATTCATTCATTGTTTTTAACAAGTAATTACCATGCAGATTACTTTTATTTTCTCTGAGAGTTGAAGCTAACACCAATGGGTAGAAATTAACAAAATTTTATTTCAGTAAAGAAAGTACTTTCAGAATTCAGAGCTATAACAAAAGCTCTGTTCACGCACAATCAACTTGACAGATATTCTGCAAAACCTCCTGTCCAGGCCCTTCAAAAATATCAAAGTTAATAAAGAACAAACAAACAAAAAAAGCAGAGAAATTGCTCTGGGTTAAAGGAAATTACATCAAGTAGATTAACCATAGACTGGATTAAAGAAATACAATGCAAAATACTTTTTCAAATCCTGGCTTGATTAAACACGGCTATGAGACAATATTGGGAAAACTGGAGAAATCTGAGCACAGGTATATAGTCTATATTAGATAATAGAAATGTATCAGTGTTACATTTTCTAATGGTAGTCATGAGACTTTGGTTGCCCCAGGTCATGGGAGAAGGTGTGGAACAAGGACTATCAGTCACCCGGTAGTGATTATTAGGTTAAATTTCAAGCAGTGAATGGGGGTGGATGTGAGTGTATGAGCTCTTCAAAAAAATCTTAATATTGTGAAAGACAAAAAAGAAAGCTAGAAAATTGTTCCAATTTTTTGTGGTTAATTCAAGTGGTTAAGCGGGTGAATCAAATGATCTTTATGGCCATGCAACAGGGACTCCTGGAGAGGAAATTAGTCACACAGCCTTCAGGGTCTTCTAGCACAGACACGAGCACCCAGAGTGATTCAAAACCTTGTGTCCACGTCACAGGGGTAAAGAGTTGTTCCGAAAACCAAGGAAAACTGCTCGTGCTTGAAATAACTCTCTTAAGGTATAAATCACTTTCCTTGACAGAAATAACTGATGGGCCCTACAGTGACACCAAATTCCTCTGGTTACTACCATAAGACCCTAACTCATCTTCCCCCTCTGCCTTGGCTTACCACTCTCCACCATTTTAAATACTAACCTCAATTCTCTACCTGTTCAGCATGCATTCATAAGCTACCTGAGAGCTAGACACTGTTCCAGGCCCTGGGGATGCAAAGGTGAGGGTGTCTGTGTGACCTTTCCGGTCCTCAAGGGCAGCTTTTGAGCCCCTAAAAGATTTTTTTTGTAACCTGGTTACTCTGTGTGGTTTTTTTTTTCTTTTTGGTACCATTAATCAACAGTTACATGTGCAACATTATGATTACTAAACTCCCCACTTCGTCAGGTCCCCCCCACTTACCCCATTACAGTCACTGTCCATCAGCGTAGTGAGATGCTATGGAATCACTACTTGTCTTCTCTGAGTTGTATAGCCACCAACAACATTGTGTCTGCTAATCATAATGCCCCTTTTGCCCCCTTGTCCCTCCCTTCCCATCCATCCTCCCCAGTCCCTTTCCCTTTGGTAACTGTTAGTCCGTTCTTGGGTTCTGTGAGTCTGCTGCTGTTTTGTTCCTTCAGGTTTTTTTTTTCTTTGCTCTTATGCTCCACATATGAGTGAAATCATTTGATACTTGTCTTTTTCAGCTTGGCTTATTTCACTGAGCATAATACTTTCTAGCTCCATCCATGTTGTTGCAAATGGTAAGATTTGTTTTCTTCTTATGGCTGAATAATATTCCATTGTGTATATGTACCACATCTTCTTTATCCATTCATCTACTGATGGACACTTAGGTTGCTTCCATTTCTTGGCTATTGTAAATAGTGCTGCGATAAACATAGGGGTGCATATGTCTTTTTCAAACTGGGCTGCTGCATTCTTAGGGTAAATTCCTAGGAGTGGGATTCCTGGGTCAAATGGTATTTCTATTTTGAGTTTTTTGAGGAACCTCCATACTGCTTTCTACAATGGTTGAACTAATTTGCATTCCCACTAGCAGTGTAGGAGGGTTTCCTTTTCTCCACATCCTCACCAACATTTGTTGTTGTTTGTGTTTTGGATGTTGGCCATCCTTACTGGTGTGAGGTGATATCTCATTGTGGTTTTAATTTGCATTTCTCTGATGACTAGCGATGTGGAGCATTTTTTCATGTGCCTGTTGGCCATCTGAATTTCTTCTTTGGAGAAGTGTCTATTCATATCCTCTACCCATTTTTTAATTGGATTATTCACTTTATGTTTTTTGAGGTGCATGAGTTCTTTATATATTTTGGATGTCAACCCCTTATCTGACATGTCATTTATGAATATATTCTCCCAAACTGTAGGATGTCTTTTTGTTCTACTGATTGTGTCCTTTGCTGTGCAGAAGCTTTTTAGTTTGATATAGTCCCACTTGTTCATTTTTGCTTTTGTTTCCCTTGCCCGGGGAGATATATTCATGAAGAAGTCGCTCATGTTTACGTCCAAGAGATTTTTGCCTATGTTTTTTTTCTAAGAGTTTTATGGTTTCATGTCTTACATACAGCTCTTTGATCCATTTTGAGTTTACTTTTGTGTATGGGGTTAGACAGTAGTCCAGTTTCATTCTCTTACATGTAGCTGTCCAGTTTTGCCAACACCAGCTGCTGAAGAGGCCGTCATCTCCCCACTGTATATGCAAGGCTCCTTTATCATATATTAATTGACCGTATATGTTTGGGTTAATGTCTGGATTTTCTATTCTGTTCCACTGGTCTGTGGGTCTGTTTTGTGCCAATACCAAATTGTCTTAATTACTGTGGCATTGTAGTAGAGTTTGAAGTCAGGGAGCGCAATTCCCCGTTTGATTCCTCCTTCTCAGGATTGTTATGGCTATTTGGGGTCTTTTCTGGTTCCATATGAATTTTAGAATTATTTGTTCCAGTTCATTGAAGAAAGCTGTTGGTAGTTTGATAGAGTTTGCATTGAATCTGTAGATTGCTTTAGGTAGTATAGCCATTTTGACAATATTTATTCTTCCTAGCCAAGAGCATGGGATGAATTTCGTACTCTGTGTTTTTTAAAAAGTAATATTAAATATACTAAAACCACAAATTCAAAAACAGCTTTTTCTTAAGCTTTTGTTTTCAATTTTAAAATCCTATTCTATTTATAATTTGGTAAATTTAGAGGAACCTTGATTCATGTTTGGTCCCATTTTTAAACATAATTTATTAACCCCCTTAAATATTTTAAGTTGAATTTATAAAAGTAATATATTCAAATTTTTAAGCTTTTGAAATGTCTACTAAGGAAATGCTCACCAAGCATTTAAATAAGTTTAGTAAAATATAAATAAAAGTAAACATGTAAATATTTTCAGCTTATGTTCTTTTAAACATTGCCATGCTGTTTGTAAACTTAGTAAAATTTTGAATGAAAAATTGTAAATTGAAAGTCAAGCACGTATTTTAAATTGGATTCAGAAAGCTAATCTGATAGGCTTATATACTGACAGACTAATGTATTGAATTTGGTATACTTAAATACCAAATATACACAGATTTTTCTACTGATTTTCCTGTAATCACATGGAGTGCGCCTCTTGTGAGACGCAAGGAGAGCTCCACAGAGGCATCTCAGCATCTCCCTGCCCATCTATCCACATGAGTCAATATTCATAGGAACATGCTTTGCATCTGTCAGGCTCTCCTAGGGATGGAAACTTTATCTGATTGGATTCTGCACATCTCTGCCTAAGAATCATCACACTGAAGTCCTGTTAATGACAGGAAGACCTACTCTTCACTCAGAGAAGCTGAGAGTATAAACTGAGATGGAGGGGAGATAACTCAGTGTCCCTAAGGCCCCCAACATCTGGTCCCCCACCCCCAGAGCCCAGGCCCTCCACTGATTACCACCCCACTGTCTCATCTAAATCCCCACCTACACCTCCACTCCAAAGCTGTCCTGTCTGCGTACTGTAGAGATCTAGCATTTTCTAATTCCATGATGCTGAGACTGGTAAGATAGCTTGCGTTAACATGTGGTCTTTCCCAAGGGCTTGAGTATCTTAGCTGGTTGCTCCTAAATAGACATTACAAACTGACAGCCCACAAGGCAACTTAAAGCAAAGATATGTTTGTTTGACACAAATGATGTGATCCAGTTATGAAAGTGCACAGAAAACCAGAATATCCAGCACTTCTTGAAAATTTAGAGAATCCGGTAGCCCTAAGCCCATATTCCTGAATGGCAAAAACTGGTTGGAGGTGAAGAGAATCTTCCTTTTTTGAAAAGGACATAAGGCCCCTCTGCTCACCCAGGCCCATCCCTCACCCCACCTCGGCTCTCCTCTGTTCCTATTTCCCTCCTGAAGTGAGGTAGTCAACTTGAGTTTTCCCACCTTCCTAAATAAAAACAAGGTCACCAGCGGAAATTTCAGGCACCACAGATACACTGGATAGAGTTCTTACAGCTCTTAGTCATCACACCCCTGCTACTTATTATGTTCACAATCAACCTGTATCACAGTTTCCAAGAGCCACTGCAATTCCTGTCATTTTAAGAGTGACAGACGTTAGATGTTAGTGCCCAAAATATCATATTGACTGAAAATATTCTTTGAAGCAGAAGATTAAAGCTAAATGAAATTTTGGGATCATCTAATCCAACCTCCAACCTCCATTTTTAATCAATGTTTGACCTGAGGTCCAGAAAGACAAAGCAGTGTGTCCGAAGTAGCTTAATATTGTACCTCCTGCATTTTACTGGATTCATTCATTTCTTCTTACATTGATTCAAACAATCCAGATAACTACTACTTAGAAACTAAAATGTTTAAAAAAAAAAGAATTTCTGTTGTCTAAATTTAGAATAAAAAACATGAAAAAAAAGAAGAAACTCATCAAAGGTGGTCATTCATTAGACCTCCAGCTCTGGCTTACCTAAAAATATTTTTAAATCCAAGTAAGAGCTGGCATCAAAGGAAAAATTAAAAGAGCAAGATGATCACTGTTTTTGGCTTGATTTTTAAATACCAGTAAATGAATTCTCCATGTTTAAGCCTCCAAGCCCCAATTTACATATTCATCAACAGACTTGTTTGAAGGCAAGATTAAATTATTTTAATTGGCTAAAATCTCCGTCACACCCATGTAATCTACCTATTAACTTAATTCACCATTCTTCAACCCATGCCACAATTCTGAGATTGTTCAGTTTGCCAATTAATTATTTGCATGTTAAATTCACACAGTTTCCTGTTATTACTTTTTCCTAAGCTCTACCACCTCTCCCTTCTGGGTTTCCAAATTCTCTCTGAGAGGTGTCTCTGTCAATATCAACTCACCTATCCAGGAAAAGCCTCCCTATGGGTTACCAGTTGCAGTGACAACTTCGGAAAGAAAGTGGAGAAAGGAGACTTCACAGGCATCAACAAATATGTATTAAAGATTTATTATGTGGCAGGCAATAGGCCACATATAAACTACTTCATTTAATACCTTGGTAGAGAATTAAAAGGCATGAAAAATACATCCTGTTAGGAAGGGTTAATAAACTTAGTGCTATACAAACTAGAAAAGAAAATGGTTTCTCATTTCAAGAAGAAAGGACTTCAGGACTCTTAAAGGAGATAAAATCCATAAATGACTACCTAAAACACTCAGACTTGACCACAAGCAGGCTTACAGCTTCTCCTGTATTGTCTCCCTGTTCTTGCCACCTACATATGATATATTTTCCATTTTTCTTATGCCTGTGGCTTGTCTACAGATTACCTGATAGCTCTAAGGGCTGGAATCGAGCTCTGATTCCCCCTCACACACAGCACTAAGTAGATGTCCTGTCCTGTTCCCAGTATTCAATCAACACTTTTGAAGGAAATTACAATCAAAGAAGGTAAAAGGAGACTTCCGTGAAGAAGATGGGAATAGCAAACCTGGGGGCCCCCATACAATTACTTGAGCAAGATTTGCTTCATTGGAACAATGAGTCCTTATCGACCTCATTTGGCTAGTCAAGTAGACTCCAGGAGGTAATCGTAGCATTTTCCTTGCTACAAAGCTAAAATAACTTTTATGCCTTAATTGAAAACATGTTCCTCAACTTAGGAGTGGCTTTGTGCAGCTCGGAATCTAGATTAAACTCATGAATTCTACCAGGGATCTGGACCTGCTGACTCATGCTTAATTTTTAATAAGGCTTAAGGAGTCAAGTAAGGATATTCTTAGACTTGTTCATGGTTTTATTTTGTAAGCTAGATCTGGACTAATCCCTCTACCCTTACTACTCCTTCACTTTCCTAGAGGGCATCTAGTTTCAACCTACAATAGATCAGCCACTCTTAAATTTCAGATTTGGGGAAGCTGGAGGCTACTACATTGAATCACATGTAATTCTCTTAAGCACTACCATTAAACCTAGTTATAAAAAAATGTTGATCATAAAATGTTATAAATACGATGCACAGTTGTCAAACACTTAGTCAAAAACTTTGACAAAAAAATGTGGTCGAAATAAAAATTCTAAATGAGGGCTTGGATTTACTGGCATTCTGTTTTACCCATTTCTCTTAGCTCTTGAGAGTTGTACTATTTCTTTACCTCGGAATTGTAAGTGTGGGCAGGTAGAACTGTGATAAACTGAAACTGATTTTTTTTTCTAATACACATTTTCTTCTGATTGCAAAGGCAAAATATTCGTTTGTCTATTCATTCAACAAACATTTATTGAGTACCTAGTGTGTTCCAGGCATTGTGCTAGTGGAGGATGCTATGGTGAACAACAGACACGTCCCTGATTTTATGGAGCTTGGAATTAGTTACATTTGAACTGAAATCACAAGGAGAGGAGGAATTAATGGGAATGGAAATGAGTACACGGAGGAGACAAGGACATTCCAGGGGAAGCAAATAATGTAAACAAAAGTCCTATGGTCCTTCTTCAAGAAAGCAATTGATTAGATGCAGTAATCTCTACTCTTATTCAAAATACAAAGCAAATATATATATTTATTTTTGCATGTTAAAGAAACAGTGGAGCTCAAAAGAAATGGACATCTTCATCTGCCAAAAATGAAAAGGGAACACATAACCCTGAAGATGTTCAGTTTTTAAAAACACACAGTCCTTGGCATTTGTGTTTTATTCATTTCTGTTTTGTTATTCATTGTGTTTTATTCATTGGGAGAAACTGGGCCAAATATACACCTTAAGGGCTGGCATGTTCGTACCTTTGTGAGAAAGGAATTTAAGCCTCAGGCCCCATATATGACAAGACATAGGAGTGGACATTCTGCTTAGCACTGGCAAAAAGTGTGCTGAGAAAACTCATCAACATTACCTGAAAATCTCCAGCACATGCATCATTGCAAGGAAAAGTGACTCTCTCAGATTCTCAGAAACAGATTTCAACAGCCACTCCAACACATACTAGGAGGTTTGAATCTTGAGACTGTACCATGCACCATGGCAGAGCCAACCACCTTTCCATTCCATGAAGTACGGGAATTTGTAGCTGAGAACCTTGCATCAAAGTTGGCTTCAAAGTAGTGAACTCAAAGGACTTTGGCAAGGGCAGTGGGGAGCCTTGTTCAAGAGGCCTCTACAGCCTAGGGCATGGATAGGACTCCCTCTAGAGATCACTCTTCTGAAGGGAAAGTCCAAAGACCTCAAAAATAGGAGAATTTACACTTAATAATGAATAATGTTAAATTGATTTTCAAATGAGTATTTTAACTGTACAAAGAGAGAAAAGGAAATGTAAATCTAACTCTTAAAAAGGTATAGAGTAAATAAGAGCATATTGACTTGAAAATGAACCAACTAGAAACTTCTAAAAGTGAAATATATAGTGGTCAAAATAGACTCAATATTAATATTAATAGACAAAACAATAGACAAGACTCAGGTGAAGAAATAATTCACTGGACTATGGATATAAGGAAATCACCCAGAACATAGCATAGATATAAAAAAGGGTAGAAAATATGAAACTGAAGTTAAGAATAGGGCATCTGAATGAAAAGCTCTATCATATGTTTAATAAATCTCTAGAATAAAAGATTAAAGAAACTAGGGAAGAGGCATCTTTGAAGTGATAGTGGACAATCTTCGAGATATGAAGAAAGTCATGAGATGTCAAGTGAAAATACACAAAACTGAACTAAATAAATAAAAATAAAGGGTTATCTACTGCCAAACAATTAAGAATAAGCAAAATCTTGGAACCACCAGAGAAAACTACCACAGCAACCATATGTACCAGAGGTAATGACTGAATATCTTTAAAATGATGAAGGAAAGTAGTCATTCTAGAATTCTGTATCCAGTTAAACTATACTCTAAAAATTTAGAGGAAATAAAACATTTTCAGACAAAGAAAGATAAGGACATAACTTTCCAGAGACCATCACTGAAAAAAACCTTATGAAGGATACACTTCAACAAAAAGGAACTGAGTAGGCTACACAAGGTGAACTGAAAAATTGATTTAAAAAAAGAAGGAAAGGAAGTCAACAAGGATCGGAAGATGGCGGCGTGAGCAGGGCGGCAGAAATCTCCTCCCAAAACCATATATATTTATGAAAATACAACAAATACAACTTTTCCTAAAAGAGAGACCAGAAGATACAGGACAACATCCAGGCTACAGCTACACCTGTGAGAACTCAGCACCTCATGAAGCGGGTAAGATACAAAGCCGTGACCTGGCAGGACCCGAGCACTCCCCCACCCCAGCGCACTGGCAGGAGGAACAGATTCAGAACGGGGAAGTAGTGGAAGTACAGGCCCACCAAATAACCAGCCCTGGTGATCTGCGCCAGGAGCACTGACACACATCGTGCGGTGTACTGGAGATTAGAGAAATAGAAGTGCAGGATCTGAGACGGAGAACACAAGCGGGTCCTCTCAGCTGGTTCCCCGGGACAAAAGAAAAGCGGGTGCTTTTTTAAAAGTCTTAAAGAGACAAGGGTCCCACAGCAGAACAAAATCGTCCCAGTGCACTCAGCCCAGCAGGCTGGGAGTCTTGGGGAGTTTTGGACCCCTTGGCCGGCGGCCGGCAAAGCAGCCATGCCGAGGCTTCTCACAGAGATCAGCAGCCCACCATTCATTCCAGCCCACCAGAGCAGCAAAGGGTCCAACGGAGCCACCACTGCTGTGCAACAGTGGAGGAGTGGCGCCACCTACAGCATCCTCACAGAATCACATCCCAGCGAGCGCTTTTTTTTTTTTCAAAAGTCTTAAAGAGACAAGGGCCCAGCAGTGGAACAAAATCATCCCAGTGCACTCAGCCCAGCAGGCTGGGAGTCTTGGGGAATTTCGGACCCTTGGGCTGGCGGCTGGGCAAAGCAGCCGCACCGAGGCTTCCCACAGAGATCATTAGCCTGCCATTTGTTCCCTTCCTGGCCGGCGCCACAGACTCCCGGTGCACACAGCTAAGCAGGAAGAACCCCAGAACCAGGTCTAGACTGAGGGCAACCCCGCACACAGGCAATTCAGGGATTATCCCAGAGACTGCCTCCTGGTGTGCAGGAAAACAGCTTAGGCCCAGGAGAAGGTCAAGGAGAAAAAAAACAGGAAGGGACTTTGTTCTCCCAGCTGACAAAGGTGGCGCTGACCAGCGACCAATTTTATCTCCATGAAAAGACAGAGGAATATGATCCAGACTAAGATCAGCCAGACAACCTCGGAGAGGGGGCCTGATGGGATGGACATGCACAATCTTGCTGAAAAAGAATTCAGAATTAAAGTCATAACCATCCTGATGGATCTACAGAGAAATATGCAAGAACTAAGGGAGGAAGTGAGGGAAGTGAGGAAAGACAATGCAGAAATGAGACAAGCGATCGATGGACTAAGCAGCAGACTGGACGAGATGCAAGAGACTGTTAATGGAATAGAAATCAGAGAACAGGAATACAGAGAAGCTGAGGCAGAGAGAGATAAAAGGATCTCTAGGAAAGAGAATATTAACAGAACTGTGTGACCAATCCAAACTGACAATATTCGCATTATATGAGTACCAGAAGAAGAAGAGAGAGAAAAAGGGATACAAAATGTCACTGAAGAAATAATTTCTGAAAACTACCACAATCTGGGGAAGGAAATAGTCTCTCAGACCATGGAAGCCCACAGATATCCCAACACAAGGGACCCAAGGAAGACAACACCAAGACACAAAATAATTAAAATGGCAAAGATCAAAGATAAGGACAGAGTATTAAAGGAAGCTAGAGAGAGAAAAAAGATCACCTACAAAGGAAAACCCATCAGACTATAATCAGACGTCTCAACAGAACTCTTACAGGCCGGAAGAGAATGGCATGATATATTTAACATAATGAAACAGAAGGGCCTCGAACCAAGAATACTGTATTCAGCACAATTATCATTTAAATTTGAGGGAGGGATTAAATAATTCCCAGACAAGCGAACGCTAAGGGACTTTGCCTCCCATAAACCACCTCTACAGGATATCTTAAAGGGACTGCTCTAGATAGAAGCACTCCTAAGGCTAAAAGGATGTCACTAGAGAAAATAAAATCATAGCAAAGAGAGCAGACTATCCAAATACTAACTAAAGGCAAAGAATAAAACACCTAGTATATAAAGAATGGAGGAGGAAGAATAAGAAGGGAGAGAATTAAAGAAACATCAGATGGTGTTTACAATAACTTAACAAGAAAGTTAAGTTAGACTGTTAGATAGTAAAGAAGCTACCCTTGAACCTTTGGTAACCACGAATCTAAAGCCACCAATGGCAATAAGTACATATCTATTCATAATCACCCTAAATGGAAATGGACTGAATGCACCAATCAAAAGACACAGAGTAGCAGAATGGATAAAAAAGCAAGACCCATCTATATGATGCCTACAAGAAACTCACCTCAAACCAAAAGATATACACAGACTAAAGGTGAAGGGATGGAAAAAGATATTTCATGCAAACAACAGGGAGTAAAAAGCAGGTGTTGCAGTACTTGTACCAGACAAAATAGACTTTAAAATGAAGAAAGTAACAAGAGATAAAGAAGGACATTACATAATGATAAAGGGGTCAGTCCAACAAGAGGATATAACTGTTTTAAATATATATGTACCCAACACAGGAGCGCTGACATATGTGAAACAAATACTAACAGAATTAAAGGAGGAAATAGAAAGCAATGCTATCATTTTAGAAGACTTCAACACACCACTCCCTCCAAAGGACAGATCAACCAGACAGAGAATACATAAAGACACAGAGGCACTGAACAACACACTAGAACAGATGGACCTAACAGACATCTACCAAACTCTACACCCAAAAGCAACAGGATACACATTCTTCTCAAGGGCACATGGAACATTTTCCAGAATAGACCACATACTAGGCCACAAAAAGAACCTCAGTAAAGTCAAAAATATTGAAATTCTACCAACCAACTTCTCAGATCACAAGGTGTAAAACTAGAAATAAATTTTAGAAAGAAAACAAAAAGGCTCACAAATACATGGAGGCTTAATAACATGCTCCTAAGTAATCAATGGAAAAATGACCAAATAAAAACAGAGATTAAGCAATATATGGAGACTAATGACAACAATAACACAAAACCACAACTTCTGTGGGACGCAGCAAAGACAGTTCTAAGAGGAAAGTATATTGCAATCCAGGCCTATTTAAAGAAGGAAGAACAATCCCAAATGAATAGTCTAAAGACACAATTACTGAAATGGGAAAAAGAAGAACAAATGAGGCCCAAGGTCACCAGAAGGAGGGACATAATAAAGATCAGAAAATAAATAAATAAAATTGAGAAGAATTAAACAATAGAAAAAAAATCAATGAAACCAAGAGCTGGTTCTTTGAAAAAATAAACAAAATAGATAAACCCTTAGCCAGACTTATTAAGAGAAAAAGAGAATCTACACACAAACAGAATCAGAAATGAGAGAGGAAAAATCAAGACGGATGCCACAGAAATACAAAGAATTATAAGAGAATACTAAGAGAATCTATATGCTAACAAGTTGGAAAACCTAGAAGAAATGGACAACTTCTTAGAAAAATACAGCCTTCCAAGACTCACCAAGCAAGACAGAGAAAACCTAAACCGACCAATAACCAGCAACGAAATTGAAGCGGTAATCAAAAAACTACCCAAGAACAAAACCCCTGGACCAGATGGATTCACCTCTGAATTCAACCAGCCATATAGAGAAGAAATAATACCCATTCTCCTTAAAGTTTTCCAAAAAATAGAAGAGGAGGGAATACTTCCAAACTCATTCTATGAAGCCAGCATCACTCTAATACCCAAACAGGGCAAAGACCTCAACAAAAAAGAAAACTACAGACCAATATTCCTGATGAACATAGATGCAAAAATACTGAACAAAATATTAGCAAACCTAATTCAAAAAAACATCAAGAGGATCATACACCATGATGAAGTGGGATTCATCCCAGGGATGCAAGGATGGTACAACACTCGAAAATCCATCAACATCATCCACCACATCAACAAAAAGTAGGACAAAAACCACATGCTCATCTTCATAGATGCAGAAAAGCATTTGACAAAATACAACATCCATTCATAATAAAAACTCTCAACATGGGTATACAGGACAAGTACCTCAACATCATAAAGGCCATATATGATGAACCCACAGCTAACATCATACTTAACAGAGAGAAGCTGAAAGCTTTTCATCTAAGATCAGGAACAAGACAGGGATGCCCACTCTATTCTGTTATTTAACATAGTACTGGAGGTCCTAGCCACGGCAATCAGACAAAACAAAGAAATACAAGGCATCCAGATTGGTAAAGAAGAAGTCAAATTGTCACTATTTGCAGATGACATGATAATGTACATAAAAAACCCTAAAGACTCCACTCCAAAACTACTAGAACTAATATCTGAATTCAGCAAAGTTGCAGAATACAAAATTAATACACAGAAATCTGTTGCTTCCCTATACACTAACGATGAGCTAACAGAAAGAGAAATCAGGAAAACAATTCCATTCACAATTGCATCAAAAAGAATAAAATACCTAGGAATAAACCTAATGAAGGAAGTGAAAGACCTATACTCTGAAAACTGCAAAACATTCCTAAGAGAAATTAAAAAGGACACTAACAAATGGAAATTCATCCCATGCTCTTGACTAGGAAGAATAAATATTGTCAAAATGGCTATACTACCTAAAGCAATCTACAGATTCAACACAATCCCTATCAAAATACCAACAGCATTCTTCAATAAACTGGAACAAATAGTTCTAAAATTCATATGTAACCACAAAAGACCCTGAATAGCCCAAGAAATCCTGTGAAGGAAAAATGGGGAGTTACACTCCCTGACTTCAAGCTCTACTATAAAGCTTCAGTAATCAAGACAATTTGGTACTGGCACAAGAACAGACCCACAGACCAGTGGAACATAATAGAAAATCCAAACATTAACCCAAACATATA
>JAQQAC010021848.1:5348344-5640844 GCA_029783875.1 Phataginus tricuspis
AAAGATCACCTACAAAGGAAAACCCATCAGACTATAATCAGACGTCTCAACAGAACTCTTACAGGCCGGAAGAGAATGGCATGATATATTTAACATAATGAAACAGAAGGGCCTCGAACCAAGAATACTGTATTCAGCACAATTATCATTTAAATTTGAGGGAGGGATTAAATAATTCCCAGACAAGCGAACGCTAAGGGACTTTGCCTCCCATAAACCACCTCTACAGGATATCTTAAAGGGACTGCTCTAGATAGAAGCACTCCTAAGGCTAAAAGGATGTCACTAGAGAAAATAAAATCATAGCAAAGAGAGCAGACTATCCAAATACTAACTAAAGGCAAAGAATAAAACACCTAGTATATAAAGAATGGAGGAGGAAGAATAAGAAGGGAGAGAATTAAAGAAACATCAGATGGTGTTTACAATAACTTAACAAGAAAGTTAAGTTAGACTGTTAGATAGTAAAGAAGCTACCCTTGAACCTTTGGTAACCATGAATCTAAAACCACCAATGGCAATAAGTACATATCTATTCATAATCACCCTAAATGGAAATGGACTGAATGTACCAATCAAAAGACACAGAGTAACAGAATGGATAAAAAAGCAAGACCCATCTATATGATGCCTACAAGAAACTCACCTCAAACCAAAAGATATACACAGACTAAAGGTGAAGGGATGGAAAAAGATATTTCATGCAAACAACAGGGAGTAAAAAGCAGGTGTTGCAGTACTTGTACCAGACAAAATAGACTTTAAAATGAAGAAAGTAACAAGAGATAAAGAAGGACATTACATAATGATAAAGGGGTCAGTCCAACAAGAGGATATAACTGTTTTAAATATATATGTACCCAACACAGGAGCGCTGACATATGTGAAACAAATACTAACAGAATTAAAGGAGGAAATAGAAAGCAATGCTATCATTTTAGAAGACTTCAACACACCACTCACTCCAAAGGACAGATCAACCAGACAGAGAATACATAAAGACACAGAGGCACTGAACAACACACTAGAACAGATGGACCTAACAGACATCTACCAAACTCTACACCCAAAAGCAACAGGATACACATTCTTCTCAAGGGCACATGGAACATTTTCCAGAATAGACCACATACTAGGCCACAAAAAGAACCTCTGTAAAGTCAAAAATATTGAAATTCTACCAACCAACTTCTCAGATCACAAGGTGTAAAACTAGAAATAAATTTTAGAAAGAAAACAAAAAGGCTCACAAATACATGGAGGCTTAATAACATGCTCCTAAGTAATCAATGGAAAAATGACCAAATAAAAACAGAGATTAAGCAATATATGGAGACTAATGACAACAATAACACAAAACCACAACTTCTGTGGGACGCAGCAAAGACAGTTCTAAGAGGAAAGTATATTGCAATCCAGGCCTATTTAAAGAAGGAAGAACAATCCCAAATGAATAGTCTAAAGACACAATTACTGAAATGGGAAAAAGAAGAACAAATGAGGCCCAAGGTCACCAGAAGGAGGGACATAATAAAGATCAGAAAATAAATAAATAAAATTGAGAAGAATTAAACAATAGAAAAAAATCAATGAAACCAAGAGCTGGTTCTTTGAAAAAATAAACAAAATAGATAAACCCTTAGCCAGACTTATTAAGAGAAAAAGAGAATCTACACACAAACAGAATCAGAAATGAGAGAGGAAAAATCAAGACGGATGCCACAGAAATACAAAGAATTATAAGAGAATACTAAGAGAATCTATATGCTAACAAGTTGGAAAACCTAGAAGAAATGGACAACTTCTTAGAAAAATACAGCCTTCCAAGACTCACCAAGCAAGACAGAGAAAACCTAAACCGACCAATAACCAGCAACGAAATTGAAGCGGTAATCAAAAAACTACCCAAGAACAAAACCCCTGGACCAGATGGATTCACCTCTGAATTCAACCAGCCATATAGAGAAGAAATAATACCCATTCTCCTTAAAGTTTTCCAAAAAATAGAAGAGGAGGGAATACTTCCAAACTCATTCTATGAAGCTAGCATCACTCTAATACCCAAACCGGGCAAAGACCTCAACAAAAAAGGAAACTACAGACCAATATTCCTGATGAACATAGATGCAAAAATACTGAACAAAATATTAGCAAACCTAATTCAAAAAAACATCAAGAGTATCATACACCATGATGAAGTGGGATTCATCCCAGGGATGCAAGGATGGTACAACACTCGAAAATCCATCAACATCATCCACCACATCAACAAAAAGTAGAACAAAAACCACATGCTCATCTTCATAGATGCAGAAAAGCATTTGACAAAATACAACATCCATTCATAATAAAAACTCTCAACATGGGTATACAGGACAAGTACCTCAACATCATAAAGGCCATATATGATGAACCCACAGCTAACATCATACTTAACAGAGAGAAGCTGAAAGATTTTCATCTAAGATCAGGAACAAGACAGGGATGCCCACTCTATTCTGTTATTTAACATAGTACTGGAGGTCCTAGCCACGGCAATCAGACAAAACAAAGAAATACAAGGCATCCAGATTGGTAAAGAAGAAGTCAAATTGTCACTATTTGCAGATGACATGATAATGTACATAAAAAACCCTAAAGACTCCACTCCAAAACTACTAGAACTAATATCTGAATTCAGCTAAGTTGCAGGATACAAAATTAATACACAGAAATCTGTTGCTTCCCTATACACTAACGATGAGCTAACAGAAA
Source organism: Phataginus tricuspis (assembly GCA_029783875.1). Taxonomy (NCBI): domain Eukaryota; kingdom Metazoa; phylum Chordata; class Mammalia; order Pholidota; family Manidae; genus Phataginus; species Phataginus tricuspis. Next base: position 5,351,099 of record JAQQAC010021848.1, read on the forward strand.
GAGAAATCAGGAAAACAATTCCATTCACAATTGCATCAAAAAGAATAAAATACCTAGGAATAAACCTAATGAAGGAAGTGAAAGACCTATACTCTGAAAACTGCAAAACATTCCTAAGAGAAATTAAAAAGGACACTAACAAATAGAAACTCATCCCATGCTCTTGACTAGGAAGAATAAATATTGTCAAAATGGCTATACTACCTAAAGCAATCTACAGATTCAACGCAATCCCTATCAAAATACCAACAGCATTCTTCAATGAACTGGAACAAATAGTTCTAAAATTCATATGTAACCACAAAAGACCCTGAATAGCCCAAGAAATCCTGTGAAGGAAAAATGGGGAATTACACTCCCTGACTTCAAGCTCTACTATAAAGCTTCAGTAATCAAGACAATTTGGTACTGGCACAAGAACAGACCCACAGACCAGTGGAACATAATAGAAAATCCAAACATTAACCCAAACATATACAGTCAATTAATATATGATAAAGGAGCCTTGGATATACAATGGGGAGAGGACAGCCCCTTCAGCAGCTGGTGTTGGCAAAACTGGACAGCTATGTGTAAGAAAATGAAACTGGATTACTGTCTAACCCCATACACAAAAGTAAACTCAAAATGGATCAAAGACCTGAATGTAAGTCATGAAACCATAAAACTCTTAGAAAATAACATGGACAAAAATCTCTTGGACATAAACATGAGCAACTTCTTCATGAACATATCTCCCCAGGCAAGGGAAACAAAAGCAAAAATGAACAAGTGGGACTATATCAAGCTGAAAAGCTTCTGTATAGCAAAGAACACCATCAGTAGAACAAAAAGACATCTTACAGTATGGGAGAATATATTCATAAATGATGTATCCGATAAGGGGTTGACATCCAAAATATATAAAGAACTCAGGCACGTCAACAAACAAAAGCAAATAATCCAATTAATAAATGGGCAGAGAACATGAATAGACACTTCTCTAAAGAAGAAATTGAGATGGCCAACAGACACATGAAAAGATGCTCTATATCACTAATCATCAGAGAAATGCAGATTAAAACCACAATGAGATATCACCTCACACCAGTGAGGATGGCCAACATCCAAAACACAAACAACAACAAATGTTGGTGAGGATGTGGAGAAAAGGGAACCCTCCTATACTGCTGGTGGGAATGCAAATTAGATCAACCATTGTGGGCAGCAGTATGGAGGTTCCTCAAAAAACTCAAAATAGAAATACCATTTGACCCAGGAATCCCACTCCTAGGAATTTACCCTAAGAATGCAGCAGCGCAGTTTGAAAAAGACATATGCACCCCTATGTTTATCGCAGCACTATTTACAATAGCCAAGAAATGGAAGCAACTTAAGTGTCCAACAGTAGATGAATGGATAAAGAAGAGGTGGTACATATACACAATGGAATATTATTCAGCCATAAGAAGAAAACAAATCCTACCATTTGCAACAACATGGATGGAGCTAGAGGGTATTATGCTCAGTGAAATAAGCCAAGCCGAAAAAGACAAGTATCAAATGATCTCACTCATATGTGGAGCATAAAAACAAAGAAAAATACTGAAGGAACAAAACAGCAGCAGACTCACAGAACCCAAGAACGAACTAATAGTTACCAAAGGGAAAGGGACTGGGGAATATGGGTGGGAAGGGAGGGATAAGGGAGAAAAGGGGGCATTACAATTAGCAGACAATGTTGGGTGGGGCGCGGGGAGGGCTGTACAACTCAGAGAAGACAAGTAGTCACTCTATAGCATCTCACTATGCTTATGGACAGTGACTGTAATGGGTTTGGTGGGGGGAACCTGATGACGGGGGTAGTTTAATAATCATAATATTGCACATGTTATTGTAGATGAATGATACCAAAATAAATTATAAATAAATAAATAATAAAAAACAAGAAGGAAAGAAGGAAGGAAGGGAGGAAAGAAGGAAGGAAGGAAGGAAGGAAGGAAGGAAGGAAGGAAGGAAGGGAGGGAGGGAGGAAGGAAGGGAGGGAGGAAGGGAAGACGAAGATGTCTGTTATAAATCATTCTGGAAATATAATTGAAAACAAAATCTTCTCTCATCTCAACCCAGAAATGCACTCCACAAAGAAAGAAGAAAATGAAATAATTTTTTACTATTAAATGAGTACTAAACAAGAATGTAAATGCTGATTACAGGCAATTTGCTAGAGATTGCAAAGAGAAGAAAATCTTATTTTTCTATATAGCGAAGTAGATACAACTTATTATTTTCCTGTTTTCAAGATGAAATTGCTAAATTTATATTGTCTTTTTTACTGAAAATAGGGTTTGTCATTTGCTGTCAGGGGGCAGCTGAAGTTAGGCCCATCTGCTCTCAGATTACCAGTATCTGTGTTCAAGAGGCATTCTTAAAGTCTTTCTGGTGATGCTAAAATCATATTTTGAAATGATTAGTCTCTCCCCTTGCTTAAAAAGACATTCAAGTTTAAATGGTCAAATGCATATGTTCAACTTGAATGTTCAAAGCATTCCAGGTTAGCAGTCAGGAGATTAGCAGTCAGGAGATTACTGTCTTTGTCCTGACTGTGCCACTCAGGAGCTGTGAGAACTCAAGCAAGTTATTCCATCTCTGGTCTGAATGCAAAATGAGGGAGCGAGGCGAAATGAGTTCCCAGATCCTCAGCTCTTTGTCTCTATGTCTCTATTTAGGACACAGTTCAACTTGGCTGTGTGTGATGGACTCCTTTTCCTGTTCTGGAAGAGCTTTAGAATAGTTCTGTCCTGGAGAACAGAGCTCCTTTCAGTCCAAATGCAAAAAATAAACATTACAGTGAGAAGAAATGAGCAGCTGCCCTCTCTTCACCCCACTGGGCTGTGGCAAAGCACCAAGAAGGCAAGGTCATAGACTCGAGCTTGACTCCAACATCAGGGTTCACCCAGAGAAAAATCATTAGCACTTTAGGCCCCAAAAGTTGTTATTGTAAAACAACCATTGTATTTGTTCACAGTTCTGTGAGCCTACCTTGGGCCTAGATTTAGCTAGAAGGTTCGTCTGGTGGTCTTGCCTCGAGTCACTCACACAGCTGCAGTCATCTGAAAGCTCCCCTGGGCTAGATGGTCTGAAAGGTGGGATTGTCTGCCAGGCGGTCCAGGTCCTAACAAGCGAATCCAATCTTCTGTCTTTGAGAGCAGCATTCCTAGAGGGTGAGGGCACAGGCTCCTCACCTGGAAGGTCAAATATTGCATATCATTGCCCTGCATTCTATCTGTCAGGCAAGCCACAATCATCTTTGTTCAAAACAAGCAACCACAACTGATCACAGCAGCATCCCTAGCCCAGCATGAAGTACGCACCCAGTACACATTTGATTAAAAGCTCTGTGTTGCATAGGACCTTACTTGGGCCCTTTCTTCTCCTGGGAGAAACTAACAGTGATAGAGATTAGAGGTCATACTGGCGGAGAATCCATTGAGTCACTACTATTGAGTACAAGGTCTGATGCACATCACTGAGGAGTGGTTTTTTTTCTTTGGTTTGCAGTGGGATTGTCATTTCTCTTTGAAGATATAAAACATACTGACATGGAATGTTGACCCCATAATAACACCTTTATAATTATAGTCACAGCTCTGAAAGAGAAAAAAATACAAGTGAGATTTGATTGTCATAGATTTACCCATGGTAAATAAGATACATATTCTCTGTTTGCTCTACTACTCTCTTATCCTCATAAGTAAAAACCCTACCTAATCAATGTGATCAAATTCAACAAATATGTATTTAATGCATATTTAGTGCCAGGAACACAGTTCCCGGAAATAAAGATGGCATGGAAACAGGGTGTGCACATCCTCCCCCATGCCTGACCCCACCCAGCCCAGGTGTCTTTAGATCTGGAGATACAGAATGTTTCTTCCTATTCTTATGGTTGTAGCCTCAAGAATTCCATCCACTGGGATGGGCTGCCCTAACTACCCCACCTTTCAGATGAAAAGTTATGAGTAAGGCTTAAGCAGTTACTTGCTTTGGGGATTGTGGGACATGTGTACTTGCCAGATATGAAGAAAGTCATGAGATGTCACATGAAAATACACAAAACTGAACTAAATAAATAAAAATAAAGGCTTATCTACTGTCAAACCATCAAAAATAAGCAAAATCTTGGAACTACCAGAGAAAACTACTACAGCAACCATATGTAACAGAGATAATAGCTGAATATCTTTAAAATGATGAAGGAAAATAGTCATTCTAGAATTCTATATCCAGTTACACTACACTCCAAAAATTTGGAGGAAATAAAAGCATTTCCAGATAAAGACAAGGACATAACTTTCCAGAGACCCTCACTGAAAAACCTACTGAAGGATACATTTCAACAAAAAGGAATCTTCCTTCTAAATGAAATGGCTTTCTCCTCTTTTCTGCTCAGCCCAGCATTTCTTCCTCTGAAGCCATACCCTTCCCCAGCCAGCTGGTTGGTCATCCATTTTCCAAACTCTTCATTACCCTGAGCCTAGCACACTGATACACCCATCACAACTACTGTACCACTGGTTTATGGGTCCATCTCTCCCAGGACTTTGAGTTTCCTAAGAACAGATGGTTTCTTACTTATCTCTATAGCTCTAGGCAAAAACTCAATAAACGTTTTATAAGTGTTATCAGAAACAAGTGAAAGAAGGAAAAAATGAGTATTAGACAATTAGATAAACAAGTCAAAGAGCATTAGACAATGTGCATTAACATTGTGAAGCCCACAGTGCAACTTGGCCTCTAACTCTAATCTCAAAACAATAGAACCCATCTCCACTCTGTTTCTGCCTCCTTTGCTTCCTCTTCCCCTAACAGACCTGAACCAAATTCAAAAATCTATGATTAATTTTTTTATGTTACCCTCAAGGAATTATAAAAAAATTCTACAAAAAGAAAGATCCTTCTTCTTGACTTTGCTTGATTTTTTTTTAAACAAGCGATTACATTTCATGTTTAAGTGCCTGACCTGCCTCTTCATAGCCCACTTAGCAATTTTGATAATAGCTGATGGGTTTACTTCAGTCAAAATGGGGCATAATAAGTTTTACTCAGACATAATCACCTAGGGAGGACTGTGCTTAGTATACCTTTGAAATGTCTCGAGTCATAGTTCTATCACCTATTTCTGCTCAAGGAAAGGCAACTGGAGAATTCATGTCAGTGTCTGGAGGCAGCAACCACAAGCCACAAAACCTAGGCAATCAGCCCTTGGTTTAGCCACAGCCCTACCTGTGAATGTGTGTCGGCAGAGCTGGGGTAATAACGTAATCCATTCAAAACAACCAAAAATGTAATAAGTCCCCAATGATATGACTTTGTTTAAAGTAATGACATAGTAACATTAGGAGATGTCTTTGATGATCTAACAAAGAAAGCCCCTGAACTTCTTGAGGGCAGACCTTACCACACCCTTCTTTAGGTCATTGCAAATACCACTTTTTATCAAATACCACTGGCACACACACAGTAAATTAACTACCTAATTAGTGCTTAAAGTTGAGATAGGAGTATATGAGTCAGAAGTTATTTGGAACCTAAGTCCAATAGATGAAAGGAACCTAAGTCCAATAGATGAAGTTAATTAAATCATAAAACTTAGACCAGAATTGGTTGAGTGCTGTAAGATCTCACATTAATGAGTACATGCAAGAATGAAAAGCAATGAAGAAGATAGAAGAAAACACAGAACCAAATGAAAAGAAACAGCAAAATTCCGAAGGGGTCTTTCCAAGGGCAATGTTTCTATGTTTCTGCCGAGCACTCCAGTTCCTTCATTCGGCTTGATCTTTCCTGGCACGATAATAAACATGCCAGGAACTGGTTAGAATGATGGTTTCCAAACCTCACTAATTATCTGAAGTACCTAGGGTGTTTTTAAAATATACAAATTCTCATTCTTATTTCAGACCCCCTGAATGAGAATCTCCTGGGAAGGGCCCAGGAGTCTGTATTTTTCAGTCTCCCCAGATAATTCTTATGAAGCCACTCCTAGCAGTCATTGCTTTAGACCCATGATAAAGGAAAAAAAGACAGATGTAAAGGTGTACTGGTATGGGCTGACGTGTGGGGTCCCAAATTCCATATGTTGAAGTTCTAACCCCAACACCTCAGAATGTGACTATATTTGGAGGTGGTCTGTAAAGAGGTAATTAATTTAAAATCAGGTCACTAGGGTAAGCCTTCATCCAGTATGACTGGTGTTCTTGTAAAAAGAGGAGATAAGAACACAGAGAAGTAAGGACCACATAAATACACAGGAGAACACAGCCCCTGCAAGCCGAGGAGAAAGGCCTCAGAAGAAACCAAACCTGTGGTTTCCAGCCTCCAGACTGTGAGAAAATTAATGTTGGTTGGTTAAGCAACCCAGACTACGGTGCTTCGTTACAGCAGCCCTGGCAGCTAATACGTGTACCTTCCACTGTTAATTTGTCAGCTGACAAATCCGAATGGCAAGAAGGCATTGTAAAGGGTATCTTGTGGAATGAAGAGACATTATATTATATTTCAAAGGAAAAAATAGCCCCACTAAAATGACTAATTGATTGTTAGGTTTCAGTTCTGTTTAACTCCAATGGGGAGAGACGTTGCTAAGGGAGAAGGGAAAGAGAAGAGGACAGAAAGAGTAAACAAGAAAGGGGATAATGAGGAACTGGTAAAACAGGAGGAAGGGGTGACGTTCAGGGAGGTGGAACTATAACCCTTAAGGAATGAGCTATAAAACAATTGCGTTATCAGGGAACAGCCTCCCGGAGGGAAACAATAAAAATGCACACCCACAAACGCCTTGAAAGGTCCTGGTTTTCTCTCTGAGTCTTTCCTGGCCCAAAGAAAAACGTTAATTTCTTTCTTCCATGTAATCAACAGCTATTTACAGTTACTTATGACATATTAGACACTCAGATACTGTTTGACCATGCAAAGATGACTAACACAGGAGATGTGCCATCTAAGAATGACCCTCTAGAAACAAAGAGCTCTAGTTCCTCTTCAAGGCCCAATCCCAAAACAACATGCTTAAACCTCCTTTAAGAGCTCTTAGGTTCTTTAGTCCTTCGCCTTCGTTGAGCTCCCGGGTTCCTAGGCTGGGAGTCCACATCTAATTTCTGTCCCGAGGGACCCAGGCAGCAGGTGGGTTTCCTCCTCCCCCTTTGAGCTGTGATCAGAAACTGCACTTCACCGACAGCCCATCTCTAGCACAAGGCCAGGCATTTACTAGGTGCTCAATAAATATTTATTGAATTAATTAATTAGTAGCTCAAACAACCAAATCTATCAATCCAAGGAAGCCTCCTAGTGAGATCTAGGGCACCCTCCCCTGTGCCCTAGATCCTTTCCAGAAGCAGCTTTGCCTTACTAGTCTTCTAGAAAAGGCCACATAAGGTAGTATTGGGGAAATATAATTAAAAACAAACTCTCCTCCCAACCTAGAAAACCCCCCTGCAAAGGTAAAAGAGAACAAAAACCATTTAATTATTGAACAAGTATGAAACTGAGTGTGATGTTCACCATAGGCAATTCTCAAAAGAGATTGTGAAAACAGAAAGTATTTCATGTAGCTAAGTGGACACAATCCATTTTATTCACGTTTTCAAGACAAAACTGCTAAGTCTATCATATCTTTAGGACTGGAGGGAGGGCTTTCCATTTGGAGTCAGCAGACAGTTGAAATTAGGCTCATCTTCTCCCAGGAAACTGGGTACAGGCCCTTACTTTCTTTGATGATTACATTTCAGAGAGATGGATCTCAGGCTCTGGAAACATTCCTAACCTATAAGGAATTCCTTGGAAGAGGCTTATCTGGCATCTTAACTTACAGTAGCAAGACTGCTCAGTCCCAGAAGCCTGTGCTTATCCTCTGGACAGCCTGGTTACCAGAGCATGAGCTCGCAGGAGCAGCGCCAGGGACGGCGGGAAGGTGGTTCTCTCACAGACAGGGTCAGTGCCTCAAACAGGCCAGAGAGCAAGCTCCCTTTCCACCATGGTAGGATACGAGAGGAAGCCAGCAGTCTGCAACCCCAAGAGAACCTCACCAGACCTCTCCCACACTGACACTCTGATCTCTGATTTTCAACCTCCAGAAATGGGAGAAACAAATTTCTGTTGTTTATATGCCACCCCGTTTATGGTATTTTGTTAGAGCAGCCCGAGTCAACTACAACTGTACCTTCCTCGTATGGTTATTTGGAGGCTAAGTAGGATAGTGTGTGTAAAATCCGGTGCCTAATCACCGTGCCCCCTGTAGGCTGTGTCCAGTAACGTACACTCAGTAAATGCTGGTTCTCTTCCCTTCCCTTTCTTCTCCAGTCAATGGGTCTGTTGGTCAGGCCCACACCACAGATTCAATGCTATCCTCCCAATTCCGTAGGAACATGAGTCCAACTCATTATTCAAGCACGAACTTTATCCTGCTTCCTCCATGGTTCTGTACGTCTCACACTGAAACCATCTCTCTTTTCTCTGAGTCCCTCTATAGCTGTTTTCTAGGCACCATTCACAGTGAGTGGCGATTCTGCTATTGATGTAGTTTTGCTTAGTCCTTTCTCTGTCTCCGTTACTAGATCCTTGAGAGTTTCTCCCATCTAACGTGGTGCCTTAATTACAATATGTGCTTGTCTGCCTCTGGGTTCCTGTGAAAGCAAACCCTGAGGCAATTCTGGGTTAGGGAGTTTATTGGGAAGATGATCCCAAGAAACACAAATGGAGAAAGCAGGGCAGGGGAGGGAGGATTGCCAGCAGTGTATGCCAGTGAGCTGACTGCCATGGTGAGCTGCTACAGCTCAGTCCTGCTGAGAAGCATCCTTCAGAAGTACCCCACCAGAGGATGGCAAAGCTGAAGTATTATTCACTGACTCTCATCCTTCGTTGGGTAAGGGCTGACCAGGGGCATTGGTTCCCAGCACTTCCATCGACCTCACACATGAGTTGAACAAACTCTTTTGAATGCAGGAAGAAAACCAAAGAGACATGGACATTTAAAGGGGGAAGCTGCCAATGCGCACAAGAGCTCTGTGCTGCACCTGCTGGAGAGCTCAGAGATGGGGCATCCACACCACTTGCTCTAGTGCTCAATGGAAATCTTGCTGGTATTGAATGAATGGAAAAATAAATATTGCATAAATGCTGCCTATATCTTCTTAATACAAAGTCACCTATTTAGAAAACTTACACCAGTTTTCAATCCACTCTTCTATTTAACCCATTTAACATATAATGTTCTGAGACCTAATTCTGGAATGTTTAAGAATAAAAATCATGGATATTTTGCCCTCTGATTCTGTTTAGGATACTGTCAAAGTCCTTGGGGATTATATAAAGCAAAAAGGAATGTGAAAACTCGTGGCTATCAAGAAAATTTCTCAACCATTTCTCAAGTATTCTTTATGAAATAAATGTACAGTGGCTTGTCCATATCCAAACAGGAAGTCAGCTCTCAGGCTAGAAAAACCACTTGGAATTCCTCAAGTTTTCCAAAAGTCTAATCAAGTGAGACAAGTAGAACTAGCCATCCACACAACCCACATCCTTGACTGTCCACATAGCTGAGTGTTCCATTCATGCTCCCATCATATTTTCTTTCGTCCTACAAGTACCATGACTTTATGTTTCCACAGAGCCGCTCTTCCAGGAGGGCCACAGGATAGTACAAACAACTCGTGATTCTAAATAGCTTTTCTTTATCTCTCATTACTTTCCCCAAACACTGTGGATGGTAAAACTGAGGCCATAATTTTAGTGCCGACACGTAATATTTTTAATCAGGCTACACAATATACACCGGGATTTCTTGGGGGAATGTTACCCTTTACATTTTACATTTTACACATTAATAATGACGATATTATCTTCAAACCAATAATAAGTAAATGGAAAAGCAGTAATAAAACCCAGAGTTACTTACTAATTTTTATCAATTCCAGTCCACTTGTTTTGTAATATCTCAAATTTGACAACTTAAATTAGAGCAAAAGTTCTCAGATCAGACTCAGAGTCTTCAAGGATGTATTAAAATTTGATCCGAGCTTAGCACCGACCCCTGCTTAGAATGAGGTCTTGAATAAATATAAACAATTCTAGGAAAATTGTGTATACTCTCAAAACTGACCTCTAAACCAAAGATGACCATCTTTATGAGTTACAACTCTGGGACAAAATAAAACTGTGAGGTTTCCTCAAGATTAAACTTTTATTCCTGCTTGAACTTTTTTATTATTTTTTTTAACTTTTTTATGCTGTTAAACTAAGAAGAGGTTATTTTATTCAGGTAAGCTGTGATCTCCTACCAGTTTTATTCACAAATATAAAATTGTCTAACTATTGCCAAATATACTCAGCACCCACTGTTTATGACTACCTTCAAAGAACAGAATTTTCAAAGGGCAAATGAAAACCAAGAAGCCTCGGGCAAAGAGCTTACTAACTGCACCTTTTGCTCAGTTACATTCTTAAGAAACAGAAGAAAGAGGAAGGAGGACCTGAGAGCATGAAGGGGGAAGAACAAACACAAAAAGCTGTGTGTGCACCAGGTGCAAACACAGGGATGCATGAACATTGTTAAAGCAGGAGTACAGAATGGTCTTCAGCAACCAGGAGGACCTTTGGAGGTGCTTAAAAAATAGAAGTCGTGGCCACTCACAAGAAATGTGTTCACTGCTGCTGTGGGGAGAACACAAGTATTGCACTGAACAGACTCAGACATTTAGACATGCAGCCTTCCACCCTGTGGGGTCTTTCTGTTTCTGCCTGATGGACCAATCCCCAGGATGACCACTTAGAAACCAATATTCAATCACCCATAAGCATGCATTGACCCTTTTCAAGAGACCAAGTTCAGTATTTGGGGAGGCAAAGAGGAAGAAGCTTCAGTCCTTGCTGTCAAAGCAGTTGCATCCTAGCTGGGCACTTGATTGAGACATTCGACAGGGAAAATGAACACCTCCAAGCAGTCCCACCCTGCCCTACTTCCAAACTGAGCACTGCCTGCAGTGGAGGTGAGGAGTCCACCCTCCAGGAGATGCCTGGCTGCCTCTTATTTATCATTTCTCCTCTCCTAGATTTCATTTCCCTACAAAGAGGAGCCTAGTGTGTCATGAGAGTTTTATTCTATAAAGTTGATGGCACAAAGTATTAAATAAACATCTACTTTTGTCGTTGTTGTTGTTGTTATTATTATTAATATCTCCTCAAAGAACTCCCTGGAAAGTAAGGCAATGAACATCTTGGGAAGCCTGCTGTGGCACTGAAAAGCACTTTCCTACTGTTATCAATAGTACTTGGGGATGCTGAACACTTTATGAATTAAATAGATGTTTATTATTTGCCATTAGCCTACAATAGCCACAGATAAAGTTCTTTGAGATACTGAAATCAAGTCCCCAAAAAGGTCAACATTACTCAGGGTTGGCAGATGAACAAGTAGATGTTTGGAAGCCATCCCATGCATAGCTAGAGTCCCCAGTGTGTGATAGGAAGCAGACTGATGAAAGAAGCAATGTGTGCTCGGAGCAAAGTCACCCAGAGGAGGGAGTTAGAATGATGCAGGCTCCACATGGCTCCCAAGACAAGCCCCTGGCTCTGTAATTGCAACTGCATGAAGGAGCCTCTGGGAGAGAAGCCCATTGTCCACAAAGCTATGCTGCTTGAAGGAGGAAACCTCCTCTAATTCCTCTGCCCTGAGAAGTCACCTTCTCATCAGCTTCACAGAGAAGCGGAATTGCTTCCACTAGCTCATTGGCATTATTTTTTTTTAAGCAAGAAGAAAGAATTCCTGTGATGAAAATGTTCATAACTTTGCCAGTAAAATGTCAGTTATTTAAAGTGATAATGCTTTTTAAATATTTGAGGATATTTTAAATATGTGAATTATCTTCATGAAAAAAATCATTAAAATTATGAACAATAAATCACTGTGGAAACCTCAAAATAATTATAATTTTTCTTCCCTGGGATGGCACCTTCTTTTAATTGGTTAGCAGACTTTTCAGTATGATGAGCCAGTCATACAGGGCATGGGCTTTGAACTAAACCTTGAGAAATGGTTTGCATTCAGCCAGGTGGAGAAGGTGGGGGGGGGGGGCTGCCTAAGAGAAGGGCTGAGCAGGCTGGTGGCTCTGCAGCCTTCACCAAAGCTTCCCCCCAAAAAGCATCATCTCTGTGGGGTGTAAGTTAAGCCACATACCTTAGTCCTACTGTTCAGTCTGAATATCTGATACATAGCTGACTGGGTATGTCTGTCTGCAACATTCATCCATCTCTGGATATACAGACCGAAATCCTGCCTGGGCAGAGAATTTGTCTAACTAATAATCCTTGATGAAAAGCTTGAGAATATCTACCCAGGAGAGTCTCAGGCATAGATACTGACTGAGGGCTTTTGCCTGAAGGCACTGCACTTATCATTGTAAATCATGTCAGCTCACTTGTGGAAGCCGATGTCCATGTGAGGAGCAGGGTGAGGCCCTCACCCTGCGGCACCCTGTGGGGCCTCCACAAAGTACTTGAAAATATGAAGAACTTCCTGGGGGAAAAAAAAAATCCCTCTACTTTGGTGTTTTTCTAACTTTTCCTAGGAAGAGATCAAATCCAAATAGTTCTAAGTCCAAATACAAGCCCAGCTCTGAGCTTGCAGACAGAATTGAGGTTCAGTAAAAGTTGGGGCCTTCTTTAAATTGGAATTCTAAAGGGTATAATGGACTAATCTCTGAAGACCCGTGTACCCATCAAAATAGAAATGTATGTGGCCGTTAAAATAAATACAAGGACTTTTATTATATGTTCAAAAGAATGTTAAGTGAAAAACAACACAACATGAGGTAGAACAGATTGGACTTAGAACAGAGTCCTGTAAACTACAATACCAGCTAGAGTCCTGGGGAAAAAAGCACACCCTGAGATGGATCGGGAATCATATAACTAACTGGCACTTTACGATTATGGATTTTTTTTTCCCGCGAAGCAATTAATAACATATGAAACCCATAAGTTTCATGACCCAAACCCTTCAAAGGAATACCAGCTTGAAGGCAAGAACCCAGAAGACAGTGAGCCCACTGAGAGAATGCTCAGCGCTAGAAACTTGTGTCCGATGATCACAACCAGACTTCAACTGAACTGACACTTGGGTAAGTTTTTCCCAGTTACTAGTGGATGGGGGCAGGGGTGGAAGGGACGATCACAGTCAAATGAAGAAATCAGATCTCTCTGCATCCCGTTTGTATTGTACGTTATCAACCTGCAGCCTCTTAGATCTCAGTGGTGCAAAATGGAGCTGAAAACCTGTGATGTGTTTCTGCCCAAACTCCTGGACCCGTACATTTTTTCAGGCCAGGTTGCTACACACGCCCACTCGAGTTACAGTGAAGGCAGCCATGCCGCTGGCCGCTCCTCTGACCTTGCTGGTTGCTATAATAACAGGTCTCCTGGCTTCTGACGGTTCACTGCTGCCCTTCCTGGCTTCCCTGGGCCCTCATGGCCAGCCTTGGCATGAGGCACAGAAATGCGGCTTTAGCTGTGAATCCTCAGTCAGGGAACATATATCCCCAACACCAAAAAGGGCGTGCTTGCCTGTCTTCAGTGAACAGAAAATCCCTCGCTGGAGCCTCAGGCCGGACAGGAGCAAGCTGTCCTCACACGCCTATCTGCAGTTCAAAACATCATTACTCCAACTCTTACCCCAGAGAAAACATCCATGAAAACATCCCTGAAAACATCCATGCCGTACTTAGAAGTTAGGAAGATAGGATAGCCAGAAACAACAGAGTTTTGTCCACCTCTTGTTAAAGCGTGCCTTCAAATGTTGTTCTTTCTCCCTACACTGGCTATGATTGAATCCCATTCCCAGGAGACACAACCAGTTGAGTAAATCAGCCCTCTTGAATTTCGTCTTAAGAAATGAAGCTAGTTTGGTTGACTCATTGGTTTGATGTAGTTTAACCAAACTCCTGAAGCCCTGAAACAGGTATGCTCTGTTACTGATTCAAGATGGGTTACATTGGTGTCCCAGTGTTTGTCCAAAAAAAGGGCCTTGTTAATTTAGAGCCCTACTCAGTGGGGTTACTCATTTACCTGAATACAGGAGGAAGACAAGGCAGTCTGGGAATCCGGCTTTAGGAATAGCATGGCTAATGTTACCCTTAAAACCACTTTCTTTTCAAAAGAATGATATTAGGGAGCTACCAAAAAGAGGCTGTCTTTGAAGCATCTTTTATCAGTGTACCAGAAAAAATAAAGAGATTTAGACTAGGTCCAGAGACAACTGAAAGAAAGAACAATATGATACTTTTATGTCACACAATTTCCCTGTGTTTCAGCCTTGATGGAATAATTAGGCATTACTGGGGAATATGAGTCAAGCGGGCAAGAGCACCGGAAACTGGGTGAGGCCTGTCCGTGCTATGTGAATAAGTAATACTCCCAGATGCAGGAGGGATTTTCATTTATCTTCCAAAATTGGAATGAACTCCTATACCTAAAAATGATGAGAGAAACTCTTGGACCTAAAAATATAATCACAGTATGAACTGAAGTAGATGACTTAAAAGTCCAGTAACTTCCTCCATCTTCTGTCACAGTGAAAGAAATCTGACTCCAAACCTGGGTGAAGGTGTCTCCAGCACCAGAACACAGGTAAGAGTTCCTTCATGCCCCATAGTGGAGGGAAGGGAATTATGGTGTCAGTCCTTACTGGGCACAGAAATCACTCCCACCAAGTTAGAGAAAATTTCACTTCTTTCTCTAAGCTAAGACAATACATCCCCCCTGACCACAATCCCTCAGATTTCATTCCAACCGATGTCCTTTAGTCCAGGTCAAGCTGTGGTCACAAAACTTTGCACAGAAGAAAGGAAGAAAGCCAGTTGTTATTGTGAAGGAAAAACCTATACACATATCTTTGACTCAAACCAGAGGAAAGGTAGGAATAAAAGCCCAATGGTATAAAATGTGAAAACTCCCTCTTTCTAGGGGTGGATAGGTTTGTTAGTTAATGAGTGAGTAAGTTTATGCCTGATAAGCTTGTACAAAGTCCAGTGAGGCTGGCTGCCCCAGCTCTAACCAGATCAAGTCAGCCTTGTTTCTGGACTTTGGGAAATCTGTGACCTGGGTGGACCCTGCCTTTTAGAAACAACTCCCAACATTTCTTGTGTTCTGGCCTTTCTCCATTTGAACAGCCTGCTCTAATGCTCCCTTACCCACCTGTTCTCTCTTCAGAGAGATGCTCCTTCCAGGGAAACTACCAGCCTATTCAGTCCCTTTGTGTGAGATATAAAAACATACTCACACCCGACTGAGAGATGGCACTTCTGACGGGCAGAAAGCAGCCCTTGGGAAGCCATATGGTGTTCCCCTCACCCTCAGAGGAGTGCCAGCTAAAGCAGATATATGTTCCATGGCCATGTCTTCATTCTCCTCCCCAACTCTACCTTACAGCCCAACAGGAGAACACCTGTAGCCATGGACCAGATTGTCTGGAGTTTTGTCACTTCCAAAGAGCCCCAGGTGACAATTCCCTAGCCTCATTCTTACTGGAATGCTAACAAAAAGTGGCTTAGAAAGAAGTCTTATCCAGAGCCGTCTTATCCAGAGCCATCCTTTCTCAGACTTTATCATGCTGTTTATGATCCTATAGTAATACCTGTTTATTGTAGAAAGTACAAGTATCTATTCTCTTTTCTTTTTCTCTCTTTCCTTTTTTCATGCAAATTATTGACTAGAAATTTGGGGCTTTTTTGCACAATGGAGCATATTTATTTTCCTATGCCATTAAAAACTTTTTTGAAACATAATAGCCATGGAAGTACCTTTTTGGTTTTTTTTTGCTTCCATCACTATTACAGCCTTAAAGTATTCTGAATTTAACTGTGTGTTTACTTTTACCAATAAGTTTCATAGTTTCATGTTTTCCTATTACTAATTAGTATCCTGTCATTTCAGCTTGAAGAACTCCATTTGACATTTCTTGTAAGACCCATCTAGCAGTGATGAACTTCTTCAACTTTTGTTTATAGGGAAAACACCTTACCTTCCTTCATTTCTGAAGGACAAGTTTGTCAGGTAGAGTATTCTGGGTTGGCACTTTTTTCTCTTTCAGCAATTTGACTATATCATACCAAGCCCTTCTGGCCTGCTGAGTTTCTGCTGAAAATTCTGATAATAGTCATATAGGGGTTCCCTTGTGTATAACAAGTTGCATCGTTTTTGCTGCTTCTAAGAGTCTTTCCTTGTCTTTAACTTTTGATAATTTAATTATTATGTGTCTCAGTATAAGTCTTTTTGTTTCATTTTATTTGGAAGTCTGGGCTTCCTTGATCTGGATGTCTTTTTCTTTGCACAGGTTAGGGAAGTTTTCAGCCATTATCTCTTTAAGTAAACTTTCTGACCCTTTCTTTCTGTCCTCCTTCTCCCTATATGCACATATTTTTCTGCTTCTTGGTGTCCTACAAGTTCCTGAAGCTATCTTCACTCCTTTATTCTTTCTTTTCGCTCCTCTGATTGGATAAATTCCACTGCCTTGTCTTCAAGTTCATTTATCCTTTCTTCCACTTGATCTAGTCTGCCACTGAACCCCTCTATTGAATTTTTCAGCTCAAGTACCATATTCCTCAGCTCTGTGATTTCTATTTGGTCCTTTTTACTGTATTCTATCTCCTTGTAATCCTCATTTTGTTCATGTATTTCTTTCCTAACCTCAATGAGCATATTTATGACTGTAATTTTGAACTCTCTATGAGTAAATCACTTATCTCTGTTTCATTAAGACCTGTTTCTTGAGATTTATCTTGTTCTTTTGTTTGGAACACATCCCTCTGTTTCTTCACTTTCCTTAACTCTCTATATTGGTTTCTGCATATTACATAAAACAGCCACCTCTTCCAGTGTAGACAGAGTCGTCCCATGTAGGTAAACCTCATCAATCAGTCCTGCGTGAGCTCCTGGTTGTCTCTCAAACCCATATGATTATCCTAGCCACTTTCTTTGTTCTTAATGGTTCCCAAGAGTTAAAGATACACCAAGATCCCCAAAAAAAGGACAATCCCACCAGCAACTAGATGCAGGCTGATTGGAAGCTGGACCCTCAGGAAGCAGCTGGAAAAGTATGTGGTTAGGCCCCTTTCAACGAGAAACTGAAAAATGGGTGTTTCTGTCTGCTCTCTTTGTGCAGGGCCCATGTTTATAGCCAAGGATGGAAGGGCTTTTTTGCCCATTAGAAATGCTTCTTTGTTGCCACAGCCCTGTAGGAGTTGTGGATATAAACCTCTGACTATCAGAGTCAGGTGTTCTGGGGCCACCCCTCAGGTAGAAGCTGCAAAATCTGAGGTGCCAGATGTGTGTACAAGCTCCTTCCAGGGAGATACTGGCAACTTGGCGCAGGCTAGTGGAAGAAGGCAGGGGAGCTGTCTACCCATTTCCCCAATCTCTAGAGAGAACTTCCACACCACCTAGAGGTGTGCTGCTTTCAAAGCCTGGCTCTCAGACAGCAGTTTTCGAAGTCCACAGATAGACCACTTTCAGAGAAAGACTGAGAGATGGGTATTATCCGGTTCCTCTGCATTGAGCCTTGGAGGGAAAACTGATTAAGAACTTTTTCTTTGTTTACCACAGTCTTGTGGTACTCGGGGACCTGTCCAACAGGTGGCAGCTCAAAAGCTGGGGTACAGATGAGTGTATCACCTCTTTCCAGGGAGATACTTGCAACTAGAATAGGCTAGAGGAAGGATGCAGGGTGGTGTCCCCAGGGAGGATTTCAGGCAGTAAATTAGAAACCTGACCCTCAAGACAGCAGCTTTCAAAGTATGCAGATGGACTTCCATCAGGAAAAAGACTGGAAAATTGGTGTTTTTTGCCTGCTGTCGCTGTGCTTAGCCCTGGGGGAGAGCAGCAGCGAGTGCTCACATGCCCATTAACACCTGCTTCTTTCTTTGCTGCGGTCTTGTGGATCTTGTGGGCACAGGCCCATAGGCTTTAGAGCCAGGTGTTTTGGTGGCTCACCCCTCAGGTAGAAGCCTTAAAAGTTGGAGCACTAGATGTTGAGTCCAAACCCATCACTAATCGGGGAGATGATGGATGTTGTGAATACCTTCCTGATTGTAGGGTACCATCCTGGTGATGTGGTTTATGGCCAGAGTGTGCCTCAGCCTTTCCTATGTTTCATTGTGGATATTTTCTCATCAGACTGATGTTAGAAGACATTCAGCTAGTTTCTAGATTTCTTTCAGAGGTAATTTCTCCATGTATAGCTGTGTATTCAGTGTGTCCATGGGAGGATCAGAGTTCACGGGCCTCCTATGTTGCCTTCTTGATTGACTCCCTCTGGAAGTACCTTACGTGTCCCCTCAGACCTGACTGAGATATGTTCATTTATGCATTACCCATTATTGCCTATGGTTTGGGTTCTTAGCCATTGTAGAAAATGTTTGAGTATATAAACAAAACAAACAGATTCACTTCCTTCTCTACCCCTAGACATAGTTTAGCATGCCCTTTTGGTGATGACTAAATCTTCCAGACAAGTTGAGAGAGTGTCACTTGCCTGAACAGGCCCTTGGAAAGGCAGTACGCTGAAAGAACCTAACAGCACCTCCAAACTCACTCTCCTTCTGTGCTTTGGAGGTGAAGTGATGGGACACATCAAAGTGTCCCCTACCCTCCAGCTACTAGGGGGCTTGGAAAGTGGGGCATGGCAACAGATCAGAGAGTGAGGGAAAGGGAAGCACAGGTATTCATTGTGCACTGGCTTCCTTCCTGCAGGGCGGTCTCCACCAAAGAGTAAAACTCCTCAGGCCCCAGCTTCTCTCAAGGCAGCCTCTCCATATGACTCTCTGCCTTTGTAACTTCTCTCTCTCCCTACCTTTATCAGGCCTAGGCTATTTTGAGCCCTATACTGAATTCCCCACTCATTCCTCCAAACCCTGCCCACAACTTTATAAATAGTCCCTTAATTAAAACCCTCTTAAATTATCCTATTCTGTTTCATATAGCAGGGATGTGCCTTTATAATTACAGCAGGACTGTGTAATTCACCAATAGCCAGCTCTAGGTTTCACAGATAATTTTGCTTTTCCAGGTCCTTTGAGTCCCTACCATGAAAAAATAGGGAGCAAAACGGCAAAACAAGTCATAAAATGTTTCAGCCCATGATATGTGCTACATAGATGAGGTAAACAATGTGCTTTACAAGCACACATAACAAGGACCTGCTCATGCCAAATCCCTGGAGGGTAGGAATGATTTTAATGGGGTAAGGAAGCCCTCACTTGAATCAGAGATCCTCCCCTCCTATATTAAACTATGCCAGATACTGCCTGTGACTTGAAGCTTGTTCTGACACCAAAACAACTTATGGGGAGGTATATGAGACCAAGTCACTCATTCATTTACATTACTTATTGAGTGCCTCTATACACCATGCTCCTTCCATTCTAGGCGATGACCTCACTCCCAAGCATCCTTTTACTCCTAAATGATCTGGTCATGAAACTGAAGGCAAGTCACTCGTCATCATCATCATCTCTAACTAGCCATGAAACTTTGGTTCCTCACCTTCAGGTCCACCTCTTCAATATTCCACCACCCAGGACTCTTCCTTCTTTTAGGTTTTGCATGAAGCACCCCAACAAGTTACTCTCTAACAAACCCCTGACTTTCAGCTGTCTTGTGTTCTCATTCCTACAGTGCCTTCGCTTCCACCACATAAAGATATCTAGGAGTTTAACCTTCTATTTATTTCCACTCACCTTTTCCCTCTTGGATTCTTTTCTTTCCTTTCTATTGCCCCAAATTTCTAACTGCTTTTAGTGTCTCCATCATCCAAATCATTTTTCACCCTGCCATCAAGGGGATTTTTCTAAAATGACCTCTGTACATGCCATTCACCAAAACCTTAGCAAGGCATAACAATCCTGAATTATTTTGCCTTCTTTAACCTTGACATGATCTCTTAGGCCTCAAAAACTAAAGCTCATTTTGTGTTCCTCTGCCAAAATGTTATTTCCTCTCCCTGCCTCAGTGAGTTCCTATGCAACCACAGAATTCCAGTCTATCATCACCTCCCCACCCTGGTGGATGAGGCTGAGGAAGGACTTATAGGAAACAAAATATTTAATAAAGATTTTATGATTCTGCAGTAAGGAGACCAGTGAAACCCTCTTACAGATGACTTGTGCACTTGAAGCTTGTTCTGTGCAGCACTGCTTTTGTGGCCATATCATATTGCATGAATAATCATGAAAATGCAGGGTACTTTCTAAGCCTTTTTTATTGAAGTGTAATTGAAATACAATATTATATTGGATTCAAGTGTACAACATAAGTGATTTAACAGTTATGTACATTATTAAACGTTCACCCCCAACTAGTAGAGTTACTGTCTGTCAACATAGAAAGATGTTACAAAACTATTAACTTCCTTTTTGTGCTGTGCTTCCATCCCCATGACTAATTACATTATGATTGAGACCATGCCTCTTTATCGCCTGCACGTATTTCACCCACCCAAGCCCAGCCCCTCCCCCATGGTAACCATCACTCACTTCTCAGTGTCCATGAATCTACTGCTATTTGGTTCATTTTGTTTTGTTTTGTTTTTAGATTCCACAAATAAATGAAATCATATGGTATTTATCTTTCTCCACCTGCCTTATTTCACTTAGAATAATACCCTCTAAGCCCATCCATGTTTTCACAAATGGCGAAGTTGCATTCTTTTTTATTACTAAGTAATATTCCATTATGTATATGTACCACCTCTTCTTTATACATTCATTGAATGATAGATACTTTGGTTGCTTCCATATCTAAGCTATTGTAAATAATGCAGCAATAAACATAGGGGTGCATATATCTTTTCAAATAAGAGAGTTTTGTTTTCTTCAAGTAAATTCCTAGAAGTAGAATTACTGGGTCATGTGTTATTTTTAGTTTTAGTTTTTTGTGGAACCTACATACTGCTTTCTGCAGTGACTGCACAAATTTATATTCCCACCAACAGTGTAGGAGGGTTCCCTTTCCTCCACATCCTTACCAAAAGTTGTTATTTCTTGTATTTTGGACAGTAGCCATTCTGAAATCTGTAGGATGATATCTCATTGTGGTTTTGATTTGTATTCCCTGATGATTAGCAGTGTGGAACATCTTTTCATGTGCCTGTTGGTCATCTGTATTTCTTCTTTAGAAAAATGTCTGTTCAGGTCCTCTGCCCATTTTTTAATTGGGTTATTTGTTTTTCTGGAGTTGAGTTATATGAGTTCTTTGTATATTTTGGATGTTAACCCCTTATCAGATATATCATTTATGAATATATTCTTCCATACTGTTGTTGCCTTTTGTTTTGTTGATAGTTTCCTTTGCCATACAGAAGGCTTTTGGTTTGATGTAGTCCCACTTGGTCATTTTTGGTCTTCTTTCCCTTGCCCGAGGACATATGTCCAGGAAAAAATTGCTCATGCTTATGTTCAAGAGATTTTTGCCTGTGTTTTCTTCTAATAGTTTTATGGTTTCATGTTTTATATTTAGGTCTTCAATCCATTTTGATTTCAATTTTGTGCATAGTGTTAAGGAGTCACCCAGTTTTATTCTCTTGCATGTAGTTGTCCAGTTTTACCAGCACCATTTAAGGAAGAAACTGTCTTTTCCACATTGTATATTCATGGCTCCTTTATCATATATTAATTGACCATATATATATGGATTTATATCTGGGCTCTCTATTCTGTTCCATTGACCTATGGGTTTGTTTATGGGCCAGTACCATGCTGTTTTGATTACTGTAGCTTTGTAAGATAGCTTGAAGTCATAGAACATAACACCCCAGCTTTGTTCTTTCTCAAGATTGCTTTGGCTCTTCAGGGTCTTTTGTGGTTCCATATGAATTTTAGGATTATTTGCTCTAGTTCATTGAAAAATGTCCTTGGTATTTTAATAAGCATTGCATTGAATCTGTAAATTGCTTTGGGCAGGATGAATGTTTTGATAATATTAATTCTTCCTATTCATGAGCATGGAATAGATTTCCATTTATTTGTGTCTTCTTCAGTTTTTCTTGTTACTGTCTTATTATTTCCAGAGTGCAGTATAGGTCTTTCACCTCCTTGGTTAGGTTTATTCCAAAGTAATTTATTCTCTTTGATGCAATTATAAATGAAATTGTTTTCCTGATTTCTCTTTCTGCTAGTCTGTTGTTAGTATATAGGAATGCAACTGATTTCTATGTATTGATTTTGTACCCTGTGACTTTGCTGAAACCAGTTATTAGTTCTGGCAGCTTTTTGGTGGAGTCTTTAGGGTTTCCTATATATAGGGTAATGTTGTCTGCACATAGTGACAGTTTAACTTCTTCCTTACCAATGTGGATGCCTTTCATCTCTTTACCTTTTCTTATTGCCATGGTTAGGACTTCCAGTACTGTATTGAATAAAATTGTTGAGAGTGGGCATCTTTGTCTTCCTGATCTTAGAGAAAAAGCTTTCATTTTTTTCACCATTGAGAATGTTGTTAACTGTGGTTTTGTCATATATGGCCTTTATTATGTTGAGATATGTTCCCTCTTTACCCATTTTGTTGAGAGTTCTTATCATGAGTAAATATTTAATTTTTTCAAATGATTTTTCAGCATCTTTTGAGATGATCGTATGGTTTTTATCCTTCCCTTTGTTAAAGCGGTACATTGATTTATGAATGCTATCCATGGAATAAATCACTTGGTCATGATGGAGGATCCTTTTGATGTATTTTTTAATTTGGTTTGCTGATATTATGTTGAGGATTTTTGCATCTATTTTAATCAGGGATATTGGTCTAAATTTTTCCTTTTTTGTATATTCTTAGTCTGCTTTGGGATTAGATGCTAGCCTCATAGATTGAGATTGGAAGTATTCCCTCTTTTATTTTTTGGAATACTTTAAGAAGGATGAGTAGTAACTCTTTTGTAAATGTTTTGTAGAATTCAACTTTAAAGCCACCTGGTACTGGAATTTTGTTTGTTGGGAGGTTTTTGTTATTACTAATCCAATTTCATTGCTGTTAATTGGTCTGCTCAGATTTTCCGTTTCTTCCTGGGTCAGTCTTAGAAGATTGTACATTGCTAAGAATTTGCCCATTTCTCCTAGGTTGTCCAATTTATTGGAATATACTTTTTCATAGATTTCTATAATTCTTTGAATTTATGTGGTCAGTTGTAACTTCTTCATTTATGGTTTTGTTTATTTGTGTCCCCTCTCTTTTTTTCTGGATAAGTCTGGCTAGGGGCTTGTCAATTTTATTTATTTCCTCCAGGAACCAGCTCTTGGTTTCAATGATTATTTTCTACTATTTTCTTATTCTCTATTTTATATATTTCTGCTCTGATCTTTATTTATTATGTCCCTGCTTCTACTAACTTTTGACTCCATTTGTTCTTTATCTAACTCCTTTAGTTGTAGAATTAGATTGTTTATCTGGGAATATTATTGTTTCCTCAGGTTAAGCCTGTATTATTATATACTTTCCTCTTAGAATGGCTTTTGTGGCATCCCACATATTTTGAAATGTTGTTTGTTTTCACTTGTCTCCATGAATTGTTTGAGTTCCTCTTTGCTCACCACTCCATTGATTATTTAGAAGCATGTTGTTTAGGTTCCATGTGTTTTATGGCTTTTGTTTTCTTCATGTAATTGATTTCTAGTTTATACTATTAGGGTCTGAAAATATGCATTATACAATTTCAATCTTTTTGTACCCTAATATTTGTATCCTGCTGCTTTTGGGTGGAATTTTCTGTATATATCTGTTAAGTACTTTTGCTCTAATATGTTATTCAATGCCTCTATTTCCTTATTTATTTTCTGTCTGAATGATCTATCCAGTGATGTAAGTGGGGTGTTAAAATCCCCCTATGATTATATTGCAATATATTTCTCCATTTTGGTCTATTAGTATTTGCTTTATAAATTTAGATGCTCCTGTATTGGGTCTATAGATATTTACAACTGTTGTGTCCTCTTGGATGGATCCTTTTTTCATTATGGAATGTCTTTCTTTGTCTCTTGTTAATTTCTTTGAAGTCTATTTTGTCTGATGTAAGTACTGCTATTTCTGCTTCCTTCTCCCCTTTATTTGCATAAAAATCTTTTTCCATCCCTTCACTTTTAGTGTATGGTCTCTGAGACTGAAATAAGTCTGTTCTAGGCAACATAAAGATGGGTCTTGTTTCTTTATTCATTCTGCTACACTGTGTATTTTGATTGGTGCCTTTAGCCCATTTATATTTAATGTATGTACTTACTGCCACTTTATTAATTGTTTTCTGGTTGTTTTGAGAGTTCCTCTCTGTTCCTGTCTTCCTCTCTTATACTCTTCTCTTGTTGTTGGATGGTTTTCTTTAATGTGATGCTTCAATTCCTTTATTTTTTCAATTTTTTTGTGTGTATCTATTATAGGCTTTAGTTTGTGGTTACCATAAGGTTCATAGTTTCCTAAATATGTAACAGTATATTTTAACTTGGTCATTGCCTATTTTGAACACATTCTGAAAGCACTATTCTTCTTCTTCTTCCTTCTCTACACTCTATGTATTAGATGCCATAATCCGCATTTTTTGTGTATCCCTTTACTAATTTTGTGTATAGTTGATTTTATTACTTTTGTTTTGGTTTTTGAACTTCATATTTGCTTTGTAAGCAATTGGTCTACTACCCTTACTGTAGGTCTATTTTCACTGATGAAAAATATTTAGACTTAAAGCATTTCCATCTATAGAAGTCCCTTTAACATATCCTATAAGGCCAGTTTAGTGTGGCGAATTCTATTAACATTTGTTTATCTGGGAAATTTTTAAGGTCTCTTTTAATTTTGAATGATAACCTTGCTGTGTAGAGAATTCTTGGTTGTAGGTTCTTCCCTTTTGACACTTTGAGTGTCATGCCACTCCCTTCTGGCTTATAAAGTTTCCGCTGATTAATCTGCTGATAACCTTATGGAGTTTCCCTTACAGGTAATTGTCTGCCTCTCCCTTTCTACTTTCAAGATTCTCTCTTTATCTTGAATTTTTGCCATTTTAATTACTATATATCTTGATATTGCCATCCTGGGGTTCATCTTGTTAGGGACTCTCTGTGCTTCCAGGACCTGGGTGTTTATTTCCTTCCCCAAATTGGGGACGTTTTCAGCAATTATTTCTTCAAAGAGACTTTCTATGCCTTTGTCTCCCTCTTGTCCTTCTGGCATCATTATGCAAATATTGTTTCATTTGGAATTGTCTCTCAGCTCTCTTAGCATCTTCTTACTTCTTAAGACTCCTTTTTCCCTCTTTCTCAGCTTTCTTATTTTCCTCTTCTCTAAATTCCATCTCATTGATTGTTTCCTCCACCTCCAGCAGTCTTCTATTCATTCCGTCTGTTGCATTTTTCATTTCAGTTATTGTATTCTTCAGCTATGAGTGGCTCTTTTCATATTTTCTGTCTCTTTGTTGAACTTCTCACTGATATAATCAATTTTTCTCTTCAGTGCAGTGAGTAAATTTGTTACTGTTACTTTGAATTCTTTATCAAGAAGATTGCTAATCAAGAAGATTGTTTCATCTAGCCCTTTTCCTGGTATTCTATCTTGTTCTTTTGTTTCGAACATATTCCACTACCTCCTCATTTTGTCTGGGCTTCTGTGTTTCTCTCTTTGTATTAGATATCAGCTATGCCTCCTGGTATGGAAAGTAAGGACTTTATGAAGTGGGCATCCTGTGGTGCCCAGAAGCTCAGAACTCTTTGCTGACAAGTGCCTGGTTCTCTTTTGCAGCTGAGCTGTAGTTGCTCTTGGTGAGCTGTGGGCAGGGCTTGCTCTTCTGCCCATCTGCTGATAGTGGCTCATCCCCACAGCTCACCTCTGTGTGCCTTTTGTGTGACACAAGGTGCTTCTGCTGGGATTTGTTGTGGGTGAGGCCATATTTTGCCACCAGTCAGCAATGGCAGCCACTGCTGGTGTGTGTTTGGTGGGGCAGGGACACTGGGGTTGTGACAGTGGGGCAGGTAGAGGGTTTAGAGCTGGCTCCCACAAGCATCTGGCCAGTTGAGTTGAACGAGGGCAGGAAGACCCAGTAAAAAATAGTCCACCCTCTATTTGCCAGTCAGTAAATTGGGTTTCTGATTTACAGATACTGTTGTACCTGATCAGGGGAACTCAGCTCAAGATCAAGCCCGAGTACACTAACATTCACCAAGATAGGCCATATTTTGGGCCATAAAACAAACAAATTTTAAAAAATAGAAATCATAATATCTGCTCTCAAACCACAGTGGAATCAAACTAGAAATAAAAACAGAAACATAGCTGGAAAATCCCCCAAATATCTGATGATTAAATATTACACTTCTACTAAAGCATAGGTAAAGAAGAAACATCAAGAGAAATCTTAAAATATTTTGAACCAAATGAAAAATGAAAACACAACTTACCAAAATTTGTGGGATGTAGCAAAAGCAATACTTAGAGGGAAATTTATAGCATTAAATGGAACATTAGAAAAGAAAAAAGATCCAAAATCAACCATCTAAGCTTCCACCTTACGAAACTAGAAAAAGAAGAGCAAATTAAATCCAAAGTAAATGTAAAAATAAATAATTAAAATTATAATAGAAATCAATTTAATTGAGAATAGGAAATAAGTAGAGAAAAAACAGCAAGCCCAAAAGGTGGTTCTTTAAAAGATCAATAAACTCAATAAGCTGCTGGCCAGGTTAAGAATAAAAGGGAGAGGACACAAACTACTAAATCAGAAATGAAAGAGAGGACATCACTGCAGATCTCATAAGCATTAAAAAGACATAAAGCAATACCATGAATAACTCTTCCTACAAATTTGACAACCTAGATGAAATGGGACAATTCTTTGAAAGACACAATCTGCTAAACTCACACAACAAGAAATAGAGAATCTGAATAGGCCTTTATTATCTATTCCAGAAATTGAATCAATAATTATTAACCACACAAAACAGAAAGCATAAATCCTAGATACATTCATTGGTGAATTCTACCAAACATTTAAGGAAAATTTTATACACATTCCTGATAATCTCTTTCAGAAAATAGAATCAAAATAAATACTTCCAATCCATTCTATGAGACCAGCTTATCCTAATACCAAAACCAAAGACATTATAAAAATGAAAAACTACAGACCAATATCTCTCATGAACACAGAGGCAAAAATCCTCAACAAAATATTAGCAAACCAAATCCAACAATGTATGTGAAGAATTATATTCTGCTACAAAGTTTTATTAATTTCAATTATGCAAGGATGGTTCAACATTAGAAATATTGATTAATGTAATCCATCAAATCAACAGGCTAAAGAAGAAAAATCACATGATCCTATCAAAAGATGCAAAAACACATTTGACAAAATGAAACCCCTATTCACAAGAGAAACACTCAGTAAACTAAAAATGAGAGGAACTTCCTCAACTTGATAAAGAACACCAACCAAAAAACATAAAGATAACATCATACTTACTGGTGAGGAACTTAAAGCTTTCCCACTAAGATCAGCAACAGGTGTCTCCTTCACTATTGCTTTCCAACATTGTACTGGAAATCATAGTTATTGCAATAAGACGAAAAAGGAAATGAAATTTATACAGATTGGAATGGCAGAAATAAAACTGACTTTGCTCACATATGACATGATTCTCTGTATAGAAAATCTGAGGGAATTGACAATTCCTAGAACTAATTAGGAGTTATAGCCAGGTTGCAGCATACAAAGTTAATATTAAAAAGTCAATTGCTTTCCAATTTGCCAGCAATAAACAAGTGGAATTTGAAATTAAAAACACAATACCACTTACATTGAAATCTACATAAATGAAATAGTCAGATATAAATCTAAGAAAATGTGTGCAGTATCTATATGCATAAAATGATAAAACTCAGTGAAAGAAATCAAAGAAGGACTAAGTAAGTGGAGAGATATTGCAGAATCATGGATAGAAAGACTCAATATTATCCAGATTTCAGTTCTTCCCAACTTGATCTGTAGAGGCAATGAAATCCCAACCAAAATCCCAGCAAGTTATTTTGCAGATATTGATAAACTGACTCTAAAGTATACATGGAGAGGAAAAGACCTAGGAGAGCCAGTACAATATTAAAGGAGAAGAGTTGGGAGACTGATTCTAACCAACTTCAAGACTTACTATAGAGCTAAAATAATTAAGATAGAGTGGTTCTGGTGAAAGAATAAACACACAGAGCAATGCAACAGAATAGAGAGCTCAGAAATAGACCCACATGAATATAGTCAACTTATTTGTGACAAAACAATAGAGAAAAGGTAGTGTATTCAATAAATGGTACTGGAACTGGACAACCACATGAAAAAATAAATGTAGCCACAGACCTTATACCCCTTGCAAAAATTAATTCAAAATGGCACAGACCTACATATAAAGCTGAAAACTATAGTATGTCTAGAAGATAGGAAAAATACTCAATGATCTAGGGTTTGTTTCTGAGTTTGTAGATACAAGACCAAAGGAGTAGACCCATGAAAAAATATATACACTGGATTTCATTCAAATTAAAGTCTTCTGCTCTCTGAAAGACACTCTAAACAATAATAAAAAAAAAGAGCCACAGACTGGAAGAAAATATTTGCAAAAGACGTATCTGATATAGGACTGCTATCCAAAATATATAGAGAACTCTTAAAAATCAACAGAGAGAAGCCAAACAACCTGATTTAAAAATGGGCAAAACACTTTAACAGGAACCATATCAAAGAAGATATACAGATGGAAAATAAGCATATGAAGAAGATCCATAAGATACCTCACTACAGAAATGCAAATTAAAACAAGATACCTCTATACACCCCAATAGAACAGCCAAAATCCAGCATCCTGACAATGGCAAATGCTGTTGAGAATGTAGAGCAATAGGAACTCTCACCCACTGTTGGCAGGAATGCAAAATAGTATCACCACTGTGGAAGACAGTTTAGTGATTTCTTACGAAATTAAACATACTCTTATCATATGATCCAACAATCACCCTCCTTGGTATTTACCCAAATGACTGAAAACTTATATCTAAACAAAACCAGAACATGGATATTTATAGCAGTTTTATTCATAATTGCCAAAACTTAGAAGCAACCAAAATGTCCTCAGTAGCTGAATGGATAAACTCTGGTACTAGACAACTGACTACTATTCAGTGCTAAAAAACAAATGAGCTATCAAGCCAGGAAAAGACAAGTAGTGACCTTACATGAATATTACTAAGTGAAGGAACCAATCTAAAAAGGCTGTACTGTATAAGTTCAACACTTTGGAAAAGACAAAACTACACAGACAATAAAAAGATCAGGAGTTGTCAAGGGATGGAGGAAGGAAGGGAGGAATGAATAGGTGGAGCTCAAAGGATTTTAGGACAGTGAAACTATTTTGTATGATGGATACTATAATGATGGATACATGTCATACATTTGTCCCAAAGAATGTACAACCCGAAGAGTGAATCCGTAGTAACTGTGGATTTCAGGTGATGAAGCGTGCTGATGCACGTTCAAAATTGTAACAAACGTGCCAAGCTGGTGGAGAGAGCTATGTATGGGCAGGTTCAGGGGTATATGGGAAACCTCTGCACTTGCTGCCCAATTTTGCTGTGAACCTAAACCTCCCCTCAAAAAATAGTCTATTTAAAAATATGTAGGTTCTATTTGCTAAGCTAAGGAACAGATCTGAATCCCAGGGACTCTGTCCCTTTGACACTTCTTGGGGTCATACCATCTTTCCTTTCCTCCAGATATTTCTACATGACTCTTTAATTAAATTTACTAAGAAAACATTTTCCTTCACCTTATTTACGGACAGTGACTTGTTTAAAATCCCAGTCCCTCCCTCCACCCCACACCCCATCCGTCTGCCTGGGGTGAAGCAGCAGAAGGTGAGACTAGAGGGCTACTGCGTAGAGTCCAGGCATGAGAATACATATGCATCTACATAACTCATCAGCCTCTCGGCATTTATCAAGCACACTTCTAAGCACTTAGGGGAACCAAAAAAAAAAAATGGCAGGCACAGCGTATGTCTCAGTAAACTAAATCTAATTCTTTAGGCAGGTCACTTTCTGGAAGCAATGTAAAAATATGTTTGCAAACCAACATATCAGCAGCTGCAAATAAACCAAGCAACAAAGCTTGTGCAGCGAGGTTAATAAGCGTCAATCCCAATACATGGGGAATATTGCCACTTACGAAGTGAAATTAGGCATACTCAGAATGTTCACAGTAGAAGATGAAGTGAAGTCATGTTTCCGTAGCTATCACTCAATGAGTTAGGAAAAGGCCCAGGAAATAATGTGCTGAAATAGCAACAGAGAATTAAAAACAAAAAACAAAGTACTTCTTTCCTTATGATATTGTAGTAGAAAGATCTATTTCTTATATGGTTCTATATGATACTTATTAAGTCTCCCCAAAATACGTATGTTGAAACCCTAATCCCCAATGTGATGATATTTAGAGACAGAGCCTCCGAAAGGCAATAAGATCATGAGAGTGGAGCCCCCTCATGATGGAATTAGTGCCCTTGAGAGCTTTCTTCCTCTCCGCATCTCCCCCACGTGAGGAGAGAGCAGGGAGGCATACAGACCAGGAAGAGGGCTCACACCGAAACCCGACCATGCAGACACCCTGGTCTTGGACTTCGCAGCCTACAGAACTGTGATAAGTCAATGTCTGCTGTTTAAGCCACCCAATCTGTGGTATTCTGGTACAGCAGCTCAAACTGACTAAGACATACAGCACTTTAGAAATATCAAAATATTACATGCACAAAATTAAAATCAAAAGCAAGAATAGAAGATGATACACAGTGTGGCCATGTGCCTGGCTCCATCCATATCTGGGCAACCCATGGGCCACAGCAAGGGCCATGATGACAACTCATATCAGGGAGCAGTGCAAGGAGCTAGAAACTCTGGGGTCCATTTGCTCTCCTCCTCAGCTTGATTCCACAGTGGTCCATCACTTCTAACAACTAGCTTTCCAGACCATGTGTGCACTATCCTGATTCCACCTTCTACTTCAAGGATGCCTCACTTGACAAGATCCTGAGTAGTATCAGGAAATCCAACCAGTTTCAGCATTCTGTAACAGGCAATGCTGGAGAAAATGGCCAACTGTCCCAACTGTCCAGAAAACCTCGTTTACATATAGGAAATAAATTTCCACATATGAAGTGTTACCCCCAAGAAAAATGAGATTTCTCAGACATTTTTAAATTACTAATGCTACACATGGAGGAAAACCTTGCTATGATAATGATTTTTGCCTAAGTGTTGACTGTACAGGAAAAAGTAGATGAAATAGTAGAACATGTAAAAACTATGAGAGAATTAAAAAGAAATAAGAAAGGAAGGAAAACAAAAGAAGCCAAAGTACATTTAATCCATGGCATTTCTGTTACATTGAGAATCTGAGTGGAAAGGCAAAGTTGAGTACAGGGCTCTGAAAACTAAGAACCAAATGAAGAAAGAAGAACAAGTAGAAAAAATAATTAACCTGAAGGCAGGGGGTTGGGGGAGCAATTTGAAGCAGGTAATAATCTTGACATACCTAATCTCCAGTTCTCGCAGGACGGTGGAGACATGGAAGTAGATGAATCTGCTCCAGGAAATGGATGGCTTGAAGCTGAGGATGAAGAGACCATCCAGGGAACGGGACAGCACGTGACAGGTGGTGTGCTTGGGCTTGAATGCCTCAACATCTGCGGCTATGCTGAGACAATTTTAGTTCTCTTTTTTCCTAAGAAAAAATAATTTTCAGTATATTTTTCTGATAACTCTCATCACTGAGCTTAATACACTGACTTTAAAAGTGAAAGAATAAAAAGGCTCTAACCATAGCAATTAAAACATTCCCCTACCCTACCTACCATTCCCCACCCCAAATAGACGGATGTTGCCACCATCTCAACCAGGATACGGGAAAATGCTATCATTCCCCAAAACTCCCTCATGCCATCTTTTTATAGTCACATCCTCCCCCACTTTTACCCTCTAACAATCACTAATCTGCTCTCCATCGCTATAGTTTTGTCTTTCCAAGAGTGTCCTATAAATGGAATCACCTAGCACATAACCTTTTGACACCAGCATCTTTAACTCAGCACAATGCCTTTCAGATCCATCCAAATTGTTGCAAGTATCAGTACTCTGTTCATTATTTCTGCTGAGTACTATTCCATTTTATGTGTGTACTACAGTTTATCCATTCACACAATGAAGGATATTTGAATTGTTTCCAGATTTTGGGAATTATTAATAGAGCTGCTATAAATATTTATGTACAGTTTCTTCTCTCTAGACTAAATATACTCAGGAGGGGGGTAGTTGGGTCTTATTTAACTTTATAACAAATGTCCAAACCCATTTTCTGCCCTCCATGTATGAGTTCCAGTTGCTCCACATCTTGGTCAGTACTTGGTATTGTCAATATTTTTTTATCTTAACAATTCTAACAAGTGTGTAATATTATTTATCATGCTTTAATTTGCATTTCCCAATGGCTAATGCAGTTGAACACCTTTTCATGTGCTTAATTCTATCCTTATATTTTCTTTGATGAAGTACCTGTACATTATTTAGAGAACACTGAAATCTTTACTATGTTGAGTCTTCCGATCCATGAGCACATTAGGTCTTTCCATTTTGCTTCGTAAGAGAATATACTTAGCAAAATTTTAATTCTTTTAAAATTGTTAAGACTTGATTTATGACCCAGGATATGGTCTCTCTTGGAGACTTCTATGTGCACTTAAAAAAGAGTATGTGTTCTATAAATGTCAGTTAGATTCAGTTAGTTAATGGTGGTGTTCAGCTTTATATCCTTGCTGAATTTTTGTCTGCTTGTTCTATTACTGAGAGAGGGTGTTGATCTCTACAATGGTAATTATGTTTCTGTCTATTCTCTTTTTAGTTCTGTCAGTTTTCCTTCATATATATTGAAGCTTTTGTGAGATACATACAGTTTTGAGCTTCTGTGTCTTCTTGGGGAATTGGCCTTTCTAATCCTTCTGTAATCAATATGTAATATCCCTTTTCACCCTGCTAATTTTCTTTCCTTTGAAGTATACTTTGACATTAACATAACCATTCCAGTTTCCTTCTTGTTAGTTTTTGTGTGGTATGTCTTTTTCCATCCTTTAACTTTTAATCTCTCTTTATCATCATATTTGAAATGCATTTCTTATATACAGGATATAGTTAAGAAATTTTTTTTAATCTATTCTAACAATCTCTATAATTAATTAGTGTATTAAAAGGATTTACATTTACTGAAATTACTGGTATGTTTAGAGTTATTTTTATTATTTTATTATTGTTTTGTATTCATTCTCTCTGTTTCTCATTTCTGTTTCCCTTTACTTGAATTTTTTTGGGGGGAGGCAGTACTTGAGCACCTTGTGTTCTATTCTAATTTATCTATTATGATATTGACAGTATCTTTACATAGTTTTTTTAGTAGTTGTTCTAGGGATTACAAAATACATACTTTTCACTATTTTGCCAATTGGAACATAAAAACCTTAACACCAGAAAATTCCCTCCACTCTGCCCTTCATTATGTTAGAAGTATTGTCTTAAATGTCACATCTACATACCCTGAAAAGTTCATCAGACAATGATATACCTTTGCTTTCAACCATAAAACATTTTTGAAGTTCTCAAGGGGAGAAGAACAGTCTATAATATTTACCCAAATATTTACCAACTCTATTGCTCTTTCTCATTCTTGATGTTCAAAGTTCCTTTGTTGTGCCCAAGTCGCGAGTCCCCCGAGAGACACCAAGGAGCCGATTTCCATGCAAACACACAAGGGTCGTTTATTTCAAGCTCGAGCTCGGACCCACAACCTTCACTGACGCAGCAGGTCAGGAATGTGAGCCCTGAGCTCAGGGCAGACAAAGCTTTTATGCATTACAAGGTGCAGGAAGAAAGGAACTTGCACCTGGCCTTTGCTGACTGGATGATTTAAAGTAAGGGTGGCTTGTACATTCTTTATTGGTTGAGTCCGGCTGGTGCTAAGCTGCCAGCTGATGTATCATGTAAGGTATGTTGTCTGTAAGGGACAGGGGAGCCTGGACCTTGAGTGTCTGGACCTTGAGGTCGTTGCTAGGGAACTACCTGGGGTGAGGGTTACTGGAACAAACAATGGGTAGTTTTTCCAGTAACTGGAACAAAGTTTTCTTAGAACTAGGTCAGGGCTGAGGCTTCTTTCTTAAGATGGCCTTTTTTTAAAATGAAGTCTCTCTTGCTCCCACATTCCCCCCTTCTCTTGTACATTGGGTCCAATCATGGGCCCAAAGTTTTTAGATGACAGAGATGTTTAGCTGGGCTCGACCTGTGACACAGCCTGTTACAGGGAATGTCTCCCTTATCTGGGGGGGTGAGGTTCTATGCCTCACCTCAGTTGGCCCCCACGTTGCTCACCTGAGGTCCCTTGCGACTGTGCCTGTCTTAGGTTGTTCCTCCTGTGAGGAATCTTACCCATCTTTGGCTAACCAGCCATCTCTTAGGACTAAACAGGGAGATAAAATATAAAAGAGAGGACAGCCAACAGCTATAATTCTGGATAAAATCATAATATACATGATTATATTCTTGCAGCAAATGCAGGTGGGTAATCAGCATATGATTCACTTATTTCTTGAAGTTAATTTTTGAAAAGTAGCACAAGTATGTATTGGCTTTAAAAGATTAGTAACTGCAGTCTGTACACACGCTAGGAGAATAGGAATACAAATACATAGCAAAAGCAGAAAACTCAGACAAATTAAAACTACACATTCCTGGAAACTGTTCACATCTCATATGTTTTTTTAACAGCAGATAATTTATGGTAGCACAATTCTGAAGCACTACAATTTGTACTTTTCTTAGCTTTTGATTGAGTTCAGATAATACAGAAGCAGTCAAATTTGTTGTCTCACTGTATGCACAGACCAGCTTAGATATTTCTTTTTGCAATTTAATGACAAGTCTAGGAACCAGCAGGATGAATGCTGCTGTAATAGAGGCGGGATCCAAAAGCTTCAAGTTGTTGTCACAATCAGACGGCAGAGCTTGGAGAAGTTTTTACCACCTGCCCTGCCTCCAAGGTGGGCCGGGCCGCTGTCTGCCTGCTAGGGCTGCCCACAGGGAAGTCATGGGCCATGCTGAGACACCCTCCCCCATCTGCAGAACACTCAAACATTCTAGGCTAAGCTGCCTTTGGCCCTTTGAGCTTCAACTTCATTTCACTGAAGAAAGACTCTAGAACTTAATGTTTAACACAGAGTTTCAGTAGGGAGTTTTTTGCATGTAGTTACATTGCTCTGACTGCAACATTCCGCCCCGCCCTTTCTGGAGGCCCTCCTCCTACTCCGACTACGCTCACAGTCTCCGTCTCATTCTTCTCTTTACAGATAGAGACTCTAGCTGCTGCTAAGGAAAGGGGGAGACGACCGACCGCTCTGGTTGCTTCATGCTGAGAGGGGGCGCAGTAAGGGGTGCAGCTAGGTCTCTATCAATGGTTGGTCCAGAGGCCTACGGAAGATGGGAGTTTCCATCCTGGGTTCTATTGCAATCACTATTTGCAGTTTCGTGGCTTCTAGGCAAGACAGAATAAATCATGTTATTAGGTTAAGAAGCAACATCTGAAGTTGGATATTCTATTCTGGAAGGACAAACTTGACAAGAAGATTAAAGAATGCATGGACTCAGTATAGATAAGGCTGCATTATTGAAACAATACTTTTCTCTAAAAACACTCTTATTTTTATTACTAGTAACTAGATTAAGAAAATAATTAACACTTGGCTTGATTATTTGCATAAGTGTAGCAAGAAGAGCAATTGATTGCATAGGCTCTTTTAAATGTGCTTTGCTGGAACTTTTTATAAGGAACTTCAGATTGGACTTTTAAAGGCCTTTCAAGGCCAGAAAGCCAAGTCAGTCTTGCCATCAGGTTTTGCCTGCAGTACCTATAGATTTGGGTGAATTCCTCTCCTCTTGAGGTCCCCAAGACATTCTGAGATTCCTGCACCTGCCAGGAACTGACCTTCTTTACTCACCTGGTAAGGCTGCTGGGAATCCTGTAAGCAAGGTACCAGGCCAGTTCTTCCAAGGGGCTTTGTTGGCTTTATAAAGTCGACCTCAGTTCCTTAAAGCTGTCTGTTCACTGTGAGTTTACACGCGTGTCTCTCAAGAATAACATTCCATTTAAAGCCTTGGTAGCAGATTCTTATTGAACTTATGCAAATAAACATACTGCTATAAAATATAAAAATAGTCACTGAGAGTTGTTAAATTCTGGAGGGATCAGGTAGAGAGAAAGATAAATGTTTCAATCCTGCTTACAAAGGTATTGTCATTTACTAAACTGTTGTCAGCTTAAGAGAAAAAGCTTAAAACACTTTATCAGTAACACTTGAAACAAAAAGCCACAAAACCATCTTCCTTAGTTTATTTAATCTTATGTAAATACTTGTTCTGCTGAAATCCAGCTCTCCACTAGTTCAGGAGCAACAAAACAGTGACTATAAATGACAAAACACTTGTAAATGAGAGTGGCTAAAGATCTGAGGAGAGCTTACCACAAGACAGTTGACATAAGGGAATTTGGATATTTTTGCAACACAAAACATCCCGCAACAAAGTTTAGCATCATTCTCTTTCGCAGTGTTTTCCAGGTAATTATATATCAGATAAATAAGGTAAATTAGCCAAATAATTTCTTTAATGAGAAAAAATTCCTCTGACATGTTCCAGAGGCCCTCTGGAAAATATCAGAGTTAACTAGGGGTAAAAGTACCTTTTTGAATTTGATTTTGGCAAGTTGTCAGAAGAAAGTTTCTTTGGCACTTGTTTAAATAGGATTATAGGTATTTACTAGAATGACAATAAAAAGGCTTAAATGCAAATACAGGTTACTCAGTTGTTAACAACACTTGGCTTACAGTCATTTTAATATGAAGATTTCATTTTCTTAAATACTCAGAGAACTCATTGAGACTTTAAGCATGAGAAACTGCTTTGATAAAAAACAATTAGAAAGTTCTTTGCAATTTGTCAACATTAAGAACAGGCTAACAGTTTAAGAAAACTTTGTCTTTTAACTGAAAACAAAACTCTAATCTTGCTGTGCACTTGATACCAAGACTCATTTGCTTTAATTTTACATAGAACGACCATATCAATTTTTCCACAAACTTTCTACAACTTTTTTTTTTACATTCACTGTTCTCTCTCTTTAAATAAACACTTGTACTTAGAACAGTTACCTTCTCTTGTTAAAACACACATATTTTCCAGCAAGCAGAGATGTTTTCTTTATTATATTAAGTAGTTTTAATTAGAACTTAAAAACATTAAGTACGTTAACCTTCAATGAACACTGAAAAATAGGCTATTGTAAACTGTAACACCAGCATTCCTCAGATTGATACATTTATGAACACATTTTATCATTTCTGGAAACGTGCCTTACAGCACAATTTTTACTGAGCACAAAACATCTTCATATAACTTAGCAAAACTCTAAGAATTTTGGTTACCACAAAAATTCTCAGGCTGTTTGCAGATATATACACTGTTATACATTAATATACTATTATTATTATTAAGATATTCATTTGTTACAGTTGTTTACACACTCTTTAGCAATTATGCTGGATTACTTATAAAAACTTTTACATTACACAGAGTTAAGCTTAAGCATTTTTTTCTTGAAAGATTTACAAAGATTTGAGTTACTGATATCCAATTGTAGAGGTCACTAGTGGCAAAAGGCCAGTAGTGATGGGGCTGATTCCCACCCCCACCCCCGTGTCTGGGGGACCGGTGACTCGCCAGGGGCAAGTGGCGGAGGCAGACTACTCTCTCTGAGCCCTTTGTCTGGTATAGGGCATGCCTCCTACTGGAGCACTTCCACCCTCCACTCTCAGAGCAGCTTCTGCTTCCCCTGGTGGGGATGGTTGTATCCTTCCCTTAACTTCTTTAAAATCGTCTGTCATCAGAGATAATGGAGTAGAAGGAGTCTGACTCATTTTTTCAAAATAAAAAGCTACTGACAGCCCACCAAGTAATACAGACAAACAAAAAGCAAGACAACAAATGCTTTTGGTCATTCTGAAGCAGAATCGGAAGTGGGACGACAGCGGGGGTGACCCGCCTCATTCTCTCAAAGATTCCAAACAGATTAGGGGCACTCTGCCCCCTCCAGACGGGCCGGTGAGGACTCGAACCACCACCGGGACCCTTACAGACAGGGCCTGGAACGTCTTCCAGGACCCTGATCGGCGACTCTCCTGCGAGTCCGTTTAGGTCTTATGCTGATGTTCCGATTCAGATTGGGCCCTTCTCCAGAAAGTGAAAGAATGCAACACACAACACGAACAATAGACATAAAGCTTAGATCACTCACACAAAGATAAAGTTCTTACCGGCCGGCTCAGACCCTCTGGCTCGGGAGTCCTGGGGGTCTTGGGGATCCCGGACGAGCCCCCAAATGTTGTGCCCAAGTCACGAGTCCCCGAGAGGCCACCAAACAGGACCTTCCTGGTATTATTTCCCTTCTATCTGTAGAATTCCCTTCAGTGATTCTTTAAAGCAGTTCTGCTGGGTACAAATTCCCTTGTCTTTCTTTGTCTGAGGATGACTTTGTTTGCTTTCATTCTTGAAAAAGATATTTTTGCTGTATACAGAATTCTAAGCTGACAGTTCTTTTTATTTTAGCACTTGAAAAACAGTGTGGTGGTGCTTCCTTTGATCTCTAAGCTTCTGGAGAGAATCATTGTCACCAAATCATTGTTCTCCTTTAGATAATGGATTGTTTCTCTCTAGCTGTTTCAGGAATTTTCCTTTGTCTTTGCTGCTTCAGAAATTTGAGTATGATGCGTTTGGGCATGGATATCTTTGATTTTATCCTGTCTGGGGTTTGTTCTGCTTCTTAAGTTTGTAGGTATATGTCTTTCTCCAAACATCTGATGTTTTCAGCCATTTTTCTTCAAACCTGTTTTCTTTCAAACCATATTCTTTCTTCTCTCCTTCTGGGAGTCTGATTACACAAATATTGACCTGTTCATGTCATCCCATATGACCTTGAGGTCCTATTCTATATCTTTTTCAATCTTTTTCTCTCTGTTTTTCAGATTGGATGATTTCCATTGATCTGGCATCAAGTTCACTAATTTTTCCCTCTGTCATTTTCATTCTGCTGTTGAGCCCTTCCAGTGAATTTTAAAATTTTGGTTATTGTGTTTTGAAGTTCTGAAGTTTCCACTTGGTTCTTCTTTATATCTCTATTTCTATTTTAACTTTCCATTTTAACTTCACTTCAAAAAGTGTTCATGATTGCTCCTTTGAGAATTTTTATAATCTCTGCTTTAAAGACTTTCAAATAATTCCAACATCTGTGTTATCTCATCATTGGCATCTTTTAACTGTCTTTTCCAAATTAAGTTGAGAATTTCATAGTTCTTCATATGTCGTGTAATTTTGGATTTTATCCTAGACATTTTTAGTATTACTTCATGAGACCCAGGGTCTTATTTAAATCCTATGAGAAAATGTTGATATTTTTGTTTTAGCAGGCTAAATTAGGTTCAAGTCATACCTTCCGGATCATTTTCTATGTGCTGTGATTACAATGGCAGTTCAGATTGCAAAGGCTTTAAGTGCTATTCAGATCTGTCCTCTTAGAGTGTAACCTAGTGAATAATCTGGAACTTGGGAAGAGGTCTGTTAGCTCAGCTCTCATAGTCTTTGGAATGCTACTTAGGAACAGATCC
The DNA here is from genome assembly GCA_029783875.1 of Phataginus tricuspis. Taxonomy (NCBI): domain Eukaryota; kingdom Metazoa; phylum Chordata; class Mammalia; order Pholidota; family Manidae; genus Phataginus; species Phataginus tricuspis. The sequence continues at coordinate 5,390,929 of JAQQAC010021848.1, forward strand.
ACCAGACACAAGTAAATAACCCAGATAGTCACAGTTTTATGGGATCTATTTACTCACCTCTTCCTTTTCCGTTCTCCCCCAGTTTTTTCTGGTTCCTTTTTTCAATCCATCAGTCAAAAACCATGCATTTCTTTGTTTAAGTCACATCTTCAGTCCAAATGACAAGAGGTCAGAGAGGGTTAAAAGAAAAAGAAAGAAAGAAAATGGAAGGGAGAGGTGTATACCAATTCCCTCTCAGAACGGCAGCTCCGCCAAATGAAAAGGGAGCACCGCTCTCCCTCAGAATTTGGGCTCCCACAGGTTTCCGCTGTGGCTGTCTGGCTGACATGCCTCAACCACAGGATTGCCTGGGGCCCGAGGGAAAAAAATATATGAAGGAAAAGGAGACAGAGAAATATCAGGGCGATTCCCTCAATCTCTTATTTCTAAAGAGTTCTCTTTTCTGCTTCAAGCCAGAATTGAAAGGATTTTCCTGGGCTTTTCTCTGTTCTGCAACACTTACTTGTGGATTTTGACAGTGTGAAGATCAGGCTGGAGATATCTGAGAAAAAAAATATGGTAAATTCACTGTTAGTTTGGTGGTACTTCAAATTCTGATATTCTTTCCCAGTCTGCCTACTACTGCAGGTGGAAGAGAGGGGTGGTAGCATCATCCTCTGAAGAGACCAACCAGCTACTTGTTGGCAAGCTGACTTTATTCAACCACTTCAATTCTTTTTTTTTAAGTAAGATATCATTGATATACACTCTTATGAAGGTTTCACATGAAAAACATTGTGGTTACTACATTCACCCATATTATCGAGTCCCCCCCATACCCCTATTGAAGTCACTGTCCATCAGTGTTGTAAAATGTCACAGAGTCACTACTTCTCTTCTCTGTGCTACCCTGTCTTCCCCGTGAACCCACACACACCATGTGCACCCGCCATAATACCCCTCAATCCCCTTCTCCCTCCCTGCCCCACCCACCCTCCCACACCCCTCCCCTTTGGTAAACACTAGTCCCTTCTTGGAGTCTGTGAGTCTGCTGCTGTTTTGTTCCTTCAGTTTTGCTTCATTGTTATACTTCGTCATTCCCTCCAAATGAGGGAAATCATTTGGCACTTGTCTTTCCCCGCCTGGCTTATTTCACTGAGCATAATATCCTCCAGCTCCATCCATGTTGTTGCAAATTCAACCCCCTCAACTCTTAAAGGGGTAACAATTCATCCTGACAGGTAACCTTTCTTTTGTAAGTTCCCCAGGAACACAGGCCAATCAGAATCCTAGAATGTATTATACAAAGAAAACTGATTGAAATGGTTCAAGAAATGAAATGTAGTCTACGCTGGGGTGTGTTGCCCAAATCCCTCCACTCAGGACCGAAATACCCAACCATCCCCTAACCAAGCTGCTAGGATGCCAGTAATTGATGGCTGTCAGCTGAGTCCTTCTCTAGGCATTGCCCTGGAAAGGCAAGCCAAAGAAAGCCACCTTGCCCATGACCACACAAAGTCAGCTCACACCCAGCAACTGAGTATGGTGAAAGTGTAAAGCTGGAGCAGTCTTGATGCAAAGGGCAGTTCTGAAGGGCCATCTCAGCTCAAGAGTTCCCAGTGGAATTGATGAAGTTGAGTTTAATTCCTTCCTTTGCCCAGTCCTACTTCCTTCATTCCCCAACAAGAACTGATGGGAGGGCCCCCTCCAATAAACCTTCTGTATACAAATTGTCTCAGAGTTAGCTTCCTGAGAAACCCACCCTAAGATACTAAGTCTAAGTGTAACAGGAATTGGACGCATGACTCAAATCAGGTTAATATGACAGAAGGGGTCTTGTTCTGGGGTCTTCTGGGAAGTGTTCCTAACACTAGGAAGAACCATAGGAAAATATTCTCTCTCTTTCAGACTAAATCTGAATAAGGACTCATAGGGCTCCAGTTGCTACTGACAAGCATATTTTGAACCCAAGAACATCCAGCCTTAGAACAAAGTTCATACTGTAGTTAACAGACTGGTTACACGGAAAGAACCTGAGTCCCTAATGATGACATTGAGTCACAAGATAAACACACCTTGAAAGCCACACCATTTTTAGATTCCTCATTATAGGAGCCAACAAATGTTATTATTAGAAGCAGTGTGGTTTATTGTTGTTTGTTTCTGCTACTTGCTGCCAAAACCTCTGAAACAGATGTGCCTCTTACTGACTATCCATTCCTTTACTTCTAGAGATTTTCCATATTTTCAATAAACATTGAAAAGAGCTTAAAAAATCCATAACCAAGACAACACACAAAAAAAACTGAACTGTGACTTAATACAGGTTGATGATTAGTTTTCTTTTTCTTCTTTCTTTCTTCCATCCTTCCTTCCTTTCTATAGGGAACTGAAAACACATTTTCTTTAATGAAAAAAGGAGACCTAGTTGAACAAATATATTTATTTCACATGCAAAAAATAAAACCACAGTGATGATTGCAACTTGGTTGAGAAGAATTACCTTAAAATCTATTTTTAACATCAAAATACAATCTAGGCCATGATCTGAAATTTTGAATAGAATTAGGACTTCTGAAGATACCCTCTGTAATAGACAGGTGAAGACAGACACCTGATAATTGCAAACAGTATATATACACCTGTGGAAGAGATTTTCACATGATTACTTCAGAAGGATAATACCTGTATGAAAGATATAGCTCTGAAACTGATTCAGTTTGCAATTTAAAAATACAATCCATTATGACAACCCAAGAAAAAGTTACTCTGACGGTCAAAAAACTATGATTTTGGCAGGCCAGAAAAACGTTTTCAAGAAGCAATGAGCTCTGCCCTTACATGGAGAATGCCACACTTGGCCATGTTTCAAGATTTGAGGATACAGCAGTGAAACACTGTGCTCTGATTTTAACTACTATGAGAGTCTCTCATGACTGCTGAATTAATCATGTTTTCTTCCCCAGCACCTGCCATTCCAAAACTGGTTCCTCGGGCATCTAAATACAAAATGTAATGACTCTGTCACTGTGGATACCAGACAAAGCATAGGGCTGGACATAGGAGACAAGTTTTAATCCCAGGTCTGCCCCCCGCAGCAAGCTGGGTGACATTGGGCAAATCACTTTATCTCTCTGGGCATATCTCACTTTATCCTATTTCCTCATCTGCAAATCTTCATGACTATGGATACCTGGGAAAATGAGGGGGACTATATAAATGCTGGAGTGGCTTGTGACAGTGAGAAGACATTTTTCCGTTCACTCACCTGACATTTCACAGCTCAGTCTCAGCCCAGTTTGCAGCCTATAACATGTCAGTTTGTTATGGGGCAAGCTGGAGAGGGAGATTTCTTCACAAATACCCAAGACAGAAACAACAAATACTCTTCCTAATCTGCATTCAACCACCATTTTACTTTTTGTGCCTTGAGAGTGAGCCCACATCATCACCACAAAAGAAAAATGAATTCAACACCCCTGTTCTTTTTCTGCTTCATGTTTTAGAAATGATACCAGAGGTTGTGGTTTAATGAGTCTGACCGACCTTCTGGTAAAGGTGGTGAAAGCATGGGTAAGTAGGGATAGAAGGAACCTGGAGTTCTTTGGAGGCTTATGAATGAGGTTGACCCTTCAAATGTGTAAAAAATTTACCCCTAGTCCTCTAAGTGCTTACCCTCAAACTCTAGCAAGTTCACCAGGCTACGACATCATAGCCATCCATGACTCATAAGACCCGGGCTAGAAGGGCTGGCTCGGAAATACAGCCCAACATGGGGACAGTGACAGGAACCCACGGGGTGATCTGCAGGATGCCAGGCCTGGATACTTCAAAGATTCAGTAGGAAAGAACGGAGGGAGAAGGAGAGGCTGCTGTAGATCCAAGTCTACTGAGTTGACACAATGCATTGACCTCGACTCTGATGACATTCTGGAAACAATTTGGGAAATTTGACTCTTGACTATGTGTTAGATATTATTGAATAAATTTTTCCTTATATATAAAAATGATATTATGAAAGACTGGGAAAGTAAAAAATATCTTTGCTTTTGGAAAAGTATTATTTAGAATCACACAGGAGTGAAGTGTCATGATGTCTGCATACTACTTTCTGATGGCTTACGAAAGGAAGTGTGTGTGTGTGCGTGTGTATATGGAGCAAGATGCTAGGAACTGGTGAATCCAAGAAGGCAGAATATGGGTGTCGATTTTTCTAGTTCTTTCCATTTTCCTGGAATTTGACATTTTTTAAGTTAAGGAAGATATACAATCCAACCAAATTTGGTCAGAGAGCATGTGGGGTTCCAGGGGTCTCATAGCTACAGGCCCCCAGGATATTTCCCTTTCCCAGAAGCCATTTTGCTTCCTAGCTCCTTGCAAAAATCATTACTGACACTTTCCATGGACACCCACATAACTGCTAAGAAAAGATATGGGGGGATATATTATAATCCCCATTTTACAGAGGAGAAAACCAAACCACATTCAAGTTGGCTACCTGGCAAGAAGCCACTGCAGGAGCCATGCTGATATTATGCCTGGACCTCCCGGAGTCTCTCCGACCAGTTCTTTGTGCCTGTTTCTCGTCTCCTTGCTCTTCACTCCCAGGCTCTCCCCTGCAGCCTTCCTCGGAGGACTGACTTTATCCTCCCAGAGCCTCTGCCCCCAACTCCAAACCGCAGACTCAGAAGCACTAGGGAGTGTGTGTCCCTCTGGAATGACCCATAGCTACAGCTGCCTCATCAATTTCAGGACACTAGGAATTCCTCCCATTTCAGTTTTATGACAGAAAATAAATCCTTCCTTCATTGTTACCACTGTCCTCATGAAGATCAACTGCTTATTCCCAAAACCAAACCACTTCCTTCCTAAACATCCTGATATCCCACACAAATGCTTGTGGTTTCATGCCACATTCTCTCGGTTGCCATGGATGAGCAGGGCTCCAAGATAAAGTCCATAATTAGAGGCTCACACTTTGCTGACTCTTGCAGCCACCCCGTGTCTTCACCCAGATCAAGCTAACAAAGGCCTTAAGGTAGCATCTGGTTCTTTACTTACTTAGCTCTCATGAATCTCATGTAACATACTAGGTATATGTTTACGGAGGAATTTGTAAAGTTGACTGTTTTCTAAATATCATTTACTAAGAAGGGCCCTTGGAGGTTGTTTGAGTTCGTCTACTTTAGTGATAGAAAGCTCACACCTCAAATGCCTAGATCTGTATTGTGACCATCTAAGTCGTCACAAAGTTCTTTATAAGGAAAGTATGTGATTATTAGTGCCTGTACTTTATGGAATCTATTCTCACTGTTCAGGAATTTCTTCTGCTTCCTTCACAAGTCTTGGCTGATTCAGAACTAGGATTGGCTGAATAGACATGTACTCTCTGGATTAAGTATTGTTATTTTCAGGACATAATAACCAAAATATATAATAACTGGTACAGCAAGAGGACACCATCTAAGCAGAGTAGATGCTGGCATGGAAACACTGAAGCAGGATCCCACCCCCAGCTCTGCCAGGTATGAAGCACCCAGCAGCTGGATTGAGGGGAGGTCTGGGGGATCCCCTGGCAGCAGGAGAACACTGAGGTGGAGTTTGTGGCAACAATGATTTGCCTTTGGTGCAGAACTATTTCCATATTGACAGTCATAACAGCTGTACCACCGAGGACTGCCTGACCATCAGTTGTGCAGTTCTGGTGGTATTTTAATGGCAGGAATAACAGAAAACATTATTTTGAAACCATATTAAAAAATGGTAATAATGAAAGAATGAATGCAAATAGAGCATGAAAGACAGACCCTACATACACACACAGACTCTCTCTCTCTCTCTCTCTCACTCACACACACACACACACACACACACACACACACACACACACAGAAAAACAAGTGAAGCTCCAAACATCGATGGCAACAAGAACCTGTGGTCAACCTCTGCTTACACTCAGCTTAACATAATATAAACTTCAGGCTATGTTATGCTTTAAGAACTTCTACTGAAAAGGCTGTTTTTGGTGCTTTGTGCTGCAGAGGATCCTGGCCATTTCCAGGTGTTGGACTCAAAAAAATATGAAACGTTATTCAGCAAGCAGGGAAGAAACTAGTCAAAGCAGAGAGGAGGGCACTAAAGGAAAAGCATCATCCAGGAGAACTCAGAGGGGATAAAACCACACTGGGCACCGTCCCAGGATATCTAGAATATTTCCCAAGCCGTTGGCCCCTAAAACCGTCTTTGGTCCGCAGAGTTTGCTCCGGCCGGCACTGAGTAATGCCTGAGCCCTTAGTCAGCAGCTGCCGCGAACAAGACAACACGGAGGCTCCAAAAGGGAAAAGAACATTGACTTTGAGAGACAAATTTAATCATGTTTCCCAATTTAAATTAATAAGGAGTTTTACTCATTACTCAGTGATGGTCGATTTAAAATCCATACACACTGAGAGATTAGGTTAAGAGAGAGTGATCTATCCGGCCTCAAGGTAGAAAACTGCCTATTGCCAGGTGGGGGTGTCTATCCATCCGGTCGACCCAGAATGCAAACCCACACAAGCAGAGGTCCAAACCTAGGTGAAAGACAAAGTAAACTTTTTTCTTTTGTGGCTTTTCCTCACATCACCCATTTGCAGGGGTTTCAGATGGATCTCTAACAGAACCTGTCAGCAGAAAGGATTTTCCTGATTTAATTATGATGCTAATATGGTAAGAAAAATGAAATGACTTCTACAAGAGGTTTTTATTTTTCTCAATGACCTCAGAGGCAGGATCATACCAAGTACAGATATCAAACTGTATAATTAGGGTCAACATATTAATAGAGATTAACCTAAAAATTCAACTGGCTCGGTATTTGCACGTGTCAGTCATGAGACAACCTGGAGAGGACAAGTATAGGAGAAGCAGCGAGGAATCTATGATGAACAGCGGGAGTGCTTGGCTTTCCAGCTTCTCTTCCTTTCAGGAAACTGAAGTGAGGTCTATGCGTGAGGAAGCACATTGGTTGTCCGAGAGGAAGAAGCCACAGAAGCCAGTGTCAGAAGAAAGGGTGAAGAGAAAGAAGCTTTCAGACTTGACTCTGAATTCTAAGATACAGAGGCTGTGCTAAGATTTACCCAGAGACGCCAACAAATTATTGACTTTGGGGAAAACTTCACCACCACCGCTGATAATGAGCTAATTGCGCTGAAGCCCTCCACAGTATTCATCCTTGGTTCTGGGGGGATCTTCAGGGGAGAATCAAACTGCTCTGATTTGACAGTACACTCAGGTTCTAATAGGAAGTTATTCAGCTAATAAACAGTCATTTCCAGTATTTTAATTTAATATATCCAAATACTCACAACTTCAGTACATTTTGTTCAGCTAAAAGGGAATGGTCGGGCCAATTACACAACTAACTTTGAATTTATAGAGGATGCTTCCTACTTGGGCCAGTATGAGAAACTCAAGGGAATTAATGTACGCTTAGAATTTAAGTTTTTGATACTCAGTTTACTGTGAAAATTGCTAATATTTATAGATAACATTTTCAAACATATTTACTCTACAGATAGTATGTTGAGAAAAATTCTAAACATCAAAATCTGTTTCATAAATACAGTATTCTTCAGTTTAGGCTGGAAAGAACATTTAAACAGTGCAAGAACCACCTATCTAATTGATAAGAACTTAAAGGAGTTAGGCAAAACCTCCTCTTATAACTTCTCTGATATCTGTGGAACAAGGTATTGCCAATTTTGCAAACACGCACCAACTGAGGAGATTTCTTACGCCAAGACTTTATCCATATGATAATTCAGACTCACCAAGAATCAGCACTTTTTTCCTGAGATAAGCAAGAATTACACCTTTCCTGAAGTGGTCCTCCTCTGAGCATGATTAAGTGGCCTGATTGGTGAACTTGAAGGCCCTGCAAGAATGGGCTGCTGTGGTCTGTCCACTCCTTCTCGCTGGGTTTGAAATTCTCCCCTGCCAGAGATATCCCCAAAGTTATCATTTCTAGGAAAATGAACATCTGCCATGCCTTTAGACATTACACAGTTCCATTAAAAAAAGCCCTTGAGAACTTTATTTTATGTTCTTTTTGGAGGGAGAAAACTGATGTCTTCTATACATCTGATTCTTAACAAAACTGCAGGGAGCTTGAAAAGATGCAGACTGTACAAACGCTTACAAACGAACAAAAAAAAAACTGTGAACTGACTTAAGATCAGAGTTTACTTTTCAGATCAAATTGTTTAGGTTTTGCAAATGTGATTTCTACTTGCCAACTTTTTTTTTTTGTAACTTGTTCCCTTATACCTCCTTGATTGAATACCAGACAGCCTAAACCTCAGTACAAAACGTATTGAAACATTTTTGATACATAACAGACTTCAGTCTTTTTTAAAAATTAGTATATTTTCAGGCATATTTTTGTACAGTGGAAAGGGAACATTCTTGCTGTGTTTTTTCAGTAAGACTTTCAGGCACTTCTTCCCTTTTGATTTCCTTCTTTCCTCTTTTTTAGCAAATATGTTGGTACATTATGTCCTGGTTCTAAAAAGGATTAAAATTTTTTTTAATCCTTACCTCTAAAGGTCTTGTGGTTTAAAAAAATAAACAATTCTTTTTGTACAGCTATAGTAGAGATTTGTTCAATATTTGTAGGTAAAGATTTATTGAAAATGGTGATAAATACCTCAGAGCTGTTATTTAAGTTTAAATATCATATATGTACTGTACTATAGTAGGACTTAATGTATCTCACGCTGTGATATGCGGATGGGGGCCCCAGATGGAAGGTTTGAAACTGGATTCTTGATTTTTAGCAAAAAAAAAAAAAAAAAGGCACATAGTTTAAAAAGTTTCTCACTTTGTGCAATATAATCTAAATAAAGTACAGACCATCTGCATATTTTGTAGCAAATGGTGGCAAAGCAGACTCAATGCACTGTCAACATCATTGCCTGTTTTTTGTGTGTGTGTGTGCTGGAAGTCTGTATCTTAACAATTTTCATAAATCAACTGGAACTGACAGGGAAAAAAAAAAGTCCTTGAGGCCTTGCATGATGAGAATGTAACAAATTCTGATGGATTACATTTGAAAAGCCCGAATTCCTGAGATTCCCAGTGCCACTGACTTGACTTGGACCCAATCCTGACCTTATAGCCCTTCATTGGCTACCAGGTTGCTAATTATTCTTTGTTCTTCACTTCCTAAGGTTTCCTGCAGTAGCTGGGCTGCAGGGAGGAAAGAATACACTGTTTGTTTCTTTCAGCTGTTACTTGGCATGAAGTCTGGCAACACTGCCTAGTGGCTTGAACTGAAGCCTGAACTTCGCAGAAAAACATTCAGACAAAAACATTGTTATTATACTTGATTTCTTGGTCCAGTGGGGCTGTAACCATGTCCTCCAGGTCTGCAAAGCCAAAAGCCAAAATTCTTGGGTCTTAATCAGTTCCTGAGAAGTAGGAGGGAGGATAAGGAATACGGAGGATATGAAGAAGGATCACATCAGAATGTGGGACGGCGCCAGCCCCAGATATAATTATGTCCTCAAACAAGAGGTGGCAATTTGACACCATATTCAGGGCCCTATAGGAGTTACTTTTTCTTAGATGTTAATAAAAGATTCAATTCATTTAAAAATGGAAAATTAATAAATAACATGATTTGGAAGACATTTGTAACTACATTAAATGTTATAATTTAGAGTATGAAATTCTTTAGAATTTTAATGGGAACATGGATAACCAGTGGATCTTGTTAAAATGCAGATTTAGATTCAGTAAATCTGTGATGGGGACTGAGATTCTGCATTTCTGGTGAGCCCCTTGGCCAGGTTGGTGTTGCTGGTCCTGGGATTACACTTTTAAGTAAGACTTTAGGCTATGCTGGTTAAGAAATAGTATGGATTTGAAGGAATGTGACCTGCTCCCAAAAGCATTTATCTGATTTAATGTCAAAAAAGAACACCCTACAGCAAAGAGTTCAAATCATTAGCCTCTGAAATATTCATGAAAAATCATATATATATATATTGGCCACAAATAAAAGTTCAATAAATTCCAAAAGTAGAAACAGTACAGATAACATTTCCTGATATCAATGTAATGAATTATAAATTAAAAACACAAATATGTAAAATTAAGAATGAGAAAATGAAAATAACTACCAAGAATGAGGTAATTTGAACTCCTTGTTAATGTTTGAAAATACAGAATAAATTCATGATTTTTGAAAAAGATATAAATTACTAAAAAAAAGACTCAAGAAAAGAGACAATTCTCAACAAATTTATAATGTTGGAAAACATTTTAAAAGTTGCCTAAGACTAAGTATTCCCCAAAACACAAGGAATAGAGAGTTTTGCAGTCTTTCCAACCATCAAGGAATATTCAAATGTTTGTTAAATTTTCCAGAAGAAAAATAGAAAGCTTTCCAATTATTTGAACAAAACCATGTAATTCTTATTCCAAAATTTAACAGAAAACTATATGCCAATTTCATTAATAAATATTGATACAAAATCCTAAATAAAGTATTAGAAAATAAAATCAAACAATATTTTAAAGACCACAACCCCATGATGGAGAATAGTTCAATCTGGGACTACAAAATTGGTTCAATATCAGCAAATTATTCATGTTTAAAGATCAAAGGAGAAAAACAGTTAATTGCATGAAAAGACATTTGTAAAATCCAACATCACTTGTTTATTTTTTTAATTAGGAAAGACAATATCAAAGAACACTTTCTTAACATGATCAAAAACATTGTTCAAATAAAAAGCCAACATCATGCATGAGGCCAAGGTTCTAGGAGGATTTAATTGAAGCAGACATCTGATATTGCCATTAGTTAACATTCTTCAAGACATTAGCTAATTTATTAGATGGTATGATTACTAATATAATTAAAAATGATTATTAATATTGGAAAGGAGGAGTTTCATTCATTTCATAAATCATAATAAGATTTTATATATGGAAAACCAAGAGAATTAACTGGAAAAAACAAACATTAGAAATACTAAGATAACCTAATAATATTGTCAGTGCAAAATTAAATACAAAAATCAACAGCTTGAACAATGATCAAAATTCCAAAATCATAATGAAAAGATGATGGAATGGGAAGGCAAGACTGAAACCCTCTCCAAAAAACACACAAAAGAAAAATACAGCAAATGCAACTAGACGTGAAAATTACCTGAAGACTACAGAACAGACCACCTACACCTGAGGAAGAAGAGGACCACACAGAAAAGGGTGGGGCAGCAAAGCCAAGATCAAGCAGGACCCAAACTCTCCCCCAACCTTAGCCTATAGGTGGAAGAAAGAGAGGAATAGAGCAGGGAGGGGGTAGAAGCCAGGATGCTGCACACCTGGTCCTGGAGAGCTGCTCTGGGAGCATTAGCCCACATTACATTGGGTTCTGGTGAGTATAGGGGCAGGCTGAACACTCTGGGAGGCTGAGACTCCAGCCAGTGTGGAGGACAGGCACACTCCACAGGTCCTGAGACCAAAAGCACAGGTGGAAATTTGATAGACTTGCCAGCAGTGGGAGGAGTACCAGAGGGGTGAGGGTTGGACAGAAGTCTCTCCTCAGGAGAAAGGGCAGGCGGATACTTCCCCAGCCCTTCATTGGCCAAACAGATTTGGAACTCTTGGGAGCCCCCTACACTCCATCCCACTTGCTGGTGACACAGCCCTGAGGCTCCTCCCTGTGCATGCTGCCGACAGACAACCCACTTGACCCAGTGGCAACATCAGACTTTGCTGCCTGATGGGCAGAGGCAGACTCTCCCAGCTTGCTTGGCTCCATTTCAGCCCAACCAGAGAGGTGTCTGGAGGAGCCAGCCCTAGGAGCTCCTTCCTCCCTGTGGGTGTCCAAACCCAGTGCTGCACAACCAGCCAGGGCACATCGGTCTTCCCACCCCATTAACCCTGCAGCCCCACCATTCCTGCAGGCCAGGCAGAGGGAAGCCCCGCCCACAGTGAGCTCAGCAGAGACTCCTGAGCTGATCACAAAGGTAGTAGCTCAAGTAAACTTTCCACCCAGGCTGAGACGACTACAGAAGCCAGACAGAAAGGCAGCCCCAAGCATAGCACTCCAGCAGCTGGGGCCCCACAAAAAAGAACCAGGCACTAGAGAGTAAAGAACCTTGAGGTTCTGGACACCACAGCACACCTTCTTCATAAAGCTTTTACTCTTTATGCCATAGAGCATAGCAAACACATGGAAGAAACACAGAATCCCTAACTAAATGAGCAGGAAAAGGAATTTAATCCAAATAAAACAACAAGATAGAGAGCTACATGAAACAGAGATCACCAGTCTTCCTGATAAAGAAGCCAGTGTTACAGCATATGTTAAAAGGACTGCTGTAGATAGAAAGGACCCTAAGGATGAATAGTTTTCACCAATGAAAATAAACCCACAGTAAGGGTAGTAGACCAACTAATTACCCAGCAAGTATGAAATTAAAACAAAACAAAAGAAGCAAAACTACACACAAAATCAGTCAAGGGATACACAAAAAGTATAGATTATGATGTCTAATATGAAAAATGTGGAAAAGGAAGAAGAAGAAAAAAGTACTTTTAGACTGTGCTTGAAATAGAGTAATCAGCAACTTAAGATAGACTATTATTTAGTAAAGACTATCCTTGAACCTTTGGTAATCACAAAAACTAAAGCATACAATAAATACACATACACAAAATAAATACATTTTAAAAAGAGAGAGAAATCCAATTACAACACTAAAGAAAACCATCAATAACAAGAGAAAGGCATAAGAAAGGAAGAAGGGAACAGAGAGAAAATATTTTAAAAATCCAGAAAACTATTAATAAAGTGGCAATAAGTACATATCTATCAATAATCACCTCAAATGTAAATGAACTGAATGCACCAATCAAAGACATAGAGTGGCAGAATGGATGAGGAAACAGGCCCATCTATATGCTGCCTTCAAGACACTCATTTCAAACCCAAAAACATACACAGATTAAAAGTGAAGGAATAGAAAAAGATATTCCATGCAAATAATAGGGAGAAAAAAGCAGGAGTAGTTGTACTTATATCAGACAAAATTGATCTCAAAACAAAGTTACAAGAGACAAAAAAATACATTCTGTAATGATAAAGGGATCAGTCCAACAAGAGGATATAACCATTATAAATATCTATACACCCAAAATAGGAGTACCAAAATATGTAAAACAAATATTAATTGAATTAAAGAGGGAACTACACTGGAACTCACTCATTTTGGAGATTTTAACATACCACTCACATCAATAGATCAACCAGACAGAAAAGAAATATGGAAACAGAGGCACTGAACAATATGTTAGAACAGATGGACTTAACAAATATCTAAAGAACACTCCACCCAAAAGCAGCAGTATACACATTTTTCTCAAGAGTACATGGAACATTTTCCAGGATAGATCACATACTAGGCCACAAAAAGTAACTCATACATTCAAAAAAATTGAAATTATATCAAGCAGCTTCTCAGACCACAATGTTATGAAACTAGAAATAAATTACACAAAGAAAATAAAAAGACTTAAAAAGGCATGGCAGCTAAACATCATGTTTTTAAATAATCAATGGATCAATGAACAAATTAAAACAGAAATCAAGCAATACATGGAGACAAATGAAAACAAATACACAACAGCCCAAAATCTGTGAGACACAGCAAGGACAGTTCTAAAAGGAAAGTATATAGAAATACAGGCTAATCTCAAGAAACAAGAAAAATCCCAAATAAACAGTCTAAAATCACAATTAAAGAAACTGGAAAAATAAGAACAAATAAAACCCCAAGTCAGTAGAAGGAGGGACATAATAAAGATCAGAGCAGAAACAAATAAAATAGAGAAGAAAAACGATAAAAAAATTAATGAAGCCAAAAACTGTTTCTTTGAGATAATAAACAAAACAGATAAACCCCTAGCCAGACTTATCAAGAATAAAAGAGAATGTATACACAAAAACAGAATCTAAAATGAGAAAGGAAAAAATCAAATGGACACCATGGACATACAAAGTATTAGAGAATACTATGAAAAATTATATGCCAACAAATTGGATAACCTAGAAGAAATGGAAAACTTTCTAGAAAAATACAACCTTCCACGACTGACCCAGGAAGAAAGAGAAAATCTGAACAGACCAATTACCAGCAATGAAATTGAACTGGCAATCAAAACACTCCCAAAAAACAAACCCCTGTCCCAGATACCTTCATGGCTGAAGTTTATCAGACTTTTAAAGAAGAGCTAATACACGGACTTCTTAAAGTATTCCAAAAAGTAGAAGAGGAGGGAATACTTCCAAACTCATTCTGTGAGGCCAGCATCACTCTAATACCAAAACCAGGCAAAGAAACCACAAAAAAAAAGAAAATTACAGACCAATATCCCTGATATATTCATACATGCAAAAATCCTCAACAAAATTTTAGCAAACCAAATTTAAAAATACATCAAAAAGATCACCCATCATGATCAAGTGGAATTTATTCCAGGATACAAGGATACTATAATATTTGAAAATCAATGAACATCATCCACCACATCAACAAAAAGAAGGACAAAAATCACATGATCATCTCAATAGATGCTGAAAAAGCATTTGAGAAATTTCAACATCCATTCATGATAAAAACTCTTTAACAAATAGGTATAGAGGGTACGTACCTCAATGTAATAAAGGCCATATACAACAAATGCACAGCCCACATCATACTTCACAGCGAGAAGCTGAAAGCCTTTCCTCTAAGATTGGAAACAAGAAAAGGATGTCCACTCTCACTACTTTCACTCAACATGGTACTAGAGGTCCTAGCCACAGCAGTCAGACAACACTAAGAAAAAAGGCATCCAGAATGGTAAGGAAGAATTTAAACTGTCACTGTTTGCAGATGACATGATATTATACATAGAAAACCCTAAAGAGTCCACCAAAAAAGCTATTAGAACAAATAACTGAATTCAGCAAAGTGGCAGGATACAAAATTAATACACAGAAATCTCTTCCATTCCTATATACTAACAATTAATTAGCAGAAAGAGAAATCAGGAAAGCAACTCCATTTATAACTGCATCAAAAAGAAAAAAATATCTAGGAATAAACCTAACAACCAAGGAGATGAAAGACCTTTACCCTGAAAACTACAAGACACTCATGAGAGAAATTAAAAAAGATATCAACAAACGGAAGTCTATCCCATGCTCATGGATAGGAAGAACTAATATTGTCAAAGCAGCCATCCTGCCTAAAGCAATCTACAGATTTAATGCTATTCTTATCAAAATACCAATGGCATTCTTCAATGAACTAGAACAAATAGTTCTAAAATTCATATGAAATCACAAAAGACCCCAAACAGCCAAAGCAATCCTGAGAAAGAAGAACAAAGCTGGGGGGATTTTTCTTCCTAATGTCAAGCTCTACTACAAACTCACAGTAATCAAAACCATTTGATACTGACATAAGAACAGACCCATAGATCAGTGGAACAGAATAAAGAGCCGAGATGTAAACCCACACATATATGGTCAGTTAATACACAATAAAAGAGCCATGAATATACAATGGGGAAAGACAGCCTCTTCAACAACTGGTGCTGGCAAAACTGGACAGCTACATGTAAGAGAATGAAACTGGATTATTGTCTAACTCCATACAGAAAAATAAACTCAAAATGGATCAAAGACCTGAATGTAAGTCATAAAACCATAAAACTCTTAGAAGAAAACATAGGCAAAAATCTCTTGACTGTAAACATGAGCAACTTTTCCTGAACCCATCTCCTCAGGCAAGAGAAACAAAATAAAAAATGAACAAGTGGGACTACATCAAACTAAAAAGCTTCTGTACAGCAAAGGACACCATCAGAAGAATAAAAAGACATCCTACAGCTTGGGAGAATATATTCATAAATGATTTATCCAATAAGGGGTTAACATTCAAAATGCATGAAGAACTCATATGCCTCAACACCCAAAAAACAAATAACCTAATAAAAAAATGGGCGGGGACTTGAACAGACACCTCTCTGAAGAAAAAATTAATACAAATGGCCAGCACACACATGAAAAGATGCTCTACATCACTAATCATCAGGGAAATGCAAATTAAAACCACAATGAGATATCACCTCACACCAGTTAGAATGGCCACTAACTAAAAGACAAGAAAAAACAAATCCTTGAAGGGATGCAGAGAAATAGGAACCCTCCTACACTCTTGGTCGTACTGCAAATTGGTGTAACCATTGTAGAAAGCTGTATGGAAGTTCCTCAAAAAACTAAAAATAGAAATACCATTGGGCCCAGTATTCCACTCCTAAGTATTTACCCAAAGAAAGCAAAATCCATGATTCAAAAAGACATCTGCATCCCTAGTTTATCGCTGCACGGTTTGCAATAGCCAAGATATGGAAGCAAACTAAGTGTCCATTAATAGATGAATGGATAAAGAAGACATGGTACATACACACAATGGAATATTATTCAGCCATAAAAAGAAAATAAATCCTGTCATTAGCAACAGCATGGATGACGTAGAGGGTATTATGCTCAGTGAAATAAGCCAAGTGGAGAAAGATAAATACCATATGGTTTTGCTTATTTGTGGAATATAAAAACAAAGCAAAACAAAAGGAACAAAACAGCATTAGACTCATAGACACTGAGAAGTGGCTAGTGGTTACCAAGTGGGAGGGGAGTGGGTGGGGGAGGGGAGGGGGACTTTTGAACCATTGTGATTATGTTAGATAATAAAAAATTTAAAAAACATAACGGAAAAAATCCATTCCCAATAGCAACAAATATGAAAAGTATATATTACTCATATATATTTAAAACAATAAAAATCCAGTAAGAAAAATCTTGACCAAACGCAACATTAAATCTTATTCTTAGATAAAAATATAAATTCTCCCTAAATCAGTGTATAATGTTACCAGTTGTGCCAAACAGCAATTAAATAACCCAGTTTCAAATTCATTCTTCATTGACTGCTCTACAAAAAGGTTCTGGTCCTTTAACTATTTTTCCTTTGCCAGCTATTATAAAGTTAAGGCTTATCAAGAGAGGGAACTTTGTCAAAAGAGATACTACTAGAGGAAAAGAGTTTGCTTCTTGGTTCCCATGTGCCTACTCTACAGACTCCTGCAGTATGTACAACTTCTCCAAAACCTGACTGCTACTGTGCCCACCAGCCAGAAGCTTCCCTAATACTACCCACCTCAGGAGATTTTGTTCACCTGCCAGTGAACAGCTTTCCCGGACACCCAGCAGGGCATATTTTCAGCAAGTTCCATCAGAGCAATTCCTGTAAGCCAGTGGCCTCTGTGAAGGTCTGGGTCCCAGCCTGGGGATCTGCCTTGGGCTTCTATCTTAGCCATAGGAGTAGAGGCTGCTCCTTATACCTGTTATTCCTATATTCTTTATGGTTCTATTTACTTCTAACTGGTCAAGTCCTTGTTGTTGAATCTTTCGTTGTAGCTAATAATTATTTACATTAAACTTTACCAGTTCAAATTACTGTGTGGTTTCTCTCTTTTGCCTGATACACTAATCAAAATGCCAAAAAAGATTTTTTTTAATTGGATAAAATTCTTTTTAAGCTCTTCTGAATAAATAAACAAAATGAGAACAGCTTGGAGATTTATGGAAAAGGAGAGTAATGGACAGAGATGGATTTTCTGTGAAGCTAACAAACTTTAAGGTTCAGGCCCCCACATTTGCACGGACCACTTTTAAGGCTCTGGGAAGGATCTATCGATATATTCATATGGTCATATGTTTTTGTAAAAATTTCATGTCTGGTACTTTAAAAACAATTGATTAAGACCTCTCTCTCTTTTCATTGCAACTTCCTTTTTATGATACTTTCCCTTGTGATAGATGGTACTGGAATGACTATGGGCATCTTGAGATCCAGCTAAGGAGTAGTTGGCTTGAAGATTCATTTACTTTAGATATAATTGGATATATTTATGTGTTTTTCAGTCATTTCAATGTAGAGTTAAAGCATTATGTTAGGCATGCCATTATAGGAATGGCTGCCAAAAATATTTAACTCTCTATTATGCCATTCCCTCAAATTTGGGATGAAGGTATAGATTGAATATGACAATGATCAACAACAAATTTGTGAATGAGTACCATCATTTCAAAGCATATTCAAGACTAGTGACTGAAAAGATAAAAAAGCACTTTAAATTCCCTGAGAGTTATGGGCCATATATTAAGGAAATTTTATAGAGGTTTATAGTAGTTAGAAAGCCAAACTTGAATTTTATCCCAATTTACATGACATTACTAATAACAAGCTATGAAGCTAAAAAAATTTGATATCAATTATAAACTTCAACTATAAAAATATCTCAGTTAGGCAGTACAGCACGGAGAAGACAATTAATGACTCTATAACATCTTACTAAGTTAATGGACAGTGATCGCAATGGAAGGGTTGAGGACTTGATAATATGACTGTTGAAATCATTGTGTTGTTTATGTGAAACCATCATAAGATTATTCATCAATGATACTTTAATTTTAAAAAGTTTGATTATAAAAAATAAATTTTGAACAACCATGATAGAAAAAATACTGACTTTGTATAGAAAATTATATCAAAGAATTGCATGATATGAAGAGACAAAGACTAGGGAAAAGTAGGGATAAATTAGCAGAGAGGGGTATAACACTTGTTTGTTGTTTGTTACAATATTCACACAATGGGAGCCCCAGAAAGAAAGAGGAGAGGGGGAGAGAAAGAATATTTGAAGAAATAATGGCCCAAAACTTCCAAAACTTGATTAAAAAAAAACAAAATTTATGCATTCAGGAAGCTCAAGGACCTCCAAGAATATCTATACTTGCTACATCATAACCAAACAAAAACAGAAAGGATCTTGAAAGCAGCAAGAGGAGTAATTCATTACATACAAGGAATCTGCAATAGCATTAACAGCTAACTCACATCAGAAAGCATGGCCTTCCAAGGATTTTATATGCCATATTACTATCCTTCAAAAACAAAGAAGTTAAGAAATCCCCAGATAACAAAAACTGAGAGAATACATCATGAGCAGATCTTTCCTATAATAAATACTACAGACAGTCCTTCAGGCTTAAATGAAAGAACACTAAACAATAATTAGAAGCCACATGAATAAATAAAGAGCACTAGTAGAGGTAACAACATTGGCAAACATAAAAGATAGTGTAAATGTATTTTTAGTTTGTAAGTCTTTCTTCTATGAAAATTAAAAGACAACTGCATAAAGCAATAATCAGATGGGACTATAATTTACAAAGATGTACTTTGTATGACAATAACAGCACAAAGTGGGATATGGAATAAACTTATATAAGAACAAAATTTTTGTATACTTTTGAAATTAAATTGTATTGTTGTAAGTTGTTTATAGTAATCCCCATGACAACCACTATGAAAATAACTAAAACATGGAGTTAAAAAAGGAGGATGGGGATTGAAATAGTATACTAGAAAATACTTAACAAAAAAAGAAGACAGTAATGGAGGGAAAGAAGAACAGAAAAGAATCATAAGAAATATAAAAACAAAGAGCAAAATGGCAGATATGAATCCTATCAAACCTGTTATTGCATTAAATGTAAATGGATTAAACATTCCAGTTAAAAAGCAGAGATTGGAAGAATGGAGGAAGAGAACATGATCCAAGTAAATGCTATCTGTAAGACACATACTTTAGATTCAAATACTAAAATAAGCTGAAATAGAAGGATGAGAAAAGAGATACAATGTATTAAGTAACTAAAAGAGAGTTGGAGTGGCTATACTAATATCAGATAAAATAGAATTTAAGACAAAAGAAATTTTATAATAATAAAAGGGTAAATTAATCAGAAATAAATGATAATTATAAACATGTATGTACATAACAAAAACCTAAAAATTCAAGAATTAAAAATGACAGAGCAAGGAGAAATGGTCAATTCAACAATAACGTATGGAGCCTTCAACACTTCACTTTCAATAATGGATAAGATATCTAGGCAGAAGATCAAAAAGGAAATAAAATACCTGCACAATATTATAAACCAACTAGACTTAACAGACATTTAAAGAACACCCCACACAACAGAATATACATTATTTTCAGGTGCACACAAAACATTCTCCAGGATAGACCATATGCTAGGTTATAAAACCAGCCTCCATAAATGAACAAAGATTTAAATCATACAAACCATGTCCTCCAACTACAATAGAATAAAATTGAAATAAATAAAAAAATTTGGGAAATTCACAAATACGTGGAAGTTAAGCATCATACTCCTATATAACAAGTGGGTCAAAGAAGAAATCACAAGAAAAATTGAAAAGTATGCTGAGATGAATGAAAATGAAACATACTAAAAATGGGATGCAATGAAGGCAGTGTTTAGAGGGAAATTTATTACTGTAAATGCCTGTATTATATTAATTATGTAATTTTTTAACTTTAGAAACTGGAAAATGAACAGCAAACTAAGCTTAAAGAAAGCAGAAAGAAGAAAATAACAAAGAGTGGAAATAAATGAAATAGAGAATAGAAAAATGGAAGAAAAATTTTAAGTTAGCCCTAAAAGATCCAATTGACAAGCTAGGTTGACAAAAAAATAACTGAAAATTTTACTTAAATCTGGAATGAAAGAGAAGACATTACCATCAATCTTATAAAAATAAACAAATTATAAGGAAATACTATGAACAATTGTACGCCAACACATTAGATAACCTAGATGAATTGGACAAATTCCTAAGGCTGAAACTATCTCAAGAAAAAAAAAAGAAAGAAAATCTGAATAGACCTATAAGAAGCAAAGACATTGAATTAACAAGCAAAAAATATTCCCACAAAGAAAATTCCAGACATAGATGGCTTCACTGGTGAATTCTTCCAAATGTTTAAAGAGGAATTAACACCAATCCTTCACAAACTCTTCTAAAATATATAAGGCAGAGGAAAACATCCAAATTCAGTCTGTAAGTGCAATGTACTCTGTTATCTCAACTACACATAATCATGACAAGATAAGAAAATACAAACTGATATCCCTCATGAATATAGATATAAAAACTCTCAACAAAATATTCTTGACCAGAATCTAAGGATTATACATCATGACTAAGTGAGATCTACCACACTCTTCGTAAGGCCTGAGTTGACAAGCACAATGGAACCACAGCTCAGGGGACTGGTTCTGTGGGTTGGGGGTTAGAGGGCTGAGACAGTAAAATGAGGCTAACATTATGTCAGTAATTCTAATGAAAATGGGATTAAGTTCCTCAAAGCATTCCTCAGAAACCTACTTTTTTTTTATTAAGGTATTATTGATATAAACTCTTATGAAGGTTTCACATGAAAAAACAATGTGGTTACTACATTTATCCATATTATCAAGTCCCCACTCATACCCCAATTCAGTCACTGTCCATCAGTGTAGTAAGATGACGCAGATTCACTGTTTGCCTTCTCTGTGCTACACTGTTTTCCCTGTGATTCCCCACACCATGTGTACTAAACCTAATACACCACGATCCCTTCTCCCACCCTCTCCACCCACTCTCCCACACCCCTCCCCTTTGGTAACCACTAGTTCCTTGGAGTCTCTGAGTCTGCTGCTATTTTGTTCCTTCAGTTTTGCTTCGTTATACTCCACAAATGAGGAAAATCATTTGGCACTTGCCTTCTCTGCCTGGCTTATTTCACTGAGCATAATATCTTCCAGGTCCATCCATGTTTTTGCAAATGGCAGGATTTGTTTCCTTCTTATGGCTGAATAGTATTCCATTGTGTGTATGTACCACATCTTCTTTATCCATTCATCTACTGATGGACACTTAGGTTGCTTCCATATCTTGGCTATTGTAAATAGTGCTGCAATAATCATAGGAGTGCATATGTCTTTTTGAATCTGAGAAGTTGTATTCTTTGGGTAAATTCCAAGGAGTGAGATTCCCGGGTCAAACGGTATTTCTATTTTTAGTTTTTTGAGGAACCTCCATATTGCTTTCCACAATGGATGAACTAGCTTACATTCCTACCAGCAGTGTAGGAGGGTTCCTCTTTCTCCACATCCTCACCAGCATTTGTTGTTCTTAGTCGTTTTGATACTAGCCATCCTTACTGGTGTGAGGTGATATCTTATTGGGGTTTTAATTTGCATTTCCCTGATGATTAGTGATGTGGAGCTCAGAAACCTACTTTAATGCTTCTCAACCTGAAAGCCTCTCAGCCAACAGAAATCCAGGTTCACAGTTCTACAAAAACACCCAGAAGCCTATGGAAGTGATGTAAATGGATTAGTAATTAAATGCAGGGTGATTTCTTGACCTACCATCTCTGTGATCTTGAGCAAAACACTTACACCCTCAAATCCTCAGGTGCCCTTCTGTAAAAGAGAGATTAAAAAAGTACCTACTTTGTAGAATTGTTGCGATAATCAAATGAGATTTAGTAGGCTGGTATACAGTGCTAGGCACAGGGAAAGATTTGATGGATGTTGGCAGCTGCTGGCTGCCATTGAAGGTCTACACACATTATTCTACAAAGGGAAGAGGGGAGCTCAGGCCTGCTAATCCCAGTCTTCCCTACATATCAACCTGGAGCCCTTTAATGAGAGTGAATAGGCCTCAGCACCCCACAGAAATGTCTCTTGAGTTCCAGCTAAGACCTACCACTTCCCATATCACCTCCCTGTCAGTTATTCTAGGAGCAGGGTCTCAGGTGCCCAGCTCACCCACTGGAAGAGCCACGTCACCATATGGCGGTCTCTCGGGAAATAAGAGTCTTGCCCAGGGTTTTGGATAGTGTGCGCCTTCCCATCCATGCTGCCTCCCATTCAAAACAGATAAAAATGTGTTCCGTTTGGAGTCAACGCTCCTAGCCAGACAGACCCAGCTATGCTGAACTAGACAAATTGTTTCATTTCTCTGTGCTTTATTATCCTTAACTTGGAAAATGCTGCTGTGAGAATTCAATAAAATAATGAAGATAAAATGTCAAACATAGGATTTGGTCATTTGGAGGAGAAGGTCCTACTTAATTTGTCCTATAGCTTTAAAAAATGTATGTTATTACTGGCATCATTTTTTCTTTAAAATGTAGCTATGTTTTAAAGAAAAAAAATGCAAGTAATACATACATTTTCCCACAAATGGTTAAACTCTTCCAAATTTCTGGTTTTCTGATAGAAGAACAAAAAGAACCTTACAGAGTAAAAGGCAGCTTTGCTTAGACATGTGTAGGACTAATAATTACTAACCTAATAACAGGAGAAAAAACTCCAGAGACATTGTGACAAAATCCCCAGGAAATTCATCCCTGTGGAAGGGAAGAGAGTGACCCAAAGTTAAAAGTAAAAATGCAGAAACACTTAGTAAGCATTGGTGTAGGACATCAAAGGTAGAGGACCATGTGCTGACCCCAGGGTGGAGGCCTGGCCCATCTTCAGAGACTACTTTCTGCTACATGTCTCCAGAACAAGCGGAATCCAGAACAAGTTGCGATAGCCTAACCTGTAAACTTCTTTATACAGGTTAAAATGTTTTAATGTTTTAAAAACATTAAAAAATGTCTTTATTTTTTTGAGTGATTTTAAGTTCATAGCAAATTAAACAGAAGGTACAGAGACTTCCCATATAAGTAACTGTTGAGTCTATTACAAAGGATTTAAAATTTGCTAGGCTGTGTGGCCCACACGTGTTGCAGGAGAGCAAAGCATGCTGTGGTTCTCCGGCATTTAAAGCCATCATGCAATGGCTCAGAACAACGATAGAAGGTTTCTGAAATCTCCTTGTTTCTGTTTGGAAAAAGGCTAGAGGCAGTTCTTTGTCAAACATAGGATGTTTGAGAGATGACATTTCTTTTTAATATTTTGAAGCATATCATTGAAGAATTGGCAGCCTCGAAGTCTCCCTTCAGCACACAGCTCGTGGAAACGACAGACCGCCCCCCAGAAGGGCCGTCTCCTTGTTTCCTTCACTGTGTGTTCACTGGCGACATCAAAGGAAAATCCCTTTTTTGGCGTGGGGTGGCGGGGGGGGAAGTGGGAGAGGTCCTTTTCAGAAATTCCAAAGACTGTGAGTGTTTTGGAGATGATGAAAGGAATAAGGGAATGAACCGAGGCGGGTGGTGGGGGGGGGAATTGCCAAACAAAACTTTTGAAGGAAACATTCATACTACACACAGACGGCACTCCTGCCATACTTCGTCATAGAGTTTGTTCTGCCACTTTCATGCAAAAGGGACCTCCTAGGGCACCATCACTCATGGTTCACCACACAGACAGGCGCTGGTGACAAACACTCCTCCTGCTACCCAGCCATAGAGGCAACACCCCTTTGAGGAAGCACATCATGGTATTTTTAAAGATTTTTGTCAAGAAATGGGCACATCATGGAGAGAACTTCTCTACCATTATGAAGAGGGAAATCTTTAAAATACTTGGAGCTAAGCAGAAGTTCTGCTTTTTCTAAGAAAAAAGAAATCGCATTCTTGTTTCACTTTGGGGTAAAAAAAATCCTTCGGTTTTATTACCTGCCAGTTATTCACACTTCCGTGAATAAAATAAATCTATTAAAAGTCTTACAGTCATCATAAATAGTATTGAAAAATAACATGCTTTCTTGGTTAAGCTGCCAAGATGAAAAAAAAAAAGAGAGCAGTGACTGGTATCCATTTTTTTTTAATGTCTTTATTTTTAGAGCAATTTTAGGTTCATAGCAAATTAAACAGAAGGTACAGAGACTGTTCCCTGGCCCCACAGATTGCACAGTCTCCCCCAAAATCAACATCCCGTAACAGAGTGGTACACTAGTTATAATCAGTGAACCTATATCAACACATCAGTACCACCCAAAGTCTGCAATTGCGTTAAGGTTCATTCTTGGTGTTGAACATTCTATGTACGTTTGACAAATGTATAACATATATCCACCATTATAGTATCACACAGAATAGTTTAAGTGCCCTGGAAATGCCCTGTGCTCTAATTATTCACCCCTCCCTCTCCTCTAACCCATGGCAACCACTGAGCCTTTTACTGTCTCCACAGTTCTGCCTTTTCCAGAATGTCATATAGATGGAATTACACAGCGTGTAGCCTTTTCAGATTAGCTTCATTCAACTAGTAACATACATTAAAGGTTCCTTCAGGTGTTTTCATGATTTCATAGCTCATTTCCTTTTAAGAATGGATAATATTCCATTCTTTGAATGTACCACAGTTTATTTATCCATTCATTGACTGAAAAACATCTTGGTTGTATAGGCAATTCTGAATAAAGCTGCTGTTAACATCCATATGCATGTTTTTGTATAGACATAGGTTTTCAACTCATTTGGGAAAAGGCCAAGTAATAAGATTGCTGGATCATATGGTAAGGATATACTTATTTTTGTAAGAGACCGCCTAACTGTCTTCCAAAGTGCATATACCAGTTTACATTCCAACCTGCAATGAGTGAGAGTTCCTGTTGCTACACATCCTCCTCATAATTTTTTGTTGCCAGGGCTCTGGATTTTGGCCATTCTAATAGGCATGTGGTGGTATCTATTGTTTTTTGATTTGTATTTCCCTAGTGGCATATGATGTGGGGCAACTTTTCATATGCTTATATGCTGTCTATCTTCTTTAGTGAGATATCTGTTCAGATCTTTTGTCCCATTTAATATCAGATTGTTTGTTACTTTAGTATTGAGTTTTAAGAGTTCTTTGCATATTTTGGATAAGTTCTTATCAGATATGTCTTTTGCAAATATTTGCTCCCAATCCATGGTGTGTCTACTTATTCTGTTGATAGTGTTTTATAGAGCCATTTTCAATTTTAACAAAGTTCAGATTATCAATTATTTCTATCATGAATGTCATCTTTGGTGTTATATCTAAAAAGATACATGCCCAAAGTCATCTAGATTTTTTTCCTGTGTTATACTAACAATTTTCTTATTTTGTGTTTTACAGTTAGGTCTATAACTCATTTTGAGCTAATTTTTGTGAAGGTCATAAGGTCTGTGTCTATATTTATTTTAATTTTTTTGCATGTGGCTGTTCAGTTGTTACAGCACCATTTTTTAAAAATATTATCTTTTCTCCACTGTATTGCCTTTGTTCTTTTGAAAAGGAACAGTGGACTATATTTATGTGGGTCTATTTCTAGGTCTTTTATTCTGTTCCACTGATCTATGTGTCTATTCTTTCACAACACTGTCTTGATTACTGTAATTTTATAGCCAGTCTTGAAGTCAGATAGTGGCAGTCCTCCAGCTTTCTTCTTTTCAGCATGTGTTGGCTGTCATAGGTCTTTTTCCTTTACATATACTGTAGAATCAATTTGTCAATATCTGCAAAAATAACTTGCTGGGATTTTGACTGGAATTGCATTGACTCTATAGAGCATGTCATATAGAACTGACATCCGGACAACAGTGTGTCTTCCTATCCATGATTCTGCAATATCTCTCCATTTATTTAGTTCTTCTTAATTTCTGTCATCAGAGGGTTTTTTTTTTTTTTGCTTTTTTCCTTATATAGACGTTATACATATTTTCTTAGATTTATACCTGAGTATTTCACTTATGGAGGTGCTAATGGAAGTTGTATTGTTTTTTTAATTTCAAATTCCATTTGTACATTGATGGTGTACAGAAAAGCAATTGATATTTGAATTTTAACCTGGTATCCTGCAACCTTGCTATAACTGCTTATTAGTTGCAAGAGTGTTTTTGTCAGTTCCTTCAGGTTTTCTACATAGATGATCATGTCATTTGTGAACAAAATGCTCTATTCTTTCCTTCCCATTCTGGATATCTTTCATTTCCTTTTCTTGTCTTATTGCAGTAGCTATGATTTCCAATGCAATGGTGAAAAATGACATTCTTGCCTTTTTTCTGATCTTAGTGGGAAGGTTCAAGTTTCTCACCATTAAGTATGATATCAACATTAAGATTTTTGTTGATATTCTTTATCAGGTTGAGGATGTTCCCCTATATTCCTAGTTTACTGAGAGTTTCTATCATGAATGAGTATTGTGTTTTGTCAAATGCTTTTTCTGCACCTATTAATAGGGTCATGTGATTCTTATTCTTTAACCTGTTTATGTGATGGATTATACAGATTCTTTAAATATTGAACCAGCATTGTACACCTGAGACAAATCCCACTTGGTCATGGTGTATAATATTTTTTATATATTGTTGAGCTTTGTCTACTGATATTTTGTTTTCCCTTTGAATTTGAAATGCTGGAAAACACAGTTTATAACAGAAAGGTAAGGCTTGGGAATCCATGGTTTAACCTTCATGTCACTAAATATTACTTTTGATAGACTCTGAAGTGATATGAGTATTCCCAGGTTTCTTTTTTCAAAGAAATTAACACAATGAAAATCTCTCAGCAAACTGAAAACAAGAGGGAACTTCCTTAATCTGACAAAGGTACTTAAAAAGCCTTACAGAGAACAACATATTTCGTGGTGAAAAATAGTAAATGCTTTACACCTAAATTGGGACACAATATAAGGATGTCTACTATCATTTCTATTCAACACTGTACTGAAGCCCTTCTAAGAAATATTTGTCTAGCCTAGGTCATCTACAAGATGCAAAAAGTATAAAAATAAAAGAAAGATTGATAAACTATGTTGAAAATAATGATCCAGCCAAAGGTGAACTCATTGACATTTGGATAAAATTTGGCTACAATTGTTGTTTACTAGAAAATTGAGTTCTTTGAAAAAAAGCCAGCATTTCTGGCTTTGTAAAGTGAGTTATGCAAGCTTTAATTACAATCACAGCAATATTTTTTGAGAACTGGACTTTCAAGACTTGTAACCATCAAAACAAAAGATCAAACTGGCTATCCAACATTATATGCATGTTGCTTGTCAAAGGTTACCCAAGTTTAATTCTCTTATTCAAGCTAAGGAACTACTGCCTTCACACTGTCTTTTAAAAATAAAGTTTAGCTTACCTTGCCATATTAAATGTTTCTTTTATTTAATGTGTTAATAAAGAATACATGTATTATTCTATCAAAAATTTTAACAATATTTTAACAATATTTCACTATAATTAGTTTCCTTTGTAATCCTATTTTATTTTATGCATCTAAAAGCATTGCTCTGAGAGGAGTCCATAGGCTTCACCAGACTGGAAAAAATTCATTACACAGAAAAATTTAAGAACATCTGAGCTTGATAGGATGTTTTGAGGTGGAAAAAAATGTCCTGATAGCTTATGGTCTTTCTGAAAAGGAAGTTGGATTCTCCTTGTGTGATAAAGACAGAAATATGCTAAGTGTTGAAATCATCATGGGAAATCTCTTGAGATTACTTACAATCTGAGTCTCATAAAAGCAATTGGAAAACCTCTTGCTGCTTGTTTTAATGCTAACAACCTCATCTACTACCAATGATTTAGGCCAGGATGCTGCCTAGATTTTTGTTTTGACCCTGATAGAATGTCCAGAACTCTATTTATAGTTGTATCAATGATTCCATACCTTCAAGAAAGCAGTGATCACCTTGGTTACTTCACCAGATTCATGTTCTGCACAGTGCCAAATTCTTGTATTTATTTATACCTTTTAGCCCCAGACATGGAATCAGCTATTTCTCCAAGAATCCTTGGTTCTTTTTAGTGGAAAACAGTATTACAGACCATAGCACTGAATATTAGGGTTTTATATGGGGTAAAATTGCACCTGGGCTATTTCAGTGGGAAAGTGAAACAGGTTTTCTTGTAAAGGAATAATTTTATATTGATATTTCAAATATACTTCCAACAAGTCAGTGCTCCTAAATTTCTTGGTTTTCTCTAAAAGGAATATCTTATACTGATCTTTTTCTTTCCTATAAAGTATAATTATTTACTTTATCCCACAATTTAAGTTAAAAATATTACAGTATCATACAAATATCAATTCTGAATATAGTTCAAAACTTTCTAGTAATTCCTTTTGGTTTTAGATAGTAGCTGCTTTTAGCTTGTAATAGAAGAACCTCTTTTATTTTTGGATAACAAGAAACCCTAGGAGATCAGTTTCCATACAACAGTTTATTTGTTATCACCCTCTGGTCTATCTACACAACTTAATAGGTAGTTATAAATAAGTTTTTATGATTGCTAGCTAAATAAACCAATGCTGGCTCCAACTGTTTAATTTAACATCAGAATCCTTATATTCAAGTATATATGTTTTTAACTTTGTTAAATCCTGGCCTCATGTCCAAAGATTTTTAATTTTTGCAACTTTTCATACCTGTACACTCTAGTCATTTTAAATGTGCAATGGTCTCTTATAAATTTAAAATATGATACGTTGTTCCAAATTTTGCAGCATATACATCCAAATGACTCTCTGAATTAGTACTATATTGACTAATACCTTTCAAATTTTTAATTGTCCTTCAGGGAGATCAAGGAGGTACCTAGTACTTTATAATTCCACCAGTTACCAAAAAAACTGTATGTCTCACCCAAGGGTTTCAGCCCCAGGAAAGTTCACTATGTATCCATACATAGTGGGGATAAAAAAGGTGCTTATACCATGCTTTAGTCTCACGGTGGCAGGTCAGGTGCTAAAAACCTGCCTGGCCTCCACGGCAGTCTTGAAGTCTGTCTCTGCCTCTGCCCCTGCTCCAGCCTCTGCCTCAGGTGCTGCCTCCACTTCAGGTTCTGATCTCACCTCTAGCCTCTGTTCTCCTGTCTCCTGCTCTCTCTCTAGGCTCTGCTTTTAGCGAAGGGGGAACTCTTTTTATGGCTTTAATGGCTTATTGCCAATGGGTACACAGGTATGTGCCTGCACAGTAAGTTAAGTATTACATCATTGTACATATACAGTAGATAGATTAGATTAGGATTAAGTGAGGATACTCGCCATGGAACTGCCTTTTCCATTTTCCACAGTACAAGAAGTGTAGTCTTTTGAGGTTTTGTTTCAAAGATTCTTGACTCCTTGGTGAAATTCATATTAATAGGATGCTTGTTTTTATTGCATAGTGTAGGACTGCAAACTCTCAGAAGTCATTAGATAATACAAATATCTATTATTTTAATATAATAGAAATTCAATTCTCCAAGCCAATTTGAAATGTTATAATAGACAACCAGAGCATATGAATTTAAAAAGCCACTGAATGAAAAATGACTCTTACCCAGAATGTTCAAAAGGAAACTTTTTATATTCATATAATTCCAGATTAAATGAGCCCTGCCAGAACTATTTCCCAAAATGTACCATTTTTCCCATTATACTACATTTTAATTGCAATTACTATTCCATGTTTTATCACAATTTGCATACATTTTAGCTATTTTGGTATTAATGCAGAAATCCAAATTCCTGCCATGCCCCAAGTTCCCATTTTTGCACCCTGCAATAACTGCATTTATCAGTACAGAATAAAACACGAAATCATATTCTTTAAGACTACAGTAAAGCCATCAGCTGTCTGACTTTCAGGCCTTTGAACTACACAACTGGCTTTCCTGAGTCTCCAGCTTGCAGATGGCCTCTCATGAGACTTTCCAGCCTCCGTAGACATGTAAGCCAATACCTTATGATAAATCTCTCTCTCATCCTTCCTTATTCTCTATATTTAGATACGTATGTAGGTAGGTAGGTGGATGAATAGGTAAATGTTTGTAACTCCAGGGGAAAAATATATTCCCAACCTGGGGCAAATAACTTTTGAGGCCAAAATCAGTCAAAGGGAAAAGTAGGGTGGGAGAAACTCATTTACTGCTTACAAGCAGTCATCTACTTCTGCTGGGCCATGTCTCTCAAGACTGGGCTGCAAAAAGGGCCCCACCAAACCTTTCCCGTCCAGATAAGCCCTCGCTCCCTGCCCCTTGTAATCACCTATTAATATGGAGATGGACTACTTCTCTCTGCCCCTTGGAAACTTATTGATAGGGAGATGCACTAAGGCCAGGTAAGAGATTCAGGAGATATTGCAATTTTACCCACAGCCCATGCGGAAATCTCATTTCACAATGTACTCACTCCCCATCTTCCACAGTGGCCCCTGTGAGGAAACTGGAGCACTGTAACCGGACTAATAAAATACAATAACAACATCAATAAAATCATGATAATCCTCAAGCTGGAGGATTCAGCTAGGTTCAAAGTCCATAGCTTGCCCATTACACAGGAGGCCAGTAGCTGAACCGTAGGGAGTTAAAAGTAATTATCATGCAGTAGCTGCAGCCAGGGGGCAGGTCCAGGCCACAGGGATTGTAAAATAAAATAATCTTAAGGGTGATAAAATATATGTTTTAATGACACCAGCATAGGTAAACCTTGTCCATCAGGCAGGATGCATGCAAAAGAGTGGTCCTGTGATAGGACAGTGGCAGGAATGGGATCTCGTCCTGGTCTAGTGTGCCAGACCTTCACCCCTTCCCTGTGGGAGTTATAGATGAGTCAGTATATAGGGCTAGAGGAGTACATGCACTGGCCATAAAGATAAAACAAAACTTCTCCATAAGGTGCTCTTACCTCCTGGACATTTTGGGTACACTACTGTGTTCTTTCGCGGCCACTCCAGGAACACACAGGAGGCCAGCTTCCAGGCCTTTTCCCCAAAGTGCCAGAAGGGCCAGCCATTGCTGGTCCATGTGTCGAAATGTCCAGGGCCACGTCCACTCAACAGTTTCCAGGGTTTAATGAAGTTGGGGCTGGCAGCAGGAGGTTGCTCTGCTGGCCATATCCTGGCTTCAATAATTCCACTTTGGTTTGTACATACAGTTGTATAGGAGAGACAGCAATGTGTGTTAGCATATCCACAGGGCTCAAGGCTCCTTTCTGGGGCTTCTCATTCAAACACTGTAACACTGTCCATAAGCAAACTGACCAGACTGTAGATTGTTGGTGTCTGACTTCAAGCCAGATTTCAAAAAAACCATTGTACCTCTCTATCATGCCTGTCACGATAGGGTTACATGGTACATGAAACTTCCACTTTATTCCTAATTACTGCACCCATTCTTGTAATGCACCAGTAAAGTGAGTACCTTGATTGCTTTTAATCACTTACAGCCAGCCATAGGCTGCAAATAGATGCTATAGACACCTTTTGGTCATTTGATGATCTGCATGACATGCAGGAAAAGCAACCAACAATTCAGTATCTGTGTCCACACAGTCATGGCATACGGATACCTTCTTATATAGGCAGAGGCCCAATATAGTCTATCTGCCACCTGACAAGGGGTATCGACCCCTTTACTATTGTTCCATGTTGCTGCAGGACTCAGTGTTAGTCCCTCTTAGAGCACACAGGCACTCCTTCTGGGCTCTGCTGACTTCTTCAAAGATCAATGGCAAGACTCACCAACAGGCTACAACCCACATTGTCTTTTACCCCACGTGCAACAAACACTGATGTAACCACTGAGTTACATCAGAGGCAGGCTTTCCTTCTAGCCAGCACACCTGGGCCAATGTGTCTGCTTCATCATTCCCTGGAGATGCCAAAGGCAAATGGCCAGTCACATGATAAGTGTGTGAGTGCCTCAGTCTGACCAGAGACCCATAGGTCTTGTCACAACTCTTGCCCCCAAAGGGGTTGGTGACCAACCCTCCAGTTGGCATGGTATCATGTCAGCAGCCATGGTCCAAGCCCCAGTAGACGCCCAGCTGTCAGTGCAGACAACTATGGGGGAAGGCCCCTGGGTGATCACGAGTCATACTGCCTATAGCTCAGCCCATTGACTGCTCTTCCCCTCTCCATCCTCCATCCATATTGTCTCAGTCTTAGGATGGAAAGCAATAGCCCTCCACTTCAGGGGCTGTCCAGAATCAGAGCCATCTGTATACTAAGCATCTCATGTATAGGGGCTTTTACCTCCTGATAAGGACTCTTGGCTACCAATGGCTCAAAAGCAAGTTCTTCCTGCTTTCCACTGGTATAGGTCACTGGCCCCAATAAGCATTGGAGTTCTCCACTTAAGGGGCTAGTGAGAATGGCACTATGCAGCTGTAAGAATGCACCCCATTTGGCCAGTGTAGGCTTCTGGGCCATGCTGCTCCATGGCCTTTGGGTCCAGTCTCATACACATTCTGTGATGGGATAGGTGTATATTACCTTGGTCAAAGCTGCTCCATTGATGACCTTCTCAGCCAGCAACTCATGGTACACAGCATCCAGGCACTTCCCTATCAAGGTGCACCGGACCTCTGCTCCTTTCCATAGT
This sequence comes from Phataginus tricuspis, assembly GCA_029783875.1. Classification (NCBI taxonomy): domain Eukaryota; kingdom Metazoa; phylum Chordata; class Mammalia; order Pholidota; family Manidae; genus Phataginus; species Phataginus tricuspis. The sequence goes on from JAQQAC010021848.1 coordinate 5,424,166, forward strand.
TGTGACCAGAATCCAACAGGTTGGTGCGTCCATTCAAGCCACTGCCAAAGGCCTCATCCATAACTATCTTCAGTTACATGTGAACATCCTGCTCACAGGGCCTTGATGAGTCCTTTACACCCCAGGCCTATATGGCCTTGACTGCCCGCTTGGCAGCAGTAAAAGCAGCTGCACATGTTTCATCTGAGTCCCACCTGATGCCCTTTCATACCATCCAGAATAAGGGCTTCAGAATTTGTGCCGAGTGCGGGATAAACACTCTCCAGTAGCCCAAAATATCCAAAAACTCTTGTAATACTGCCACAGTGGTAGGAGTAGGGAAAGCCTGGAACTTGTCTATGACTGCTTCAGGAATAACTTAAGTTTTACCTGACCAGACAACCCCCAAGAACTTACAGAAAAACCAGGTCCCTGAACCTTGGTGTTGTTCACAACCCATCCTTTCTCCTGTAGATGTTGCAACAGTTTAGGAACTGCCTCTTCTAAATCTGCAGGAGAATCAGATGTGAGCATAATACCATCATCAGTATAGTGATACAGCCACACCATTTGTGGTTTCTTCCATGTTGCCAAGTCCTGGGCTACAAGTATGTGACAAATGGTGGGACTGTGGAGGTATCCCTGTGGAAGGACAGTGAGTGTCCACTGACAGCCTTCCCACATGAAGGCAAACTGTTCCTGACTTTCCTGTGCTATGTCAGTAGAGAAGAAAAGCATTAGCAAGGTCCACACCATAATGATACATCCCTAGTTCATGACTGAGGGTGTCCATAAGGGCTGCTATAGAGGGGACAGCAGCATGAAAAGGGGGTGTGACTTTATTCAACTCCCTGTAATCACAGTCACATGCCAGGAGCTGTCTGGCTTTCTCACTGGCCACACCAGGGAATTAAAAGGACTATGAGTGGGCTTTATGATGCCTACCTCCAACTCCTGTAGAGTTTCTCCCATTTCCTTGTGTTCCCCAGGAAATCTACACTGCTTAGTATTTGTTACCCGCTGAGGTACAGGCAGAGCTACAGGCGGATGCTTGGCATGTCCCCTCAGAACTGCCTTTACCACACATACACTCAGTCTGAACTCACCTGCAGTGGTCTGTAACAATAGGCCCTGCAGGATATCTACCCCCAAAATATATTCAGGGATGGGAAACACAGTATACTCCTTTGGTGGTAAATACCCTATCCCTAATGGGATTTGGGCTTTCTTCACTCGAATTGCCTTACCTCACAGCTATATATCACAGCAGGGGTCCCAGGAAAACACTCAGGGTTCCCATAAATCAGGGAACATTCAGCTCCTGTGTCCACCAGTGCCAGGACATGTTTACATTCACAGGGGATCAATGAATTGCTAATTCTACATGTGGCCTCCGGTCCCCACCATGTCCCCCTCTCAGTTAAATCGCGATGCCAAATCATCCTTCTGTGGGGTGAGAGCCCAGGTGGAGCCTGAGTACTGTCCCCCAGGAAGTTTTGCATGGATACAGGCCAGACATGGGGCTTTGCCTCCAGCTTCTGTGTCCTGGACCTCAGTGGCTGGAATTGCTACTCTGGCTTTAATTGGTGCCACAGTTCTAACAAGATCCTTTCATGCTTCCAATCAATTTTTTTTTTCACTACCCCCACCTTTATGAAATCAACTCACATCTGGGTCCTTGAGACCTTCACGGGGCCCTTTGCACCTCTCCTTTCAGTCATAGCACATACTTCCCTCTGTGCTCTTATTGTTTCAGCCTCCCCCAGATCTGCTAAAGTACAAGTAACCTCACTATGGGTTGTCCTATGTGGGGGGCAAGAATAGTCACTAGGGACTCAAAGAGAGATGGGGAGCTGTATGCAGCACCAGATTTCCCCTACAGTGAACAACTCCTCATCGGGGCCCTGGGGGGCCTATATTATAGATGATATTTTTTATGCCCAGCTCCCATAACACCTCCTGCAGCTCTGAATACATTTTCCAGCTAGTGGGTAAGAATGGTAAATCACCCTGATTAGGCCAAACTACCCTGGTGGCTGCTGTTAGCCAATCCAGAAGCACCCGATTCCCTGAGGTGTGACAGGCACTTTGCAACTGCTGCCAGAAAGAAGGGTGAGTTGTCGGGGAAGCCAGTCTACTCATTTCAGATCCCAACATAACAATGTTTTCCACCCTCATGTCCCTAAGACACAAAAGCCATGTAAGCAGATGTTCTGAAGGCTTCTGCAGAAACAAGATTCTCATGTCCACCAGCTCATCCTGGGTATAGGGGCAGAGCTTGGAGTGCTCCACAACCTGGGGAGAGGGCTGCTCCTCCCCCGAGGAGGCTGTGGTTGTTGCATTTTTATTTTCTGGATTACAACGGGGCAAGCCTTTAATACAGAAGAGGCTGGTGCCTTAGTCAGTGGTCTCAGCAACAGTTTTGCCCTCGGCTCCACCCCCTTATCTTCTCCCAACATCTCCTCCACCATCTCCAGGGCTAAAGGCACTGCTCTTTCCTCCCCCTCCCCCACAGCCTCCTGTAAGGCGGATTCTGCGGCTGCCCCCTCCCTCACTGCTAACGTATCTTCCAGGAGTGAGACGCATCTTCTCAATAACTGTCTCTCTTTCTTAAGGGCATCCCATAGGTCATCGCCCAGCTCCTCCAGGTGACACTGAAGTGTGTCTCTCTCCTGGATAACCCTTTCTTCCATATCGACAAACAAACATCCCACAATCCGGCTGCTACACGGCCACTCAGAGCCTCTAAGCAGTCTTCTATCTAATGGAGGGCTAATTCCACAGCTTCCGGTGTCTCCAACCTTTCCCCATTCTGGGGAAGGCCCACCTCTCTAGGAGGTGCTTTACCCTAGACCAATTCCCCACTAGGGGCTCCCCAAGAGGAAGCCCTATGGATAGGGGGTCCCTGGGTGGAGCCACACCCTCCACCACTGCAGCCACTGGGGCCTCCCCACCATCCACAGGGGCAGCCCGCCCAAGGGTCGTACCCATGAAGACAGATTTCAGGTTCAGAGGTCCTATGGATTACCATCAAGTATAAGTCCAGAAGGAAAATCTTTCTCCCACCCTGGGACAGATTACCTTTGAAACCAAAATCAGTCAAAGGGAGAAATAAAGTGGGACAACTCATTTATTGACTACAAGCAGTTGTCCACTTCTGCTCACTCATGTCTCTCACCACCTGGCTGCAAAAGAGGGACCCCACCAAACTTCTTTGGTCCAGTTATACCCTCCCTCCCCCCACCCTTATAACCACCTACTGATATGGAGATGGACTACTTCTCTCCACCCTTGGAAACACCTATTGATATGGAGATGCACAAGGCCAGGTGAGAAATTCTGGAAATACTGCAATTTTAACACAGTATGGCAATCTCTCAAAAAATTAAATATAGAACTACCATATCACCCTGCAGTTCTGGGTATAAACCCAAAATAGTTGAAAGCAGCAACTTGAACAGATATTTGTGTACCATGTTCATAGTAGCATTATTCTTAATAGTCAAAAGGTGGAAAACCATCCAAGAGTCCACTGTGGGTGAGACAAGATGTGGTGTATACACACAGTGGAAAGCTATTTCAGCCTTAGAAAGGAAGGAAATTATTTTAGACCTTCAGGACATTATGCTAAGTACAGTAATTCAATCACAAATATATAAATATTGTATCATTACATTAATATGAGATACCTAGAGTACTCAATTCCTAGAGTAGAACAGTGGTTGCCAAGGACTCAGGGAGAGAAAAGAATGGGAAATTACTGTTTAATGGTCAGGGAGATTCAGTTTGAGAAGATGAAAAAGTTGTGTAGATGGATGGATGGTGGTGATGGTTGCACAAGTGAATGTACTTAATGCTACTAAATTGTACACTTAAAAATGGTTGAAATGGCACATTTTATGTTATACATATTTCATTCCAAAAAGCTTTAAAAAACAAAAAAGGACTGGTTTGATGCATTTTAAGAAGTGTTATGTCTACATATGTTGTTCTGTAAAGCATAAATCATGGGACACCTAGTGGGAACTCCAAAAGAATTTCTTTCCAAAATCAGCTAGATAATTGACTGCACTCAGGAATCAATCAATCAAGAAGAGGGAAATTCTGCAGCAATTTTAAATCAATTATAATGATGTTTTGTTTATTGGATGCATTCCTATTATCACCTACCTTGCCAAAAGCTTTACCTTGAAACACACACACAGAGAATCCTTAGAATGTTAAAGTCTCAGAAATAGGACAGAAAAAGATGACTAGAAAAGCAGCAGAAGTCAGCATTTGCTGGTTGTTAGGTAGAAAAATAGATATGAGCAGGGTGGAGAGGGAATTAAAGCCACTAAAGCCCACTACAAGGGACTCAAAGAGTTAATCAGTTAAAGCTCAAAAAGCCAGAAGTAACTTGGCCTGGAATGTTTGAATATTCCCCAGATAAAAGAGGGTATCTCAGCATAGCCCATGTCTTTATTGTGTTAAGCATACAGGCTCAGCTGTAAACAACATAGTAAAAGGCAGGAAGGATTCCATCTTAAAGATAAGATTGCATTTTAAAATCCAGGAAGTTAAGAAGATTCTTAACTTACTCTTTAGCAAACAAACAATAGCTCAGCCCATCTTTGGGGCTGGGCAAGCAGTCTTGTTTGATATGCTCCCAGACCAATGAGACAGGGACCATGGGTGTAGTCAGAGTAGGGTGAGGGCCTCCGGAAAAAGCAGGGTGGGATATTTACAGTCAGTAATATAACAGTGGGCAAAGAAGTCCCTCTTGAAACTCTGTGTTAAGCATTATGCAAAGTCAAGGTCACACTAATCCTCTAAGAACAAGATACCAGGTTAAGAATATAGACATCTTCAGTAAGGTCAGTTAAAAGTCAAAAGGCCAGGAGCAACTTGGCCTAGAATGATTGAGTGGTTTTACAAATAGGGAAGGGTATCACAGCATAACCCATGACTTTACTGTAAACAACCCTAGCAAGCAGAGAACAACCCAGCCCTCCTTGAGGGCAGGGCAAGTGGTACAAGTCCACACCCCTAAGCCTTTTTTTTCATGTTCTCGAAAAACCCCAATCTGCCTACAAAACCCCCTAGACAACGCAGCACACGGGACTCTCTTGTCCCCTCCTGGCGTGAGCCGGGAGCTCTGTCCTATCACTTTATTTTTAAATAAAAGCCTGTACCTTGCTCTCCTACCTTGCCTGTTTGCTAAGCTCATTCTTCGGCTTCGTGAACAAAAACCCTGGCATCACCAAGACACCAGTATCCCTGGGAGAAATCAGAGCAGTAAATGTCTTGTGTTAACTTAATTTTAAATATTCAGAGACCACTCAACAAGTCTGCACTCCCAGCCCTTTGTCACATTCCTGAAAAATCCTTAAAAGGAGGAACCCCCAACCTTTCAGCGCACACCTCTGAGGTCACCTGCACTTTCTAAGTGCATAGACTTTCTCTCTTCCAATAAAACTTAAACCTTTCAGTGCGTTCCTCTCTCTGAGGTCGCCCAAACTTTCAAAGTGCGTCTTTGACTTTCTCCCAAACTTTTAGGGGTGCCTCTTCTCTGGGGCAGCCCACACTCCGCTTTCTCCGAGTGTGCTCCTTTTTGCCTTAAATAAACTTCTCACTGCTCAACTTAAACGTTTTATCTTTGCGCTTTTCCAGTGGTGTCTTTGCTACTTTGCTTTGTCATTCTAATCCTCCCGATTTCCTCCCAAACCTTTACTCTCCCAGTTCTACCTCAGACAAGTAGGGAGGGGCCACTGAGAGCTCAGATGTGGGCTTGTAAATTACTGTCGTCTAGGTGACCGGGAACTGCAGCTTACAGGCATGCTTTTTAGTAGCCTGCCTGAAAGTCTCCTTTCTTCACCTATAGGAAGTTCACAGAACATAATCTCACTCCATCCAGTGCTCTGTGGTTCCCCCAAATCCTGGGGTGGTAGGGATTCAGTTCCCACTCTGTGTAGATCCAAGAGGACAGTGGACGCCAGGTGACCCTGGCTTAAGGAGCTAGCAGGGGATGTGCGCCATACTGAGTCGCTGTTCAATGAACTTCCTTTATCACTCTGTTCTGTCATTCCCTAACACTCTCACTTTAATGAATTCCTTCCTCACCCTGTACTCTGAGTTCCCTGCGTCTCTGAACCGAACTCCCCAACACTGCTGACTTTACTTCGCATGGTTCGCTTCTAGAAGCTGCCCACACACCATTTCTGCTTTATCATTAGGATTTTGATAGTGAATACTAGACTGGATTCTACTGATTTTAGTGAGACAGGGACTGTGTGTTTAGACAGAGTAGGGTGAAGGCCCCCAGAAAAGGCAAGGCAAAATAATACATTCAGAGCAATGTATATATGCAAGGAAACCCCTTACCAAGACTCCATGTTAAACATTAAGCTCTAGAGTCACTCTTCAGTGAGATCAGTTGATATTACCCAGATAAAGGAAAGTAGCCCATGTTTTTTATTATGCTAATCATTTGTAATCATGTGTAAGATCACTTCAGCATGCTAAAAGGCCCAGGCCTATGTGCTGTTTTTATTCCTTCAGACCTGTTCAGGTGATTTGCAACCTGGGCAATTAATAAGGGCAAGCAAGCCCAGCCATAAACAACATAGTAAAAGTGAGACAGATTCCATCTTAGATAGCCTTTTTTTTTTTAATAATTTATTTTATTTTAGTATCATTAACCTACAATTACATGAGCAATACCGTGATGATTGAACTCCCCCCTTCACCAGGTCCCCTCCACCAACCCCACCACAGTCACTGTCCATCAGCGTAGTGAGATGAGAATTAGATAGCCTTTTAAACTCTTTAGCATACAGACAAAAACTGAGCCCACCTTGAGGGCAGGGCAGACAGACTTGATTGATGACTGACATGCTCCCAGACCAAGAAGCTGCTGTTCTGGGAAAGCATCTGCAGTAAATTTCTTATGTTAATTTTGCAGAATTATCTGGAAGACTGATGAGAAAAGAGACTTAATGTCTCCTCAAGGATGCACATTCTAGGACCACTTAACAGGTCCACACCACTAGCCCTTTACCACGTTATAAAACCCGTAGTGCACGACCACCGCCTCTCTTGTCCCCTCCTGGCCTGAGCCAGGCGCTCTGTCCTTTCACCTTATCGCAAAATAAAAGTCTCTCTCTTGCTCTTCTACTCTGAGTGTTTGCCAAGTTCATTCTTCCACTCCGTGAACAAGAGCCCGGGCATCGCCAGCTTCTGAGAGACGCGCCTGAACATCGCACACCGCACCGCCCACCCGTGCTCAGGCTGGAAAGGGAGCGGTGGGGCGCGTCCCGCACTCCGTTCGGGCTCCCGCCGCCCAAGGGCACAGCGCGCCGCTCTCCCACGTCTCCCTACTCTCTCTCCCCTCATCTCGCCCAGCTTGCTTTCGACCCTCTTTCTTTCTTGCCTCTGACGCTCTTTCAAGGGATGAGCTCTTGGCGAGCACAAGCTCAACACAAACCGGGCATTCCTCTTCAGAGAAATTCCGGCCCCAGAGAAGGCGAGCACCAGCGAGGCCCTAGCCGGGAGCGGCCCCTCCGAGTCCTCCCGCGACCCCGGAAGGGCCGCAGAACCGCAGAACCGCAGGACCGCGGCGCCCGGGCTCCCTGCTTGGGCGGCGGCCGCGGCGGGTGCCGGCTCCGCACCGGGAGCAGCCTTCCCACCGTTCCCGCCGCGGCGCGGCCGCCCGGGTGCCGGGGTCGCGTCGGGTGCGTGCGCGGGCGCGCGCCTGCGGAGGGGCCGGCCTCCGGGCTGAGGGAGGCCCCGCCCCGGCCCCGCCCCGCCGGCCCGGGTCCCCAGCTCGGCCGCGCGCCGCCTCCCGCCCGCTCCCCGCGCCGCGGCCATGGGTCCCCGAGCGCCGGCGCTGCGGCTCCTCGCGCTGGGCGCGCTGCTGTGGCCCGCGGCCGGCGCCTGGGAGCTCACCATCCTGCACACCAACGACGTGCACAGCCGGCTGGAGCAGACCAGCGAGGACTCGAGCCGCTGCGTCGACGCCAGCCGCTGCGTGGGCGGCGTGGCGCGGCTCTTCACCAAGGTGCGGCAGGTCCGCGCTGCCGAGCCCCGCGTGCTGCTGCTGGACGCCGGCGACCAGAGCCAGGGCACCCTCTGGTACACCGTGTACAAGGGCGCCGAGGTGGCACACTTCATGAACGCCCTGCGCTACGATGCCATGGTAAGAGGGCGCCTAGCCAGGGACGCTCGGGGACCCGCGGGCAGGAGCCCCGGACCCAGCGAGGAGCCGGGTGGAGGAGCCCCAGATGGCACGGCGCGGGTCGCGAGCCTGCGAGCGGGGCCCAGAGCGATGTGGGGAGAAAGCGAGACTCTGGCCAGCATGTGGGAACACTGGCAACTACTGAGCGCCAGGATCCAAAGTAGACCCGCCCCATGATTAAACGAATGTTGTATCTCGATCATTGTAAGGGAAACACAAGGTCAAAGAGTTTGTGTACATTGTCCACTGAGTACATTCCGCTGACACTAAAAGAATCGTCTCCATATCTCTGCCTTTGCAGCTTGAGAATGACTAAGTTCACAGGCTTGGGCTGGATTCCTGGATCACCGACCTTCTGTGTGCAACTTATTTACTTTCTGTGCCCCTATCATTCTAATCTCTACAAAATGGGGATAATAATATCCACCTCAGAGCGCTGCCTAGCACACAGTATGGTCTCTGTAAATGCCACTTCTTATTATTACTAGGCACTACTCTACAGGTTTAAAAAAAGAGAGAAACTTCCAGATAGGACCAAAGTGCTGAAACACTGGGGATTTCAGTAAAATCAGTTTGCAGCAGAGACTTAGGAACAGAGTCCAATTTAAAAGATGCTCTTAAAACGTGTGCAAAAGTTTAAGTCCAAGCTCTCCGATGTTCTGCTAAAGGAGATGCCTTATTTGTTGGATTAAACTCCAGAAAATGAGCAGAGGGGTTACACAGGAATAAATAGAACATATATGTGTGTGTGTGTGTATATATATATATATATACACATATCTGGTTTCTTAAACTGGGGACAAGAAATGAAATTTTAGAATTGGAAGAAGAGAGCAAGAAAGGGTCCAGGGAAGTCTGTGAAGTCCACGTGTGCAAGCTGAGGAGAGCTGTGGTCCCGGCCTCTGTACAGAGAGCTAACAAGACACTTTGGATGAAAACAACATAGAGGTTAGCAAAGCTCAATGCTGTGTTTGTTTATCCTGGAAACCTGGGGAAAAGAAGACAGGAAAAGATAAGAGGGTGGTGTTGTTGGGTTTCTTTCCCAACAAGAAAGCTCATTTTAAAGAGATGAGAGGGCAGAGAGCTCCTCTCTCCATTCTGACTGTTGGTTTTAAGGTTACCAGGGTTATTGAACACAGCTGCAACCCTAGCAGATCCCTAAGCCCCAGAGTTCATTTGGGGGACTAGCCAGCTTCTGGACTCTTCAGAACTCATGAGTCTGAAGAACTCTCTCTGGTCTCTTAAGCGTCGGTGCCTCCACTGATGCTTTGATACTTTGCATGTGGTAATGGCAGAATAAATATTTTTTGAACTGAATTTTTGCTAGCTTATGTCTCCATTACTTCCAAAAAGGTTAGAATAGACCCTATGTGAGTTTGTCTTGATTTCACAAATAAATCACAAGGTAGACTTTTCTTTTGGTGACACCCTCTTCTCCACAGTGTGTAAACTATTTTTGGTGGGAAAAAAAATGGAGAATTTCTAGTTTTCCCTAACATTTTCCTCTTTGAGTCAAATTGAGCTGATGACGTTAATTGTATCAACTGTTGATGACAGGACTCTGGGTGAGGCTGCAGCAGTCTGCTGCAAGTTACAGCCCATCACCCCCAGGAGTGCTTAGAATACTTTCTGTTGCATGGAATTACTTTCTTTTAAATTTCACTCAAAATAATTGGGCTGGAGCCTGAGGAGAAATCAGCTATTATATAATGTTGGCAAAGGTAGATCCTCTGGTAAGGCTGATGGCCATGTTCTTGATAGCATTTCATCAGGACTTACTCTGCATTTCTGGAGTTTGACAAATGTGATTTGACCTGCATAAACTCCTAGTTCTTGTAATGCTTTAGCATGTGATAAAGCTCTGCCATATTCTTGTTTTACAGGGATTTTTCAGTGTCATCGTGCTTATACTACTCTTGGGGAGTTTATTGCTGTTCTGTTATAAAAGGTTCCCCACCCCACTCATCCACCTGCCATATCTTGAATCCCAGGAAGCTGGAGATTCAGATCTGAGTGGAAAACAGCTGTGGAGAGACGTCTCCAGTTCCCTAGAAACTGGTCGTGGTGAAAACTGCATCTAAGGACTCAAGGGTGTGGAGGATGAAGGGGAGGCTGCTAGAGTCTAGCTTGGCCCCAGGAGTTCTAGAGCACTAGCCTCTGAGGGGATGTAGACTTTCTAGATCTGCCTGTCCAAAGAGCTGCTGGGGCAGTTCTGATATCTCTGGAGGCCCCCCTGGACCAAGCTGTGAGGCAGAAAATTCTAGAGGGAGGATGTCAAAAGCCATTAGTTGGTGCAGCTGTCTCGGTGGGAGGATTTGCATCCCCTGAAGCATAAGAAAGACAACTTGGGGGCACTCTTAGTGTGGGGTTGGCCCAGTGACTTTCTTTGAGCCTCATGTTTCCTAACTAAAACAAGAGGGGTAAACCCCACCCCACTATGTAGGATTTTTGTAGGCAATACACAAGAAAATAAACAATAAATGTCAAAAATCCCTAGCACCCTGCTGGCTCATAGTAAGTTCTCAGTAAAGGTTAGTACCACGTACCCTGCCCACCCCCCAAAAAAAAATTTTGCAAGAATAGAATATTTGGATTTGGGGGCTATTAGTTGATCTGATTCTGACTGCCTGGCACAGTCTAACACCCCTCCTCCACCGTTCCACCAACTTTTGTAAGTCCTGTTGTCTAAACTATTCTTAATGATTACTCATTGAGCAAACTTAGGAAATCTCCTCAAAATATAAAATCAAAAGGCTTCATCTCCAGAGGTGGGATTCTCGCCACTGAGGTGGACTGTGAGGAAGGCAGCTTCAGTAGATACAGGCGCTCTCCTTTCTAGCTGGCCCTGCTTCTGAGACCTGGCCCCTGAGCCCACTTCCTGTCCAAAAGACTACAGCCTTGATCTGAACAGATTGTTCCCAGAGGCCAAGGGCAGCAACCAGGGTGGGAACCATGGCCCTTGCATTTAATCCAGGCAGGCGACCGATAGGCAACTCCCGTGTTGTCCACCCTCCCATATGGGCAACCATTCTAGGGGGGTTGATGTTTATGTTAAGTGCTTGTATTTTTAAATAACTCATCCAGTTACTCAGCTGATCTGTTTCTTACTTTTGTTCTAAACTGGTTGTCTTTTCTATTTGTCAGTCACTCCGGGTCCACTTTGTACAGATACTGTGCATTGTGCTCTGTGGAAATTGCCACAGGTTTTACTTTCTGCGCCGCTGGTGGTGGGTTTGGAAATAGCACAAATTATGAGGCAATTCCACAAATATCGCTGCTCCAAATAGTTTCAGCTGAGGTTTTCCTTGTAGTCCACACCCAAGTGCAGAACTGCTGGCCACTGGGGTGTGTGTACATTGACTAAGGACTGCCAAATTGCATTCCTGAATGACTGGAGACCTCTACTCTCCCTGCCCCACATTATGCAGATATGAATCTGTATCCTTACCTTGCAACATTATCCAACTTTCCAGCAGGTGTAAAGTGACATCTCATGGTTTGATCTTATATTTTCATAATAACTAGTGAGTTCAATATGTTTGTTAACTTTTGGGATTTCCTCTTATTTACATGCTCACACCCTTTGCTCTATTTTTATAATTGGATTTGCTGTTTCTTGCTCTTCAGGGGCTCTAGGCATTGATCTGCAATCAATTTTAGACATTGCAAATACCTTCTTTCCTTATTGAAACATAGTTGATATACAATATTATAGTGGTTTCAAGTATACAACACAGTGGTTCAACAGTTACACACATTATTAAATCCTCACCACAACTAGTGCAGTTACTATCTGTAAACACAGAAAGATATCACAGAACATCTCCAAACTGCCTTACCACCCCCCTGACCAACTAATATTATGATTGAGAATTTTTGTGCCCCTTTATCCCCCTCACCTACCCTACTCACCCACTCTAACACCTCCCCCATGGTAACCACAGTCACTTCTCAGTGTCTATGAGTCTATTCCTATCTTGTTCATTTTGCTTTGTTTGTGTTTATATTCCACAGATAAGTGAAATCATATGGTATTTGTCTTACTCAGCTTGGCCTATTTCACTTAGCATAATGCTGTTCAGGTCCATCTGTGTTGTTGCAAATGACAGGATTTTGTTCTTTTTTATGGCCGAATAATATTCCTTTTTGTTTATGTACTACCTTTTCTTTATCCATGCATCTATTGATGTACACTTACATTGCTTCCATATCTCAGGTATTGTAGATAATATGGCAATAAACATAGAGGTGCATATATCTTTTCAAATCAGGGATTTTGATTTCTTCAGGTAAATTCCTAGGAGTGGAATTCCTGAGTCAAATGGTATTTCTCTTTTTAGTTTTTTGAGGAACCTCCATATTACTTTCCACAATGGCTGAACTAATTTACATTCCCACCAACAGTGTAGGAGAGGTCCCCTTTCTCTGCATCCTCTCCAGCATTTGTTGTTTCTTGTCTTTTGAATGTTGGCCATCATAACTGGTATGAGGTGATATCTCGTTGTGGTTTCAATTTGCATTTCTCTGATGATTAGTGACATAAAGCATCTTTTCATGTGCCTGATGGCCATTTGTATTTCTTCTTTGGACAAGTGTCTGTTCAGATCCTCTGCCCATTTTTTAATTGGGTTGTTTGTTTTATGGATGCTGACACAAGTGAATTCTTTATATATTTTGGATGTTAACCCCTTATCAGATAAATCATTTATGAACATATTCTCTCATACTCTAGGATGCTTTTTTGTTCTGCTAATGGTGTCCTTTGCTGTACAGAAGCTTTTTTGTTTGATGTAGTCCCACTTGTTCATTTTTTACTTTGTTTCCCTTGCCTGAGGAGATGTGTTTAAGAAAAGTTGCTTATGTTTATAGTCAAGAGATTTTTGCCTATGTTTTCTTCTAAGAGTTTTATGGTTTCATGACTTACATTCAGGTCTTTGATCCATTTCAAGTTTACTTTTGTGTATGGAGTTAACAGTAATTCACTTTCATTCTCTTACATGTAGTTGTCCAGTTTTTCCAGCAACAGTTGTTGAAGAGGTTATCTTTTCTCCATTGTATATTCATGGCTCCTTTATCATATATTAATTGACCATATATGTGTGGGTTTATATCTGGGTTCTCTATTCTGTTCCATTTATCTATGGGTATGTTCTTGTGCCAGTATGAAATTTTGATTTCTATGACTTTGTAGTAGAGCTTGAAGTTAGGGAACATAATCCCCCCAGCTTTGTTCTTCTTTCTCAAGATTGCTTTGGCTAGTCAGGGTCTTTTATGGATCCATATGAACTTTAGAACCATTTGTTCTTGTTTGTTGAAAAATGTTTTTGGTATTTTGATAGGGATTGCATTGAATCTGTAGATTGCTTTAGACAGGATGGCCATTTCGACAATACTAATTCTTCCTATCTGTAAGCACAGCATAGATTTCCATTTATTGGTGTCTTCTTTAATTTCTCTCATGAGTGTCTTGTACTTTTAAGAGTAAAGATCTTTCACTCCTTGGTTTGGTTTATTCCTAGGTATTTTCTTCTTGTTGATGCAATTGTGAATGGAGTTGTTTTCCTAATTTCTCTTTCTGCTAATTCATTGTTAGTATATAGGAATGCAACAGATTTCTGTGTATGAATTTTGCATCCTGCCACTTTGCTGAATTCAGTTATTAGTTCTAATAGTTTTTTAGTGGAGTCTTTGGGGTTTTCTATGTACAATATCATGTCATGTGCAAACAGTGACAGTTTAACTTCTTCCTTATCAATTTGGATGCCTTTTATCTCTTTGTATTTTCTGGTTGCCATGGCTAGGACCTCCAGTAGTATGTTGAATAAAAGTGGTGAGAGAAGGCATCCTTGTCTTATTCCTGATCTTAGAGCAAAAGCTTTCAGCTTTTCAACATTATGGTGTTGGCTGTGGGCTTGTCATATATGGCCTTTATTACGTTGAGGTACTTTCCCTCTATGACCATTTGTTAAAGAGTTTTTATTTTTATCGTGAATGGATGTTGAATTTTGTCAAATGCTTTTTCAGCATCTGTTGAGATGATCATGTGATTTTTGTCCTTTTTGTTGATGTGGTGTATGATGTTGATTTAATTTCAAATATTGTACCATCCTTGCATCCCTGGAATGAATCCCACTGGATGATGGATGATCTTTTTGATGTATTTTTGAATTCAGTTTGCTAATATTTTGTTGAGGATGTTTGCATGTATGTTCATCAGGGACATTGGTCTGTAATTTTCTTTTTTTGTGGTTTCTTTGCCTGGTTTTGATATTAGAGTGATCTGGCCTCATAGAATGAGTTTAGAAGTATTATCTCTTTTGTTTTTTGAAATACTTTAAGAAGGGTGGGTATTAGCTCTCCTTTAACTGTTTGATAAGATTCAGCCATGAAGCCATTGGGCGGGGCTTTTGTTTTTTGGGAGTGTTTTGATTACCAATTTAATTTCATTGCGGTAATTGGTCTGTTCAGATTTTCAGTTTCTTCCTGGGTCAGTCTTGGAAGGTCGTACTTTGCTAGGAATTTGATCATTTCTCCTAGTGAGACAGGGACCATGGGTGTAGTCAGAGTAGAGTGAGGGCCTCCGGAAAAAGCAGGGTGGGATATTTACAGTCAGCAATATAACAGTGGGCAAAGAAGTCCCTTTTGAAACTCTGTGTTAAGCATTATGCAAAGTCAAGGTCACACTAATCCTTTAAGAACAAGATACCAGACTAAGAATAGAGACATCTTCAGTAAGGTCAGTTAAAAGTCAAAAGGCCAAGAGCAACTTGGCCTAGAATGATTGAGTGGTTTTACAAATAGGGAAAGTATCACAGCATAATCCGTGACTTTTCTGTAAACAATCCTAGCAAGCAGAGAACAACCCAGCCCTCCTTGAGGGCAGGGCAAGTGGTACAAGTCCACACCCCTAAGCCTTTTTTCTCATGTTCTCGAAAAACCCCAATCTGCCTACAAAACCCCCTAGACAACGCAGCACACTGGACTCTCTTGTCCCCTCCTGGCATGAGCTGGGAGCTCTGTCCTATCACTTTAGTTCTAAATAAAAGCCTGTACATTGCTCTCCTACCTTGCCTGTTTGCTAAGCTCATTCTTCAGCTTCGTGAACAAGAACCCCGGCATCACTAGGTTGTCCAATTTACTGGCATATGATTTTTCATAGACTTCTCTAAGAATTCTTTGAATTTCTGTGGTATCAGTTGTAACTATTTCTGATTTTGTTTATGTAGCCTCTCTCTTTTTTCTTGATAAGACTTGCTGGGGCTTTGTCTATTTTGTTTATATTCCCAAAGAACCAGATCTTTGTCTCATTAAATTTTTCTATTGTTTTATTCTTCTCTATTTTATTTATTTTTGCTCTGATCTCTCTTATGTCTCTGCTTCTACTAACTCTTGGTTTCATTTGTCCTTCTCTTTCTAGTTTCTTTAATTGTGAGTTTAGACTGTTTCCGTGGGGTTGCTCTTGTTCCTTGAGGCAGGCCTGTATTGCTGTGTGCTTCTCTCTCAGAACCCCCTTTGGGGCATCCCACAGATTTTGAACTGTTGTGTTTTTGTCTTCATTTTCTCTATATATTGCTTGAGTTCTTCTTTTATTTGTTCAATGATCCACTGATTATTTAGAAGCATGTTTAACCTCTATGTGTTTGTGGGCTTTTTTGTTTTGTCATGTAATTTATTTTAGTTTCATACCACTGTGATCTCAGAAGCTTCTTAATACAATTTCAATCTTTTTGAACTTATTGAGGCTTTTTTTGTTGCCTAGTATGTCATCTACTCTGAAGAACATTCCATGTACACTTGAGAAAAATGTGTATCCTGCTGCTTTTGGGTGGAATGTTCTGCAGATGTCTGTTAAATCTATCTGATCTAATGTGTTGCTCTGTGCCTCTATTTCCTTATTTATTTTCTGTCTGGTCCATCTGTCTATTGATGTGAGTGGTGTTAAAATCTCCAAAATGAGTGAGCTCCAGTCTATTTCCCTCTTTAATTCTGTTAGTATTTGTTTTACATATTTAGGTGCTCCTATGTGGGGTGCATAGACATTTACAATGGTTACATCCTCATATTGGACTGATCCTTTATCATTATGGAATGTCCTTTTCTGTCTCTTGTAACTCTGTTTTGAAATCAACTTTGTCTAAGTACTTGTACTCCTGCTTTTTTCTCCCATTATTTGCATGAAATATCTTTTTCCATCTCTTCACTTTCAGTCTCTGTATGTCTTTGGGTCTGAAATGAGTCTCCTATAGGCAGCATATATATGGATCTTGTTTCTTTATCCATTCTGCCACCCTATGTCTTTTGTGGTGCATTCAGTCCATTCATATTTAAGGTAGTTATTAATAGGTATGTACTTACTGCCATTTTATTAATTGTTTTTGAATGTTTTGGGACAGCTAGCCCCTCTCTGTTTCTTTCTTCCTCTCTTATACTCTTCTTGTTACTTGGTGGTTTTCTTTAATGCTGTGATTGGGTTTTTTTTTTAATATTTTGTGTATCTATTAGTCTTTAGGTTTGTGGTTACTGTAGGTTCATACACAGTTTCCCAAATATATAATAATCTATATTAAATTGATGTTCACTCTAAATAGAGCACAATTTAAAAGTGCTTCTTTTTATTCTTCTTCCTCCTCCACATTTTATGTATTAGATATCATAACCTGCATTTTTTGTGTAGCCCTTGACTGATTTTGTTTATAGTCATTTTTACTACTTTTTTTTAACTTCATACTTGCGATATTTCCAGAATCTCTCCTGGCCTTACTCCATCTCTATATCAGTAGGTGTTTACAAGGGGCGGGGGAAGAGGCAAGTGGGTCTGGGGCCAGAGAAGGTTTGTGTTTTGTTTTTCTCCCAGTCAGGACAGGGAGAGACACAGGTGAGCAGGAGCAGTGACTTCTTGTAAGCAATTAATGGATTTCTCCCACTTTATTTTTCCCTTTGACTGATTTTAGCTTCAAAAGTTTATTTGCCCCAGGCTGGGAACACCTTTTCTCCCCAGACTTACTGTAGGTAATTTGTCTACTATCTTTATTATTGGATTATTTTCACTGACGAAAAATATTTAGGCTTAGGAAGATTTCCATCTACAGAGGTCCCTTTAAAATATGCTGTTTTTTTTTCATTTCAGTTACTGTATTCTTCAGTTCTTTGTGACTCTTTTTCAAATCTTCTGTCTCTTTCTTGACGTCCTCCCTGAGATCGCCACTAGTTTTCTGCAGATCGGTGAGCATATTTATGACTGTTACTTTAAAATATTTATCAAGGAGATTGGTGGTCTCTGTTTCATTTAGCCCTTTTCCTGGTGTCTTATCTTGTTATTTTCTTTGGAACATAATCCCCTGCCTTCTCATTTGTCAGGGTTTCTGTGTTTCTTCCTTTGTATTAGATGGATCTGGTATGCCTCCTGGTCTAGAAAGTAATGGTTTTATGAGGAAGGCATCCTGTGGTGTCCCGAAACTCAAGACTCTTTGCTCCCCAGTTCTGGTTCTCCTTTGTTGTAGAGCTGCAGTTGTTGGTGGGATGAGGGCAGGGCTGCTTTTCTGTCTGTCTGCTGACAGTGGCTGATCTCTGTCAGCTGAGACCCTTTGTGGACTGTGCAGTGGTGCTTCTGCTGAGCTCATTATGGGCAGCGCCACCTTTGCCTGTCCATCAGAGATGTTGGCACTGCTAGGCCAATGGGGTGGGTAGGGCTGGTGCTCAGGGCTGGGCCACCAGCAAGTAGGAAGGAACCTTTGGAACTGGCTCATGCCTCCCCAATTGGGCTACGAGAGGGGTGAGAAAGCTGGGAAACCTCCCTCTGCCTACCAGGCAGCAAAGTCTGACTCTGCTGGCCAGCAGGCTGGGCAGACTGGCCGTGTGCAGGGAAGCACCTCAGGGTTGAGCCACCAGTGAGGGGGATGGAGCATGTGGGGCTGGCTCCTGTGGGCACGCATCCATTTGGGTTAAGGGAGGCCTGGGAAAGTGTCCTCCTGCCCTTCCTCCTACAGAAAGAGCCCCTTCCTACCCTCACCCCTCTGGCAGTCTGCCTGCTGCTGGGAAATCTTTCAAGCTGCCACCTCTGTTTTAGATCTCAGTGGGAATGAGGGACTGTGCATTTCCTCCACAAGTGGTAGGAGTCTTAGCCTCCCAGAGTGCTCTGGTTCTCCTTGGTGTCCAGCCTCAGTAATCACCAAAGCCCAGTGCAGTGTGGACTCGTGTTCCCAGAGCAGGTCTCCAGGGCCAGGTGTGCAGAGCTGTCCCCTCCCTGCTCTATTCCTCTTCCTTCCAACTGTGGGCTGGGCTGAGGGAAGGCACGGTTCCAGTAGAGTGCAGCTCTGCCACGTTACCCTTCTCTGTGTGGTCTTATCTTTTTCACCAGGTGTAGATGGTCTGTTCTGCATGTTCAGGTCATTTTCAGGGTTAGTTGTATTTGCTCTTGTTGCTTCCTTTGTGTGTATGTGGGAGGGGGGGGTTCTGCTTTGCCTTCCTACTCTGCCATATTTTCCCAAGCTCCTCTATAAATATCTTCTGATTATGTTATGTCTATTAACTTTGTCTATAGTATCTTGCATTGAACAGAAATCCTTCATTTGGTATAATCTTTTATTTATTTGTTTTACCTTGTGACTTGTGCTTTTTAAAGTTTATGTGAGTTTTATTTTTGAAGCATACCATCCCCAGCACTTGTCACCAGAAATTCAGACAAGACTGTGTTCTCCGCCTTCTTGAGAGATAATAATCTACAGTCTGGGGCTATGCCATTAACTTCTCCAGGTCACAGGTCTTCATCTGTAAAAAAAAGGTTTGAGCCACTTACCTCTGAGGTTCTTCACATCTCTCAAGAAATGGCCCCCTATGAAATGTTTTGATTCAGTTTTGACTCAGTGAAATGTTTTGATTGGGTGAAGGGGCAGGATGATGGGGCAAACTGCGGACCAGCCCGGACCACAACAAGCTGGCAGGAGTTGTGGGAGGGGACACCGTGCGCCACTTCGTGGCCGTCCCACAGCATTTGGGCTCCCCTGTGCTGTCATGTGGAGCCCCTGAAGGTTTTTGACTAGAGGGTGACTGTGGTATGATAAAAAATAAATATTTCATCTTCGTTCCCAGCTCCCGGCACACAAATCCAAACCCCTCAGAATCCCCCAGGTGAGGAGTGTCTTGTGTGTGATAACGAGATGATTGATGGCTGGGGACTCCTAGGCACCTTCAGAGCAGGATTTGTGGCCGGAAAACTGAGCCAGTTCAAAAGACACAGGCCCAACATGGTGTCACTTCTGCTGGGCCAAGGCACCAAACCTGGACTTAAGACTTACCCTAGTTGCAGTTTCCACCTCTGAGAAGTGGAGTTTTAAACCAATCCGTCTGGAGTTTCCTGATCATTAGTGAGGTAATGTGCATAAAACTCCCTTTACTTCCCACCAAGGGAAAGTGGTTTTGTCTGAAACAATCCCTCCTTTTCTTTGGATAATAACTTTTTTCTCACTTTCTTGTCTATAAAAACCTTTTATTTTTGTACAATCCCTTGAAGCATCTCTACTTGCGAGGGGACATGCTGCCCCATTCATGAATCACTTAATAAAGCCAATTAGATCTTCAAATTTACTTGGACAAATTTTGTTTTTAAACAGCCATGATTAGAGAGTTGGAGCCTCGCCTCCCCTCAGTGCTCGGGGGGAGGAGAGAGGCCAAAGATAATGACCAATGATTCAACCACGCCTATGTGATGAGACCTCCATAAAAGCCCTAAATAATGGTGTTTGGAGAGCGTCTAGATTGGTGAACACATGCTGGAGGGTGGGGTGCCCAGAGAGGGCATGGAAGCTCTGTGCACCCCCTCCCACTGCATATCTTGCTTTTGGCTGTTCCTGGGTGGTATCCTTTTAAGACATCAGTAATAGTAAATAAGTAAAGCACTTTCCTAAGTTCTGTGAGTTGTTCTAGTGAATTACTGAACTTGTGGAGGGGGTCCTGGGAGCCTCCGGTTTATAGCTGGTTGGTTAGAAGTGTGGAATCGATCTGATGCTCACTTCAGGTAGATAGTGCCAGAACTGAGCTGAATTGTTGGAAATCCAGTTGGTAACTTCAGAGAACTGGAGAACTGGCTGATGTGAGAAAAACCTCCTAGCAACATAGGAAAATGACAGCCGATGCGGTTGGCCAAGCTTTCCACCTGCTTCCAAACAATGTGGTGTCTCTCATTTAACAACAAAGGCACTATTTACCAAATTTGGTGTTTTTAATTTTTGTTTTTTTATTGAAGTATAGTTGGCGTACAATATTATATTGGTTTCAGGTCTGCAACGTAGTGATTCAACATTTATATGCATTATGCAGCACTCACCACGGTAAATGTAGTTACCAACTGTCATCATACAGACATTATGATATTATTGACTATCTATCTCCCCTATAGTAATATAGGGGGAAGTACTGAATAATAATGTTGTACTTTTCTTCTCTGTGACTCATTTATTTTATAGTTGGAAATTTGAATTTCTTTATCCCCTTCACCAAATTTGTTTTTATATCCTGCCTTCTTCTGAAAAGTTTGAATGGCCTGCATACCAAATCAGGGTAAAATGGAGCCCACTTAAAAGGAGCAGTAGAGTGGCCGATTTTATTATTCATTCAGTAAACATCAGCTGGGCACTGGTGCCATGTGTTTATCTGGTGTCACCAGGGATGCAGGGACAGTAGACACCGTTCCTGCCTTTGAGAGAAAGATGTGTGAGCAGAGAGCCGCAGCAAGGGCGAGAGCCATCGGGGACATGCTCGGAAGAGGTGACAGAGGCACCGAGAGGGGCGTCCACAGTGGGGGTGTCCTGGGAGGCTCCCGAGGAAGTCACACTTGAGCTGCCCCCAAGTCATGGCATGTGGGGGGCTCAGTGTTCCCCGGAACTGAGGGCACCTGAAGTTTGGCAGCTCGGGGAGATCAGGGAGGAGCCCTCTGGGGTCTGAGGAGTCGGGACTGTGATTTCGGCGCGAAGTGGGAGGCCAGAGAGAGACTCAGCGCGGGCTGGCAGCGGTCAGGCGGGCTGTCTGTGGAAGGGCATTCCGGTGCCTGCGGTGCGCGAGCCTGGTGGCCAGGAGACCAGGGAGAAGACTCTGCCGAGGTCCGGGTGAGAAGGGCTGCGGCGGCGTGGGGCAGCAGGAGGGAGGCCCAGGGGCAGCCCACCTGCGGGGATGGTGCCGGGGCAGAAGCAGTGGGATGCGGTGGGTCAGCCGCAAGGGGAAGAGGGGGAGGCTGCGGTGTTACACTGATGCTCCGAGTGTGTCTCCGCAGGGGGTAGGGGGGCTCCTGCCCGCCACCGGGGCCACCCGGGCCACCTGCATACTCCAAGTGTCTCAGCCACAGGGCTCCTGGGGTACGTGTCCTTCTCTGCTGGGGGCCAGCCGGGAGGAGTGGGGGCCAGGGGAGGGTGGAGAGAGAGGACGGAGACCACCCCGTCTCTCCCAGGCAACTCCACACGGTGGCTCCTGAAACGAGGAGCGGGAACGGGTGCGGCCACCCCCCCCACCCCCCCGGCAGGCACATTTCCAGTGCCTGTGACTCACCGTGGTTTCAAGCCAGGGAGGCCTGAAACAGAGAGGAGGCGGGGCCCTTTCAAAACTTGGAAAAATACCTAAATTTTTTGTTAACACTTGGAATAAAAAGTCTGCTGTGGGTCGAGGCACACGCCCCAGGATGCCGTCCCAGGAACTCCCCGGAGCGGGGCCGCCATGCCCTCTCACAGCTTCATTATCTGGGGCCACGCTTCCCAGCAGAGGGTGCAGGCTCACTCGAGAGGCCCACCAGGTTCTTGGTCTGCGAGGTTTTTTCAGTGCTCAGGGCTTTGTGGCTTGTTTGCCTTTTATGGCCAAGTGTCCTGCTAAAATTATCACTCTGTAGCGGCTGTGTTCATTCATCAGAGGCTTTCAAAACAGAATTCTTTACCGGTTTGGCACCAGAGGCCAGAGAGACTCTGCCTTCTGACATTTTCCCCCATTACAGCACACAGACATAGCGACGCTGGCTTAGAATTCGAGGTTGTGTGCAAGAGGCTGACAGGGGTAACTGGCCCAGGGGCTGAAGCCAGAGAACTTTAGCCTTAGGAATTCACTCTGTCTGGTTTTCTCCTCTCCTCACCCCCATTATTTATTTACTTGTTCATTCATTCAGTAAATATTGACCAAGCATTTCCCCTGTGTCTGGTACATTTTAAAGGAATAATGGAGGCAAATTAGTGCACACTGTTTAATAATAGTGGGAGAAATTGCTTTGATCAACCAACTGTAACTGGAGAAATCAGGAAGCAGAAGATTTCTCCATTAGAAACAAAATATTCCAAAATAAAGAGAAGCCTTCATAGAAGGCCGTGGATGGCCCCTGACGTCTGTGTCGCCTCCTGCAGAGCATGAGTAGGTGCCAGCATCTAAGCTCAGGCCTTGCCTCCTTCCCGCGTGAGCCACTCCGCCCTCGCACCAAGGGCTTTATTTCTCTTCCTCTCACCGTGAGGAGTGTTATTATTTCTTCTGCTCATCCATTCAGTCAGTGCCAAGGGGACCACTTGTTTATGGTGAAAGGAGGAAATGAGTAAGTGGCAGCTCCTCCTAGGAAGACCTTCAGGGAGGAAAAAACCTGACAGTCGGCAAATAGCCTCAGAGGACGGTGTGGCCGGGCTGCGGCGTGTCGGTGTGACCGCCGAATGCAGCTTCAGAGTCCATCCACACTACTCCTGGAACAAACATGGTAAAAGAGAAATCAGAAAGGATTCTTTCTTCTTTATATGGAAATATTGCCTCTAGCATTTTTACTCTCTGAAGACATTGTTTACTCTTGTTACAGGTCAATAAATAGATTTCACACTTACAATTATTATCCTAATGCAAAGATGAGAAAACAGTTCCATGTCAAGTGCCTTCTCTAGTTGATTGACAGCAACCCCCTGCAGGGTCAGGAAAAGAAGGATTCTGAGGCTCAGTCCAAACTCAGTGGGAAAGATGAACTCAGTCAGTTAATTGGCATCTGCGTGGACAGAGGCAGGGGTAGGTCGGGTGGCATTAGGACATCATGTGCTTGTTTGGGCTTCAGCTTTCATGGGTACTTGTCACCTTCCATGTCATTTGGCATCCAGTAGATGATAATTAAATGTTTCAATACTTTTTATTTTAATAGTTTATTTTGGTATCATTAATCTACAGTTACATGTGCAATATTATGCTGATTAAATTAACCCCTTCATCAGGTCCGCCACCACCAACCCCATTACAGTCACTGTCCTTCAGCGTAGTGAGATGCTATAGAATCACTACTTGTCTTCTCTGTGTTGTATAGCCGTCCCTGTGCCCCCCCAACATTACATCTGCTAATCGTAATGCCCCTTTTTCCCCCTTGTCCCTCCCTTCACACCCATCATCCCCAGTCCCTTTCCCTTTGGTAACTATTAGTCTGTTCTTGGGTTCTGTGAGTCTGCTGCTGTTTTGTTCCTTCAGTTTTTTTCTTTGTTCTTATACTCCACAGATGAGTGAAATCATCTGGTACTTCTCTTTTTCAGCTTGGCCTATTTCACTGAGCGTAATACCCTCTAGCTCCATGCATGTTGTTGCCATCCAAATAGTAAGATTAGTTTTCTTCTTATGGCTGTATAATATTCCATTGTGTATATGTACCACATCTTCTTTATCCATTCATCTACTAATGGACACTTAGGTTCCTTCCATTTCTTGACTATTGTAAATAGTGCTGCAATAAATATAGGGGTGCATATATCTTTTTGAAACTGGGCTGCTGCCTTCTTAGGGTAAATTCCTAGGAGTGGGATTCCTGGGTCAAATGGTATTTCTAGTTTGAGTTTTTTGAGGAACCTCCATTCTGCTTTCCACAATGGTTGAACTAATTTGCATTCCCACCAGCAGTGTAGGAGGGTTCCCTTTTCTCCACATCCTCACCAACATATGTTGTTCTTTGTGTTTGGATGTTGGCCATCCTCACTGGTGTGAGGTGATATCTCATTGTGCTTTTAATCTGCATTTCTCTGATGATTAGCAATGTGGAGCATCTTTTCATGTGCCTGTTGGCCATCTGAGTTTCTTCTTTGGAGAAGTGTCTATTCATGTCCTCTGCCCATTTCTTAATTGAATTATTTCCTATGTTTGTTAAGGTGCGTGACTTCTTTATATATTTTGGACGTCAACTCCTTATCAGATACATCATTTATGAATATATTCTCACATACTGTAGGATGTCTTTTTGTTCTACCGATGGTGTCCTTTGCTGTACAGAAGCTTTTCAGTTTGATATAGTCCCACTTGTTCATTTTTGCTTCTGTTTCCCTTGCCCAGGGAGATATGTTCATAAAGAAGTCTCTCATGTTTATGTCTAAGAAATTTTTGCCTATGTTTTTCTCTAAGAGTTTTATGGTTTCAAGACTTACATTCAGGTCTTTGATCCATTTTGAGTTGACTATTGTGTATGGGGTTAGACATTAGTCGGGTTTCATTCTCTTACATGTAGCTGTCCAGTTTTGCCAACACCAGCTGCTGAAGAGGCTGTCATCTCCCCATTGAATATCCAAGGCTCCTTTATCAAATATTAGTTGACTGTATATGTTTGGGTTAATGTCTGAATTTTCTATTCTGTTCCACTGGTCTGTGGGTCTGTTTTTGTGCCAATACCAAATTGTCTTGATTACTGAAGCTTTGTAGTAGAGCTTGAAGTCAGGGAGTGTAATTCCCCCTGTTTGATTCCTCCTTCTCAGGATTGCTTTGGCTATTCGGGGTCTTTTATAGTTCCATATGAATTTTAGAATTATTTGTTCCAGTTCATTGAAGAAAGCTTTTGGTATTTTGATAGGGATTGCGTTGAATCTGTAGATTGCTTTAGGTAGTATAGCCATTTTGACAATATTTATTCTTTCTAGCCAAGAGCATGGGATGCATTTCCATTTGTTAGTGTCTTCCTTAATTTCTCCTAGGAGTGTCTTGTAGTTTTCAGAGTACAGGTCTTTCACTTCCTTCGTTAGGTTTATTCCTAGGTATTTTATTCTTTTAGGTGCAATTGTGAATGGAATTGTTTTTCTGATTTCTCTTTCTGTTAGCTCATCATTAGTGTATAGGAAAGCAACAGATTTCTGTGTGTTAATTTTGTATCCTGCAACTTTGCTGAATTCAGATATTAGTTCTAGTAGTTTTGGAGTGGAGTCTTTAGGGTTTTTTATGTACAGTATCATATCATCTGCAAATAGTGACAATTTGACTTCTTCTTTACCAATCTGGATGCCTTGTATGTCTTTGTTTTGTCTGATTGCCGTGGCTAGGACCTCCAGTACTATGTTGAATAACAGTGGAGAGAGTGGGCATCCCTGTCTTGTTCCCGATCTTAGATGAAAAGCCTTCAGCTTCTCGCTGTTAAGTATGATGTTAGCTGTGGGTTTGTCATATATAGCCTTTATGATGTTGAGGTGCTTGCCCTCTATACCCATTTTATTGAGAGTTTTAGTCATGAATGGATGCTGTATTTTCTCAAATGCTTTTTCAGCATCTATGGAGATGATCATGTGGTTTTTGTTCTTCTTTTTATTGATGTGATGGATGATGCTGATGGATTTTCGAATGTTGTACCATCCTTGCATCCCTGGGATGAATCCCACTTGATCATGGTGTATGATCCTCTTAATGTATTTTTGAATTCGGTTTGCTAATATTTTGTTGAGTATTTTTGCATCTAAGTTCATCAGGGATATTGGTCTGTGGTTTTCTTTTTTTGTGGTGTCTTTGCCCGGTTTTGGTATTAGAGTGATGCTGGCTTCATAGAATGAGTTTGGAAGTATTCCCTCCTCTTCTATTTTTTGGAAAATATTAAGGAGAATGGGTGTTATTTCTTCTCTATATGTCTGGTAGAATTCAGAGGTGAATCCATCTTGTCCGGTGGTTTTGTTCTTGGGTAGTTTTTTGATTACTGCTTCAATTTCATTGCTGGTGATTGGTCTGTTTAGTTTTTCTGTTTCTTGTTTGGTCAGTTTTGGAAGGTTGTATTTTTCTAAGAAGTTGTCCATTTCTTCTATGTTTTCCAGCTTGTTAGCATATAGAATCTCATAATATTCTCTTATAATTCTTTGTATTTCTATGGGGTCTGTCATTATTTTTCCTTTCTCATTTCTGATTCTGTTCATGTATGTAGATTTTCTTTTTCTCTTAATGAGTCTGGCTAGGGGTTTATGTGTTTTGTTTATTTTTTCAAAGAACCCGCTCTTGGTTTCATTGATTTTTTTCTATTGTTTTATTCTTCTCAATTTTATTTATTTCTTCTCTGATCTTTATTATGTCCCTCCTTCTGGTGACTTTCAGCCTCATTTTTTCTTCTTTTTCCAATTTCAGTAATTGTGTCTTTAGACTATTCATTTGGAATGTTCTTCCTTCTTTAAATAGGCCTGGATTGTGATATACTTTCCTCTTAGAACTGCCTTTGCTACGTCCCACAGAAGTTGTGGCTTTGTGTTGTTGTTGTCATTAATCTCCATATATTCTTTGATTTCTGTTTTGATTTGGTCCTTAACTCATTGATTAATTTGGAGAATGTTAAGTCTCCATGTATTTGTGAGCCTTTTTGTTTTCTTTGTAAAGTTTATTTCTACTTTTATACCTTTGTGATCTGAGAAGTTGGTTGGTAAGATTTCAATATTTTTGAATTTACTGAGGTTCTTTTGTGGCCTAGTATGTGGTCTATTCTGGAAAATGTTACATGTGCACTTGAGAAGAATGTGTATCCTGCTGCTTTTGGGTGTAGAGTTCTGTAGATGTCTGTTAGGTCCATCTGTTCTAGTGTGTTGTTCAGTGCCTCTGTGTCTTTACTTATTCTCTGTCTGGTTGATCTGTCCTTTGGAGTGAGTGGTGTGTTGAAGTCTCCTAAAATGAATGCATTGCTGTCTATTTCCTCCTTCAATTCTGTTAGTATTTGTTTCACATATGCTGGCGCTCCTGTGTTGGGTGCATATATATAATTATAATTGTTATATCTTCTTATTGGACTGACTTCTTTATCATTATGTAATGTCCTTCTTTATCTCTTGCTACTTTCTTCATTTTGAAGTCTATTTTGTCTGATACAAGTACTGCAACACCTGCTTTTTTCTCCTTGTTTGCATGAAATATCTTTTTTCATTCCTTCACTTTTAGTCTGTGTATATCTTTGGGTTTGAGGTGAGTCTCTTGTAAGCAACATATAGATGGGTCTTGCTTTTTTATCCATTCTGTTACTCTGTGTCTTTTGATTGGGGCATTCAGTCCATTTACATTTAGGGTGATTATCGATAGATATGTACTTATTGCCATTGCTGGCTTTAGATTTGTGGTTACCAAAGGTTCAAGGGTTGCTTCTTTACTATATAACAATCTGACTTAAATTTCTTGTTAAGTTATTGTAAACACCGTCTGATGTTTCTTTATTTCTCTCACTTCTTATTCTTCCCCCTCCATTCTTTATATGCTAGGTGTTTTATTCTTTGACTTTAGTTAGTATTTGGATGGTCTGCTTTCTTTGCTGTGATATTATTTTCTCTGGTGACATCTTTTTAGCCTTAAGAATGCTTCCCTCTAGAGCAGTTCCTTTAAGATGTCCTGTAGAGGTGGTTTATGGGAGGCAAATTCTCTCAGCTTTCACTTGTCTGGAAATTGTTTAATCCCTCCGTCATGTTTAAATGATAATCGTGCTGAATACAGTATTCTTAGTTTGAGGTCCTTCTGTTTCATTACGTTAAATATATCATGCCATTCTCTTCTGGCCTGTAAGGTTTCTCTTGAGAAGTCTGATGATAGTCTGGTGGGTTTTCCTTTGTAGGTGATCTTTTTTCTTTCTCTAGCTGCCTTTAATACTCTGTCCTTGTCTTTGATCTTTGCCATTTTAATTATTATGTGTCTTGGTGTTGTCTTCCTTGGGTCCCTTGTGTTGGGAGATCTGTGGGCTTCCACGGACTGCGAGACTATTCCTTCCCCAGAATCGGTAAGTTTTCAGCAATTATTTCTTCAAAGACACTTTCTATCCCTTTTTCTCTCTCTTCTTCCTCTGGTACTCCTATAATGCAAATATTGTTCCGTTTGGATTGGTCACACAGTTCTTTTAATATTCTTTCATTCTTAGAGATCCGTTTATCTCTCTCTGCCTCAGCTGCTCTGTATTCCTGTTCTCTGATTTCTATTCCATTAACAGTCTTTTGCATCTCATCCAGTCTGCTGCTAAGCCCGTGGATGGCTTGTCTTATTTCTGCATTGTCTTTCCTGACTTCCCTCACTTCCTCCCTCAGCTCTTGCATATTTCTCTGTAGATCCATCAGCATGGTTATGACTTTTATTCTGAATTCTTTTTCAGGAAGATTGTGCATTTCCATCCCTTCAGGTTCCCCCTCAGGTGTTGTCTGGGTCTGGGTGATCTTTGTCTGTACCATATTCCTCTGTCTTTTCATGGCAATCAAAGTGGTCACTGATAGGTGCCACGTATGTCAGCTGGGCTCTTTAAGCCTTAAAAAAAAAAAACAAGAAAATCCAAACAAAAGTAAACAAAAAAAAAGAGAAGGAAAAGAAAGAAAGGAGTATAAAAAGAAAGAAAAGAAAGACAAAAAAAACCGCCCACCTGGAGAGGATTCTGTAAGGATGCTGTAGGTGGCGCTGTTGCTCCACTATTCTGCAGCCATGGCCGCGCCACTCTTTGTAGCTCTGGCCAAGGCTGAATGAATGGGAGGCTGTTCTTCTCTGTGTAAAGTTTCAGTGTGGCTACGTTTTCCCAGTCGCCTGCCAAGGGGTCCGAAATTCCTCAGGACTCCCAGCCCACTGGGCTGAGCGTGCAGGGGCGATCGTGTTCCCTCCCTGGGCCCCTCACCCCTCCAATACTGCTAAAAACAGCACGCGCTGTTCTCTTGTCCGGGGGCGCTGGCTGCACGGACCCAGGCATGTTCCCAGCTCAAAACCTGCACCTTCTGCCTCTCCAATCTCCGCTACACCGCACGATGTGTGTCAGCGCTCCCAGCACAGATCACCAGGGCTGGTTGTTTCACGGGCCTGTACTTCCACTCCCTCATGGCTCTGAATCCTCTCCTTCCGCCGGTGCGCTGTGGTGGGGGAGTGCTCGGGTCCTGCCAGGACGCAGCTCCGTATCTTACCCGCCTTGCGGGGTGCTGAGTCCTCTCAGGTGCCAATGCAGGCTGTGCGCTGTGCTGTAAGTTCTGGTCTGTCTTTTAGTAGTAGTTGTATTTGCTGTATCTTCATAGATTTATATAGTTTTGGGAGGAGATTTCCGCCGCCCTGCTCATGCCGCCATCTTCCCGGAACTCTCATCTCAATTCTTTTTAACACACAGTGTAATGGAAATAAATAAATGATTAGAGATGTGAGTCCCTCATAATTACCTGATAATTTGTCTAAGTAAGGAAATTGTGTATCCCTAAGACTTGGGCCTATGTTCAATATTAGTGAGAATTACAAACCAAAATTTACATATAAGCTTTCCCTTCTAACTGCAGGGTATTTTTAGTAATCATATGAGAAACTTGGAGTCAGAAGTGTTAGAATATCTTAATTTCTCCATTGCTGATTCCTTTGACCTGAAAAGCCTGCTGGGCCTCAACCTTAGTCAACAGCAAGATTTTCCAAAGACACTGGATTTTCACAGCCAATCCACATCAGACGTAAATGGTAACTAATACCTGCAGAACTTGTTAAAAAAATTCAGACTCTATTCCTCAGAGTTCATTTACCAACAAGAAGATTTAGTGTCATGGAAGAATAAGATATCTTGTCCTTACATTTTCATTTGTTTTTAGCTTTAAACAGCTGGCAACATTTCAAGTGTTTGAGTGGCCAAAATATTGGGGGACAGATGGAAAGTGTATAAAGTTTCTTTTATATAAGGTCATCAGTTTTTTCCTTCTTTTTCAAAATAGTGCTTTAGGCTGCCACTTCACAAAGAAAGGAGTGAGGGTGCGGAGCTGGGGGCTAGACCAGATGCTCACATTACATTTCTATCATTCTGGTGTGAGAGATACCGAAGAATGTCATTTGCTAGGCTCGGCTGCATTTGATGAAATTTAGTATAATGGTAAAATATATAAAGTTGTCATAGGGCTAGAATTAATGAATGAATAGGGTTAGTGAATGAATGAACCCACTATTAGAAAGGAATGTTTGGAAAGCAAAAAAAAAGAGAGAGAGAGGGAAAGAGCATAAAAATATGATCTAGATTCAGGAAAATCACTTGCCTGATGTGAGGATTATAGCAGTAAGTAGCAAGTAACAGTTGAGCTCAGATCAGGATTAGATGTTAAAAGCATGCTGGAAGCTCTGGGCAGAGCAGCAAAAAGTTGACGAGCATGAAGAAACATGGGGGAAATTTCAGAGGAGACCAGAGAAGGTGAAATAATACTACAATATGAATTTTTTAATTCTCTTATGTTTTGCTACTAATGCTCTGTAAGATGTGAAGGCACATGGGAGGACGACCTGCTCTCTCTTGCTCTCTTACTGCTCTGCTCTTCTCTTGAGCAGACTCTTCCTAAGGTATTTTCATGTTATTAATAAAAAGATAATCAATAAGTCATCATTTTTTAACACATCTCTTGAGCACCTACTATATGCCAGCGTGTGGAGGGAGTGAGGTATACTCAAGTGAGCGGTGTGGTCCTCCTTCTGAAGAGCTTACAAATAATGAAGTTCTAATAAGTGCAATGGCAGAGAAACGGGAAGAAAGGAGAAATTCAAGGTGGAGAAGTGAAAACATGAGTTTATAAAGAAAATGAGTATTTACAAAGGAATTTGCATTAATTTTTGTTGGAAAAGTTAGCCGCGTATAGAAGAAATGTGTTAGAGATTCTTCTGCTCATTCGTTTATTCACTTGACGATGCATCCTTGCTGTGCTCCAGAAACCATGCTGAGCATTAGAGGCATTTGGTGAGCAAATGAGGGGTCTGCCAGGGCTGCACAGAGGTGGCCATCAGAGCAGAGAAAGGACATCTAGTAACTCAGTGAAGGATTCTTGGTAAGTCTTGTTTCTAAAAGGGTCATCAGGTCTCAGGAACCAAAGCCACTGGTTGAAAAAAGTAATAAAGGCATGCATGGTATGAAATTCTATTCTGTCCTATCTAGAACTGATGGCTATCAACCTACCAATCGGCCTTTATCCATCATACAGAGGGACAAAGATAAGTGAGAGCATGGAAAACTGCAAGTAGGGTTTTATTTTGAGTGCTCTGTGTGTGTTAGGTTTTATGCGAAGCCCTTACACCCACACGTAAAGGTTCAGAAGGTTGGAGCCAAACGGAAGGGGTTGTAGTCCAGCTCTTCTGCTTACTAACTGTATGACCTTGAACAATTCTCCTAATGTCTCTTGATCTCAGTTTTTATCGTGTGTAAAATGAGGATAGTCCTAATACCAACCTCACAGCACAAAACCAGTTTTTCTATGCAAAATCACTTCGTGCAATGCTGGCGCATGGCAAGTGCTTAGTAAATGCTGGCTCGTTTTCATTACAGCTTGAATTTTACTCATCCACTGCCCTTCCAGAGGGTTTAGCAATGTTCCCGAGTCACTACTCTTGAGTGGCGGAGCCAGCCCTGCCTGGTTGCCTCGCACATTAAGGTGGTGGTGGGTGTTGGAAATAAGACTGGGGGAGGCAAGTCCAGATCTCCAAGAGCCCAGGATGTTGAATTTCACCACCAAGGCAGTGGAGAGCCTCTGCAGGACCTTAAGGTGGAGATTAATAAGAGCAGATTTGCATTTCAGGAAGATGATTCTGGCAACAGAATATGGGACGGTTCAGGGAAGGCAGTGACATAGCTGAAAGCCCGGTCAGGACGGGTGCAGTAGCCCAGGAGAGAATGGTGGGGACTGTGAGTGTGGAGCAGCCACGGGATGGATGAACCAGAGCGTGTGGGCAAAGGTGTGTGCTGGGGGGACGTGCGGAGAGGGAGCGAGTGGTGGAGATTCAGCTGCTGCGGGGCTTCCGGCTCTGTTGACGGGCAGGTGGTGGCACCTTGGGCCAAGGTGGGGAACCCAGAGGAAGGGGCTTTGAGCCCAATGAGCGTGGGGTACTCGTATGATGGGAGGAATGCCCACGTGGCATTTGAACGTACAGATCAGTCTGGGAAACTCAGGACTGCAGAGGCTGAGTTTGGGGTTGAAGCTGTGGGCGGGAATGCGGTCACTCACTCAGGCCATGCACAGCCCTGAATCCCCAGATCAGACCTCCTCCCCTCAGAGAGACGAAAAGACAACCAACGTCACCACTTTCAGGGTGTCACACGCAAGTAAGGAGAGAGCACATTAAAAAAGAGTTACTTCAGCTATTGCCAAATTCTAACAATATAACGCTGTTGGTAAAGTGTAATGCGGCCAACCCCTTGCATAATCTTTCATGACAAACTAGAGAAGCATTCTTTAAAAAAAAAAAACTTACAGTTAAGCAAGATAGTTATTGTAAGCTGAGGAGGGAGACTTATTTCACCAGAGAAAGAAACCGTGACGTCCCAAGAATGCAAGAGAAAAGAAAAGTGCCCAAGACTGGGAGAACCTTTAAGACCAGGTCAGCCTTCAAGAGGGAAGTATTTAGGTCAGAGGAACAGGTAAAAATGAGTAGATACGTGCAGATGGGGGGAAACGGATACCATCCGCAGTCTTTGGAGCCGCAGATGCTCGGGGGGTGTCTGCGTGAGTGACTGCGGGGGCAGCAGGCCCCGGGGCTCAGGGTCGAGGCCCCCTCAGACGAGGGCAGAGTACCAGGAGGGACTGAGGGGTCACCAGCCAGCACTTGCAGGTCTGTTCCCAAATGGCCCACCGAGTGAAGCCAGACGGCACGCAGTGTTAGGAAGTCTGAGACTCACTGGCTTAGGTACGAAGTTGGCAGAACCGCCTTGGCAGCCAGAGCCTGAGGTAGGTGCCTAAAGGAGATGCGCGCCTTCCTGGCAGCCAGGGCAGAAAGGGGTGGAAGGCTTTTCAGGATGGGAAACCGCTGGGGATGAAACCCAGGGTGGCCCAGAAGCCAGCACCTGTGAAATGTGGGAGAGGCTATCTCCTGCCTGTGTCTGGGAGTCTTCATTTTACCAGAAGAACTAGAGGACCCCAGGGTCCTGGGGGGAAATGACTGTGGGAATGGGAGGGACCGGTGACCAAGGACACCCAGACATGCGGTGACGCTGCCTCTCGGTCTCCACTAGCTGTACATTTCTGGTCGCCTTTTGCTGGAGTTCTGTTGATTCTAATGGTTCTCCTGGTGGGTGGTGGTTTGAGGGATTGGGTTAGCAGATTGAAATGTGGGTTTATGAGAGAAAACGGGACCTGCAAAGTCTGGAGAGAGCCCAGTAACTGCAGACTCTCAAACCTGCCCAGACCCGGGGATGGTGGGACAGTGGCTCTCCGGGTGACTCACGCACACTGACGTCATCTTCAGTAGGTATGGGAGCTGGAAAGCAGTTCTCAAACCAGCCTGAAGATCTAATGTCCTTGGGACCAGCCGCAGGGCCACCAAGATCTCTGGGCACAAGGACAGTGGTCGTGCAACCAGCCTCCTAGAGTCCCGTCGGATTTGGGAGCCACTGGGCTAATGTAATATTCTCTAAGGTAGCTTTATTAGGAATTCCAGAGTACCTAATTCTTTTTCTCTTTTCCCTTTCTACCAGGCGCTGGGAAACCATGAATTTGATAATGGTGTAGAAGGACTGATTGATCCACTCCTCAAAGAAGCCAGATTTCCAATTCTGAGTGCAAATATTAAAGCAAAGGGGCCGCTAGCATCTCAAATATCAGGACTTTATTTGCCATATAAAATAATTCCTGTTGGTGAGGAAGTTGTGGGCATTGTTGGATACACTTCGAAAGAGACTCCTTTTCTCTCAAAACCAGGTATTTTCTACTTTTCTAGCACTCATTGCTTGAAGATAGATGCACTAAGTCAGAACTTGGTTTTTGAACTGCAGGTCAAAGTAGGGACAGCATGTGGTATTGGGCAAATGGTGCACTTAGGGTGACCTCGATGAGACCAGTCCGGTGGCCCCCACATTGTTCTAAGTCACTTCATCAAGGCCTTCACTCTTTCAGTTAATCACATCTTTGTTGACATAAACCTTATCTTTGTTTAATTCAATGCTTTCAGAACTGCACAGGAAGGTCGTTTATATCCTGTGCAGACAGTCCAGGGTCACTTACACGACTAGGGACCGCCTAGCGGGCCACCCTGCTTGCTGTGGGGCCGGGGAGCCCAGGGCTGGGCTGGGCCTCAGTTCACCCTGTCTTCCCTCTCCTAGTACGACCATCCCGTGACTTGTTAACTCTCCTTTCTCCCTTTTTGGTTTTTATCTCTCGTTTTTAATGACTTTGTTGTATCTGACTCTCTGGGAAATAGACATATGGTCTTCTCATATCTCTATCCTAGCAGAGACAGACGGACAGACAGACGGATAGATAGAATGATAGATAGATAGATAGATAGATGATAGAGAGAGATATATATATATAATATAGATAGCGATAATATGGCAGATACCTATATACACATACCTACATATACAATCTTAAGACCATTCAAGAAACATTTTTGAGTCACTTTTACAGGAACACTTTTACCAAAACACTTTGGTAGTAAGAAGAAAAATGATGTTTTTCCTAAATTATCCCAATCAATTTTCTTTCCAGAAAAAAGGGAAACTAGGATGTAGTGTTATCCAGAAAGAAGGGTTTTCATGAAGAATTCACTGATGAAGGACATATAATTATTTGACAATTAGAAAAGTAACACACTTATTACTAAGTCAGGCCCAGGCCGCTGGAAAGCACAAAAGGTCAGCTGCCCTTCCCCTGAACGGCAGGGCTCCACCCCTGCGGGCAGGGGTTCCTCCCGCTGGCTGAGAGGCGGGCACAGGCTCCGGAGCTCTCCCGTCTAGGACCTGGGGGCTGTCGGGCGCTGCAGGTGGCGGGGAGAGCCGCCTTTGTACACTGGATGACACACAGTCAGCAGTTACTGTCGAGGTCACCGCGGAGCCAGAGGGTGGTTGTGGAGGTAGCGAGTTGCTGGTGTTTTAGAAGCGCCCTTCTGACTGAAGGGGAGGGATGCGGTCACAGGGCAAGGACCCGACCTACAGCCTCAGGCTGCTCTCCACTGGTCCAGCCTGACTGAAGCCCTGGCCCGCCTGCTGCAGGCCGGGCAGCTCTAGTGACCAGAGCTTCCTGGAGCGAAGGGGGTGTTGCAGCTTTGGGGCTCCCGGGGCTTTTCTGTAAAGAGGGGCAGGAGATGGCAGAGCAAAGCCGTCTGACCTCCGACCCAGCCTCCGGTGTGGGCAGGGCTGGGTGGCTGGGGCCCCTGCTGTCCCCGTGGAGCTGGCCGCTCTGCTGTGGGACCCCAGCGCCCCCAGAAAACACCTCCTCCTGAGCACTCCCCTTGCGGCGCTGGGCCCCGAGGCTCTGGCGCCTCCCGAGCAGCCTGACGGCAGAGCTGGGCCTCATCTCATGAGCACCCAGGCCAGCCCGGGATCTCTGGGTAAGGACTTGCTGGATAATTGAATAATTATGTGTCTCCATAATTTGCATTCTGTCCACTAGTTTGTGAGCCCCTTTGAGATAGGATTTAATTAAATGTCATAAAAGAGGCATAAACAGAGTCAGGGAGCAGGGGAGGTATGGGGGTGAGTGGAAGGAGTGGCGGCCTCACCTGGGGCCAGGAAACTTGGCGCCGAGCCCTCCCGGCCCTCCTGGGCCACATGCAGCAGCCCGGGGCCGGGGCCGCCAGCAGCCGGGGCAGAGTCGCAGGCTCAGAAGGGCAGGGACCTTATCGCGCTCACTCCGCTCGGTGTTCTGCTCATTCCCAGCCTATGGGAAGTTCCCGGCAAATGTCGCTGGAATGCCTGCAGACGAGCAGGGAAGTGTGGGGCCAGCAGCACAAAAGAGCAGATGGTTCAGTCCAGCCCGGAACCCAGGTTCCAACCAGGGAAGGCTGGGCCCCTGGGTGTGGGTGGGGTGTAGGGCCTCCTGAATGCTGGACAGAGAGTTCAGGCATGACCTGGAGGAAAACGTTAACCTTTCTTAAATAGTTGGCAGAGATGGGGGCTCTGGCAGCACCCCGTATTAGTCCTTTACCGGGTCCTAATCGAAAGAGGATCTGAACAAGGATGCGCTTGCCAGCAGCTCCGGGGAGAGAACGGCTGCACTGTGTGGGGACCGGTGCGGGGACCGCAGCAGGAGATAGGGCGGGGCACGGGGTTTCCAGGGGCGCTGGCTTCCCCCAGACCCGCGTCAGTTCTTCCAGCAGGCCTCTGGCCCCAAATACAGGCCCGTTCCTCCGGCCCTGGCCCGGGTGCCCACTGGGAGAATTTGTATTTCTAGCACATTTAATTTATTTTAGCTAGATTATGAAATCCCTGTGACTCCTCTGAGGATATCTTGAAACACATCCCATGCTCACTGGAAGCGACAAGTGACCCCATGGGGTTTCTGATGGGTAGGTGGATCTATTGCTTTGTCCTTAGAGGGTTTTCTCTGAGCTTTTTGCTCCCTCTTGCTAGCAAAATAAGCAGAGAACGCTAGCATCCCATAAAGGTCTCAACACCCACTTATTCCTTCCCCTGAGTGTCTGCCTATGCACCAGGCACTGTTCTGGGCACCAGGGATATGACCACTAGCGCTTACGTGTGCAGTGGGAGAACCAATAAATAAGTGAAATATTATCACAAGGTGGTAAGTGCCGTGGAGAGCAGTTAAGCAGGAGGTGGGAGTGGAGAGTGTGGCATGGGGAGGGGGCATCTTGTCAGTTTAAAGGGAGTTTCGGGGGGAAGCTCATGGAGAAGGTGACCTGGCTGAGGGTGACCTGGGAGCCTGGGGCCTCTTGGGCTGACCAGCAAGGAGCACAGTAGAGGCAAGAGTTGTTACAACTCCTGATTTTTCTGTTGCCTGTGACTTACTGACAACACTGTCAGTCCAGCGCAACACATCTGCGAGCTGCTCATTCCCAGGCCATCAGCCGGGGCTTCTCTGGCTTTGCCATCAGCCGTGCTCATTATCTTCTGTGCTAATGTGCCCACGTTGAGTTAACTAGTGTTTAGACTCCTAAACGCAGGAGTGTGTTTCTGAGTCTTGCTGCTCTTTGCAGAGATGAATCCTTGGCACACTGGAGCTGGCAGATTCCTAGGTTTGGGGGGGCTTCCTGAGATGGCATTCATGTTTTGGCATTTTCATTTCAGGGATGGTTCTTAGAAATTCAGCTTAGAGGTGTCCAGATCACCTCAGAGTACGGGACATGCCATCAGGGCAGCACGCGTGTCTCTGTTTGCTGTCACCTCCATGCCCCTGAAAGCCGTGAGACCTCAAGACTGGCTGAGTTTGACTCCAGAGGCAGAGGGAGAGATGGTGGTCCCGCAGCACCAGGCAGCACATGCTCGCAGTGCACAGAGCAGCCGGGCTGTGCAGTCACGCCTGCGCCCCCCAGCCTGTGCCCTTAGGTGATCCGTTCCCATTACATGGGGCACTGAGCAGCCGTGCAGAACGTGCAGACTCCCCGTGCCAGCAATTGGATGAGACCCCCGTTAATGCAGAGCTCAGTAACGCTCTATGCTGACCCCATCAAGTAAACAAGGTGGAGTTGTCAGCTGGCATTCAAGGATGTTTTTAAGCTTGAAGACTGATTGTCCTAAATGTGCACACAAAGTCTTAGAGTTCCCAATCTTCTTTTCCCTATTTTGTTGAGATATAACAGACATACAGCACTGTATACATTTAAGGTGTACAACATAACTACTTGAGCTACAGATAGCACATCATGCTTATTCGCTCAGGCATTTTTTGCATTGACATAATGGGAGTCTAGGTATAAAAAATAGATTTTAAGAAATACATAGGCTTCCAGGTCTGAAGCCCCCTCATAGTCTGAGATTGAATTAGAGCAATATGATATCATACACAACCTTAAACTAATGCAACATTTAATGAAGGTAACTGAAGATATGGATGTGAATTTTTATTGGCTTTGTAGAGATTTTGTATTTATAGATAGGCTTTGGTCTTCGTAATTTCGGAGCTTCAGTAGATTAAGTTATTTTTACTTGACATATTAATATGTATAATAAGTAGTATAATAAAAATTATTGTCAATAAATGTCCATTTAATTATTTTGTTCCTTAGGAGAGAATTTAGTATTTGAAGATGAAATCACCGCATTGCAACCTGAAGTAGATAAGCTAAAAACTCTAAATGTGAACAAAATCATTGCCCTGGGACACTCTGGTTTTGAAGTGGATAAACTGATTGCTCAGAAAGTGAGGGGCGTGGATGTGGTGGTGGGAGGCCACTCCAACACGTTCCTTTATACAGGTAATTGTTTCAAAAGAATTACATGTGTCAGAATGTCTAGATGACCTACTTAGTCTCTTTTGCCTGTGTCACTGTTACTATTTTTACTACTATTTACACATTGAATGGTAACCTGTAAATCTTACTCAAGAAGACATTACTGAGAATTAATTTATTGGTTGCATGATTTGTCAATTCCATTGATTTATGTGTATTATAAATATATACAAAATGCATGGGTAAAATATATCTATATAACAAGAAGATTACTGACCCCCAACCAAAAGTCTGTTTACATCAAAAAGCAACATGACATATAAGAAATTTTAAGCATAAGCAAAGTAATGTAAATAAGGCCTTTACAGCTCAAGGTGATGGGATTTGAATGACAGGTTCCCAGGCAGCCTGACTCCGGTCCAGACTCGGCTGCCCTGTAGGGCTGTGAGCGCCCCAGAGGCCGCAGAGCCTGCGCTCCCCCCGCCTCCCCTCCTTACTTCGCCTCACTCTAGCTTTCCTTCCCACTTTCTCTCTCTTTCTCCAACCCTGCACCCACAACCTTCTCTCTCTCCTTGGTGTTAGTAGTTTTAGTTAGAAAAAAATTTTTTTTTCTATTTTGAACCTATGATATCCCAAAACTTCTGAGTCTGGCTCCGCGAATCTTTCCTAGCAAACCCCACCATCCCCACCGTCACCGCGTGGAGCTTCCAAGTATTTTCAAGAACAGGAGGAAGGGGAGGAGGGCCTGGCTGGTCGCTGACTATCAGCGGCGGGAAGCAAGGCTTTGCCCGTCTCTGTATGAGTTACCTAAGGCAATCCTTTTTTCATAAAAGCAAAAATAAAAAACCTGAATGCCCAAAAATGTTAAAAGAAGCGTTGTCAAGAGGAGCAGATGGGTAATTTTTACCTTTGAGTATTTTCAAATAAGGGATGCATGTTGCTTTTGCGGCCAGAAAAAGAGACGTAAATCATAAAAAGAAAAGGAAGAACCAGAGTATTGGGTGAGAACCCTCATTCCTGATGCACTTGGAAGTCCCTGAGCCGGTCACTCCCCTTCTCTGAGCCCTCAGGCTTCAGTTCAAAGTGGGGATGATAACGCATGAAGTGCCACGTCGTGTGGAACCTGTGGACAGTGAACCCGAAGGCACCGCGTGACCCCTGAGTAGTGGGCTGCTGCCGCGGGCGGGAGCCAAGGCTACCCGCCGGTAGGAAGTGCCCGTCCACACGGGGGCGCCACCTGCCCCCTCCCGCGGCGGGACGGCCTTCACTTAAGGAGATGATGCCGGTGTTGACACGCTCAGTGCTTACCTATCCAATTCCTTACAAGTATTTGCCTCTTAGTAGACACAGGCTAGAGAATAATTGCAAACTGGCTTACACCCATTAGCAATTGTGAAATCAATATAGTGAGTTTAAAAAACCATAGGTCTTTTTTTTTTCTAACAGATGGGATGACATAGATTGTGTACTTACATTAATCATTGGAAGGATATATATTGCTCCACAGAAAAAGACAAATGTAACATGATGAGAACAGCTCCAGGCACAGAGCAGGCAGCTGCGATGACAGGATGGTGACGTGGCCTTGACAGTGACGGGCGCCTCCTTCGTGTGGGTAGTGTTGCAGTCGAATGTCTGGGAGCCACTTAACATGAATGGGAGAGTTAGATGGGAGAGAGTGAGTGTCCAGACGAGGAAGAATCCCATTGGAACGGGTCGTCGGGCAGCACCAGGTAGAGGATCCGACTCCAGCTGTGCTGCTGACCAGCGCAGGGGCCACGCCTGCCCAGTGTCCCTCATCTGCCGGAGTGACGGGGTGCCCACTGTAACTGTCCCTGTGACAGGCCTAATGAGGGACAGAGGGGAGGCGCCAGGGCAGGGCCAGCACGTTAGGCGTTCCCACTTCACTTATAGCCCAGCTCCATCATCAGACCCATGAAAAACCTTTCCCCGGAGTCTTTTCTTAGCTTTTTCTGAGGCAATGTCAGAACCCTAACACACAGCAGGAAATAGATACGTGCCTGCACCCCCTCATCCTCGAGAGCAGTGACGTCAAATGGTTTTTACTTGATCCACAGGAAGACCGGCCTTGTGCGTGAGAACACAGCACACACTCACGAACACACACACTGAAAGAGGACTTTCACGAAGTCCCGATCCCCGTGGGACTGACACCTGGATGCACCCTGACTTTTCTGCTCCACTGTTTCATTTTTTGTTAAGTGCCTGTTACCACCCATTGGATTAATATCTCTGTATTGTAGCCCATATTTCAAAAAATTTGGTTTTAAATGAGGCGGGACCAAAACAGTGCATGGATCACCAGAGGCGTCTAACCCTCCGTTCATGTGCTGATGTCCTTCGGGTGGGGGCGGCGCCCCCCCCCCCCCCCCCGCCCATGGTCAGCCACACCCTCGGGGGGTGGCCATCGGTCAGCACGCCCGACGGGCCTGGGGAGTTTTAGTGGCTCTGCCTGGCTGTCCGTTAATTCTGCAGCCTGTACTTTTTGTCTCTGTCACTTTGTCCCAGCCAGTGAGGTCCCGTCAAACAATATGTGCCTTTGATGAATTTAGTTAATGATGAATGACTGGACAAAAGAAAGATTTGGGGATAGAATTGTAATTTGCTTACCCATGAATCTTAGAGTAGACCGTCTCTGAAAACCTTCCTGTAGAGTCTTAGTCACTTATTTCACATTTCATGAGTGCTCACCAAGATTAACCTTGTTCTCATGAAAATATTCAGCTGTGATACTCATCATTTTGAAGAATGAACATAATAAGTAAAGGTATCTCTAGGACACAACGGCAGATGAGACATATTGACGCTTGTTTGCGTCAATTTTCACGGCGTTAAAAAAAACTTCACTGAATTGTTTTTGGAATTAGCATAAAATTAAGGTTAAATATGATGAGTTAATAAAAATATAGTTAGAACAGTACATCCCTTGAAATTTTAAGTCTTGCTGAGAACCATTTTAGCCACGCACAGGGTCCCAACACACACACACACACACACACACACACACACACACACACACACACACACACACACACACACACACACACACACACACACACACCTGAAGGGAAATTTCACAAAGGATCTGTATTGCACCTGATCATTTTCTCTTCTAGTATTTAATTTTTTTAATGCTGGTTGCCACCTATTAAATTAATTTCACTGTACTATAGATAGCCCATAGTTTTAAAAACTCAGCTTTAATCGAGGCATGACAAATAGCGCGTGACCTTCTCCCCGTCAGAGGTTGAACATCATGCCAGGTTCTTTGATTAAACTGCGGCGCACATGCAGGTAAACCGAGTCTTGCCTGTGCATTCTCGGCAATCGGAAGGGAGAGGAGAGAGTCTCCCCTGACCAGGCCTACAGAATCTGAAAGCTGCAGGGATGAGGACTGGTTGGAAAATGGCTTCTCTAAAGGAATGAAATCCTAGAGTCATGAACAGGTCCACGTTGTTGCCTTTGGAGAAAAAAGTAGTCAAGTGAGTGCAGGTTGAAACCAGGGGTCTCCATCCTCCGGGGGACCCCCGGGGGGCAGACGGACTCCTATGAGGCTGCCACTGCTTGAACTGAATTTTGGATTATGCAAGCCAGTCCGGCCAGCTGTGGTGCGGGTGAGTGTGGACTTCAGTGTGTGTATCTGCAGAGGAAGCCCCTGATCTCTCTTCCATTCTAGCGTCCTGTCCCCCCGACAGCCATCCATGCAGAGACCCTGATGGCTTACTTCCCAAACTCTAGAGAAGTAAAAACTTGGAGGTTAGAATATTAACCTCCTGTGAAGCTGCAGAGAATGGAATTATACCTTTAAGAGCTTTGGGCTCAAACCTCCTACTCTGTCCCCTCCCAATCTTCCGGCCTCCAAGCAACGACCCCCAGAAGTTGGCCCCCAACTTCCATCTCTCCGTCCACTCCAGCTCCTGCCTTCATTCCCCCCACAGCTGTCCATACTTATATTTTTTCAATTTACAGAAATTATATTGTTCATTGCCGTAGGGTGGTGGGACCACAGATAATCTTTTTTTTCCCTCCATTGGCCAAGTATTCTGTCATGCTAGGTTTCCTTTTGTAAACAAATTAAAAAACAAAGACACAAATAAAACCCTTTCTAAATCCTGTAAACTTAGCCATTAATCCTAAACTTTGTTAAGAGAAAATTTTCCGGAGACCACTGGCTGACCTAGCAGGCCTTTATTCCGGGATTCATGAATCCGGCAGCGTCCCTTCCCACAAAGAGAAAGGAGCTCCGAGTTGTACGGAGTTACCCGAGCAGGAGCAGGGACGTTCCTCCGGGCGTTGCTGATGGGTTGAAGCAGGCTTACTTTCCTTCTGGTCACAGAACTGGTGCTGAGGGGCCTGGCGCTGACTGGCTGATCGAGACCCTCCTTCTCTGGCAGAGCCAGACCTAGAAATGTAGTTAAATTGTGGTTTGCTGTTTGGGGCTTAGTATGAGCGACTCCATTTGGGGCCTAATCTGGTTGCTTTAACACCTTGAACTACTGTGAATATTTTTATTAGTTAAAAAAGAAAAAGAGGATAATCAATTTGAGAATCTGAGCTAAATATGCAAATGACCAAATGTATCTTCTGGCCTTTAAAAGATAAGAAACCCAAAATGCCGCGCTTTATCCGAAGCAGCCTGGCTGAGTGTCTCACTCAGGTCTCTCATCTTTGCTGTGCAACCTCCAGGTTCTCTTAGATAAGCGTGTTCAACGTGTCCTCCGGGCTCCTGTGCTCAGCAGTGTGGCTGAAGTGCATGGTTTGTGGCATCAGCTGGTAAGACCCCTCACCAAATGCAGGCACGCAGCGTTTCCCAGTGTATGCATGCACCCCAGGAATGCCTTCTCCAGCTAAATGCTGATTTTCCCTAAAATATGTATCAGGCTTACGTCAATGTATAATCAGAATACCCCCTTTTTAATCTCAAGAAATAAAGTTATTCCTTCTGAAAAGAGCCCTGTTAGTAAATGAAACTATAAGGGCATGTTAAGATGAAAATGTATTTCTCTCTATCTCATTCCTCTGGGCTCTGCATTTTAACAGGCCCTGGTGATAGAACCAGAGGATGGTGGTTTGATTTTTGAGGGTTCTTGTTTTCATTTGCTATATAAAGCCCTATTATATAATCTAAAAGGCGAACGGGAAGTCTAACCCCTGGACAGATACCAATCACGGGATGGCTAGATCCTGTGTGGAGAGAAGAGGGCGGCGGAGAGCTTTCCTTCCCTGCTCTGTCTCCATCAGGCAGCCTCTCCCCGCCTCATACAGAGTAAGTAAGGAGACAGGCCAGTGGGGATCCAAAATCTGGGGCACTTGGAGCGCTACACGTTTGTCGGATGAGTGAGTGTGGGTGGTGAGCGGCTCCCACCTGCTGGGCTCCCTCGCCTGCCCCAGCCAGTCGGGACTGTGTACACACAGCCCGGGTTGGATTTCATAGGGTTTTGTGCCCACTGTGGGTTCTTGCCGGAGATGCGTAATCTTTTTTAGACCCTGTTTGTGTTTCGGAAAGATCCCTGGGGCTGCTGTGGGGGGACTGGATTAGAGGAGTCCAAGGAGACGGGCGGAGACCCATCAGGGGCTGTCACAGGAGCCCAGTCACAAGA
The DNA here is from genome assembly GCA_029783875.1 of Phataginus tricuspis. Classification (NCBI taxonomy): domain Eukaryota; kingdom Metazoa; phylum Chordata; class Mammalia; order Pholidota; family Manidae; genus Phataginus; species Phataginus tricuspis. The sequence continues at coordinate 5,468,251 of JAQQAC010021848.1, forward strand.
TAATGGAGACCCAAGACCCTGGCTTGCCTGAAGACATGTAGGGAGGTAGACAGATAAAAGCAGTGTCTGGTCTGAAAACCAGCACCTCCAAGTAATTTAAAAGGGACTCTCAAGTCCCTCATAAGCAATGATGTGAAATATGCTGATTACCAGTTATTTTTATCTGGTCCTTTTATAGGAGGGTCAGAATTTCTTAGGCTGGTCCCCACATATGTTAGAAGCATAGCGTGGACTGCCTTGAAACATTCCACATTTCAACCAATGAAAACCTGTCAGAGGCCTGCCCCCTGGCGCAGCTGCCACCACGGTGATCCCGCTCTGGCCCCTGGGAGGGCTGTCGCCCAGGCCTGCACTGGGACCCAGCACACTCTGCCGCTGGGGGCTCCCAGGGCAGGGCCCCCTAAGGGTCTCTCAGGCCCCTGCACTGCGCTAGCAGATGCCCCTTCTACCAACCAAATGTCAGCCCACAGCTCACGGCTTCTCCAGGTCTGGTTCTCAGACTCTGTATCTGCTAGATGGCTGGAAGAGAGTTCCGGTGAGTAATTTCTCCCCTGCCGAGATTGCAAGTCAGGCTTCTGAAGACAGATGGAAAATGTGAAGTCCTAGCCTGCTTTCTCTGCCAGTGGTTTCTCTGGGGTTGCCGAGACGGGCGGAGCGCGAGGGCTCTGGCTCTGGAGGAGGCAAAGCTTAGCCAGACCAGCCCTGCTGCTGACGCAGCCACTTGGGGAGCGTCCTCCCTGTTCCTAATTAAGGCAGTTTAAGGAGCAGACGACATGTCTTTTGTTCTAACAAAAGGAACATCAAGGCCTTTAGGAGCTGGGGAAGATCCCCTGACCCCCGGGGGCTGGGCCTGCTAGCTCCTGTTTGTGCAGTGCCTGACCTGATGAGGCGTTTGACCCGATGATGAGGTTCCTCAGTTTCACTTGGCAGTTTAAGTTCGGGCATGTCTGTGAAAACTGGCAAGTAAAGGCTAAAAAAAGCCAGGTTTGTGCGCCACCTTGTGGACATATGGAAACTGCACCTCCCCAAACTTCTCTGGGCTCGGAGGAGCCACCGCGCCTGACCCTCTCCAGCCTAGGTGGCCGGGGGCTGCCAGACTCTTTTGTCCCCCAACGTAAACACCAGGCTCCAGGCTGTCCCAAGGGAGGACCGGCGCAGAAGCGAAGGAGGGCGGTGAGAGCTGTCAGCCTATCCCGATACTCCGACTGGCAGCCCCCGGCTTGCTGCCCCTGAGGCTGGGCACCGCACACCTACCGCGGGGCCTCCACAGGGTCTCAAGTCAGGTGCTTTGGTAGAAATAAAGTTCCAGGACTCTTTTCGCTGTCATTTCTTTTCCAGGGGGAGCAAGAAACGGGAAGTTAAGGTTGGCAACCGCTGTTTCCTGCTTGTGAAGTCTGGTGCTTGCAGCCCCTCTGCCGGGCGGCATTGAGCGGGGAAGGCATTGCTCTTGGCACTGGGGCGGGAGAGGAGTGGGCTTTCCATAGTCACCCCAGCTCGTCTTAGGCGAGAGGAGAAGCCCAGAAACAGCAGGGGACCCAGAGGTGCGGACCCTGGGCTTGCATCTGACCCGCTGAGGGGCCTCCAGCAGCCAGCCAGCTCCTGCTGATTCTGGGAGGGCAGCTCGCCGTGGGCTGGGTCGGGCGATGGAAGAACGAACGGAGGCTCCGGCCCCTCGCAGCCTGCTTTCCACTCGCCTGTCCTTACCCCGCGGCTGTGACCTCAGACACGCTGCCTGTGGCAGCCAGTCTTCTCATCTGCAAGGGGGGTGATAGGGTGCTCGGGGGAGTCAGAGAGGTCCGTCCCAGGGCCTGGCCCTGGGCCGACTCCTGACTGGTCCGTGTGAATAACCAGCACATTCTGAAGTCCCCTCTGCCCTCTGTGAGCCTCTAATGGGAGGACTGGGGCTAGGTGTGGTGTCAGGGCAAGAGAAACCGGAGTGCGTCAGGCTATCTGCTCTATAGCCTCTGACTCAGAACAACCCAAACAAGGCCTTGTCTCCGTGGGTGTAAGATGTGAGCTGCAGGGGGCCCGAAGGAAGGGCCAGTTATACAAGTGACCGTATCAAGGGGTTAGGGGCCAGGGCCCACACGGGTGGCTGGGCTTGTGGCCGGCGGCAGTGGTGGGTGGGCCTCTCAGCCTCTGGGCGATGAGTGCCTCCACAGGGGTCCCCTTTGAGACCAAGTCCACAGGACCTGACTGGTGTGAGGCTCAGCTGGTGGCTGCCAGGGGGAACTGGTTCTTCTGAAAGGACCTGAGGGGACGCAGAACTTCGCAGCCAAACCTGAGAACAGCCCTGTGTCATTTCTGCTCATTTTCCTTGCCCTGGGGGGTGTCTAGGTTTTCTGGGGCCAGCACCTCCTGAGGGAAGGAAGTGCACGTTTATTGTCTCCTATGTTCCAGCCACTGTGCTAGGGCGCTCAGGCGGGCCGTCCCTTAAGCGGCCTGTGAAAGGAGGACTGTCATGTCACCCCTTTTACAGGTGAGGAGACCAAGTGCGGTCACGTGGCCTGGCTCTTCCACCCACCAGGAGGGGATGGAGCCAGGGTCTGGGAGGACGCAGGGTAATTTCAGCGGGATGGCACAGTGCCTTGGACTGGGAAGAGCTGAGGAAATGCCTGCTGAGTTGAGAATGGAAGGATTCATGTGCCCAAGGGACGTGCGGAAATGGGGCCAGTTGCCCGAGCTGGGCTCTGAAAGACCAGCTCTGTAGGGCCGCAGCTGGCAAATCATCAATCCAAACTCGGCTGTCACCTGGCCAGTGGCCAGCACCTGCCGCCAGCGTGTACAAGGCCTGGCTTGATCAGCTTTGGCTCTTTTATTTTAGGAACTCCACCTTCCAAAGAGGTGCCGGCTGGGAAGTACCCATTCATAGTCACCTCGGACGACGGGCGGAAGGTTCCCGTGGTCCAGGCCTATGCTTTCGGCAAATACCTAGGCTATCTGAAGGTTGAGTTTGATGAAAAAGGAAATGTCATCACTTCCCATGGAAATCCCATTCTTCTCAACAGCAGCATTCCTGAAGGTACCTGATATTCAGGGCAGGGTTCCACCAACCCAAAAAGTAGATGGCCGCATTTTTTTTCTCCTGTGAGTGTGTGTGTGTGCACGGGTGTGTGTGTGTGCATGGGTGTGTGTTTGTGCACAGGTGTGTGTTTGTGCGCAGGTGTGTGTTTGCACGTTATGCTTTTTATTAATGTTTCAGTACAAAGCCATAATATTTTTGAAGAATTGATCTGCTCTCACATTTACCCTCTTCATGGATGAAACTGAAAACACACCCCCATGCCTGAAGTCCCCGTTGCTTCTCCAAGTCCGCTTGGCACCAAACTGGGTGCCTTTTCCAGCTTTGCCCTGGCAGGAGACAGCCACTCTCAGCTCCAGAGGGGAGCTTCCCACTGAAGCAAAGGGGTTCCACTTAGGAAGAGCGGGACTCCAACCCTGGCCCCAGGAGCCGTGTGCCTGGGGCGAGCTGCCCAGTCTCGATCGGCTTCAATTTCTTTATCAAGGGAGGGGTGTCTTTCTTACATTTTGTCTGAGACTCAGAGGAAAAGTACATTCTATGTCATCCTTTTTCATATAGTATACATGAACCCATTCCTGTGCTTTCCTCTTACCTGCCCTTCACGGCTTACCATTGATCAGATCGGGGGGACGGGCTGTGAGGGGCCACAGCGCCCAGAACCTGTGGTCACAGCACAGCGCCCCCAGCGGCCAGAGGGAGGTGGGCTGCAGCAGAAGCGGAGCGGCCCTCGCTGCCTGCCCCCCACGCCCTTCGTCGGCCCCCCACCACCGCAGTGAGGGCCTGCCGGCAGGCCCCCAGCACTCACACAGACGCATGCGTTGATGTTAGGGTGCTCAGCAAGTCTTCTGATTAAGGACCTTTCCGGGTCTTACTACCAAGGAACAAGAGGTTCCTAGGGAAAGTTCACAGACCTAAAAGGTACATAAATATGATAAAGGGATGTACACGTGCACAGGTAAACCAAAGATTCCTTCTCCAAGATTTAGGCCAGTGTGAGCTCTGCGTTAACTGCCGGCTGCTTTGTTTTTCGTTTGTTTTGCTTTCTTCTAGACCCAGGTATAAAAGCAGACATTAACCAATGGCGGATAAAATTAAATAATTATTCTACCCAGGAACTGGGGAAAACTATTGTCTATCTGGATGGCTCCACTCAGTCATGCCGTTTTAAGGAATGCAACATGGGCAACCTGATCTGTGACGCTATGGTGAGCGGCCCCGGGAGCCCGGCGCCATGCCTGGGGAAGGAGTGAAGGGGAGAGGAAAGAGGAGGGAGGGTGCACGGGAGGCAGCCTGAGGGTCACGGATCTAGGGATCTTAAGAAATGAACACCTTAGACAAAAGCTTGGCATCGACTCACAGCCAGTACCTTGGAAAGGTGCCTGAACTAGGCCAGCTGACCACCTCTACGGCTTCTGGAACCGGAGCCTTCATTCTGCAGTGTTCACCTTGGGTGTTGCTTTCTTTTTCTAAGAGGATCTGAGTATACAAACTCTGCCACTCTGAAGACGTGGATGTAGTAGATAGAACACATCTGCTTGGGCCTTGCCTGCCCAGACCGAGTTTCTCTGATCTGTCCTCCTGGCGCCAGAGAACTAGGTCTTGTGTGACTGGAACCTCCTATCCAAGCAGAGAATGACAACATAGTTGTGATGGTAGTAAGTGCTGTGGCTGAGCGAGATCACCCATGACAAGCACTGTCCACTGTCCCCCATGAAAAGCAAGCAGCGGCGTGATGGCCCCCTGGGGACCATGCCGAGCCCAAGGCCCCAGGTCAGCCACACCAGTCCCATGCGCTCAAAGCCCACGCCCAGGGGGGCTGTTTCTTTGTGCCTGGGATACAGCCACTCTCAACAAATTTCTGCCAAGTGAATGAGGGCTCCTGCGTTCCGAGGTGAGGCTGGTGCTGGCTCCTCGGCTTCATGCAGCCAGGGCAAGAGAAGCCTGTATGTGGGTGTTTAGACAAAGGTCTTGAAGGGGACCCCCGGGCCGTCAGCAGTGCTTACGTCTGTTAAGAGGCTGGGGATATGTTTTGCTTTTGCACATTTTTTTGTTCAAATGATAGCGTGTTCATTTTATTTCTTGTGACTAAACATATATTTTGTAAAAGAAAAATAAGAATGAAACTGGTTCTCCCCAGTTTCAGATGGCTGTCTCTTTGCCTCCAAAATCGCCCACATGGGAACTGGCTGGGGACACAGACATGGAGGCCAGAGTCCTTGCTGGCCTGAGGTCTGGAGGGGAAAGGCTTTCAGTTTCATCCTCAGGAGCAAATGTGGGGCCTGGCCTGGGGGAGGCCCTGCAGGGGAAGCCAGGCAGGCTAGTCTGCACGGACGCCCCACCCCAAGACACCTAAGAGCCGCTCTTGCTAAGGCTCGCTGGCCTGAGAGTGCAGGGGTCTTACTCTCTCGCTCAGGACTGGGGACTCAGAGCCACTTGCTTCTAGGAGTCTGACATGGGACTGGTCACAGTATCTCATTTTTGCTTTCAGAGCATAAAACTAGTTCTGACTAATCTTACAAGAGAAATCACTGGGGACACAGGAGCGGGAGAGATGCACCTTTATTTCTTCAGTAGAGCTAACCAGACAGATCCCTGGAACTGGTCCTCAGCAAGAAGACCCAGAATAGCTAATGTGCATTCATGCTGCTATTGCAGATTAACAACAACCTTAGAAAGCTGGACGGGGAGTCCTGGAACCACGTGTCCATGTGCATTTTAAATGGAGGAGGCATTCGGTCACCCATTGATGAGCGGAACAATGGTATGCGCCCAGGTCCTCAGCTCAGCACGTTCTCTTTCTGACCAGGCCCGTGGGCAGCGTCTGCCTCTCTGTGCTGCCAGCTGTGCACCACTCTGTCAGTGCCTCCGGTTTGGGTCGACTGTTGCTCAAGCCAGTGCCTGACCCAGAGGGCACACACACTCGCGCGTTCACACAGAGGCAGCAGGTGGGGTTAATGGCACCCAAGCTTGATCTAAACTTCTAACTTACAAAGCTAACGAGACTGTTGCTGATCTATGCAAAATACTGACGATGTCCTCCTTGATATCCAAGAAGAAGGCAACTGCCGATCTCTGTGCTGGAAAAAAACATACCACTGAATCAAAAGCTTTTAGTGCATTTACAGATATCCAGGATTATATCATAGGGTGAAACAAACCCACTAGGAAGATATTCAAGACATTCTTGCCGACTTCCCTGATACACTGTCAGATGCAGTCGGTCTCCTCAGTGTAAGCCCCAAGCTCATCGCATGGTCACACAGGACAGGAGACAGGGACACACTGCCTGTCTGGAGGAGCAGAGCAACTCCTAACACCGCCGGGGACCCAGCCTCCAGCCAGGAGATGCAGGCCAGAGCACAGCTAACTCTGCACCACGGCCATTTATAAGCTCCCTCCATCTTGCCCAGGAGTCGAGGGCACGGCCAGAAGCCTCTTGAGCCCATTCCCTCCCTAGATATTAGGAGCCACTTAGACACAACTGAGGGAGCTCAGATCCTCCACCAATCTTAAGGGAAGTTGGTTTTGGTGTTTTCCTTCTTGCCTGTCTGTGATGACCCTCAGGCACGATTACCTGGGAGAACCTGGCTGCCGTGTTGCCCTTTGGAGGCACCTATGACCTGGTGCAACTGAGAGGCTCCACCCTAAAGAAGGTCTTCGAGCACGGTGTGCACCGCTACGGCCAGTCCACTGGGGAGTTCCTGCAGGTGGGCGGTAAGTCAGCCTCCGAGGGGAGCGGCCGTCTGCTGCTGGTCGGCTTGGCACCCCCTCACCAGGCGCTCCATGGCCAGGCTTGTTTGGGTTTCCCCCCACCCAACAACAGCGTTTAGTCTTTCAATGGCAGTGGAGTCCCAAACCACCGAGACTTGGTCAAGAGTAAAGCCCCAAGGCCCTGGCAACGAGCAGTGCTTGTCCAGTCTGCTTTGGACATCAGCTGGGCCTTCTGCAGGAGCCGGCCCTCCAGACTCTAAGCAGGTCAGCTGCCTTGATGTCTACTTCCTGTTAAAATCTTAGTTCTTCAAATATTCAATAGTCTTTGTGAAAAAAAAAAAAATCCCTCCTCTGTTCTACTCACAATTACCTGGAACCATGCAATGGTTCAAAGGAATAAAGTGTCCGGTCAGTATTGACAAGGCTGATTTCTGGAAGGGGCAGCAGCTGTGTAAACAGTTGGGAACACCAGATTCTGCTTCCACTGTGACCTGGCACAAGTTTTCAACCCCTCTGTGTGCAGTCCCTGCCCATCTCATGGACCGCAGTGAAAACTGAATGAAAATAAGTACTTCCCAACTTGCCAAGGACTTCTGAAATGCTTTGGTCAATAATTCCACAGTACAATGAATTATATTTTAATAATTATTTGATTCTGACACCGTTTGCTGGTTCGCACTTTTTTCTAACTGTAGATGGTAGCCGCCTTTGTCGGGGCCTTCCTCTGCAGAACACCCCACTGCTGGAACTGAGGGGCTGTGGAAGGTGGCGGGGCCCCAGCCTGCTGCCTGTGGTAGCCCAAACATTCTGCATTTTCTAGGGGAGAGTGGAGAGAACAGTGAGGTTTTGATGCCCCGGCACAGCACAGGGTAGTTGTATGTTTAGCAAAAGTCTCCCAAATTATGACCATTTAGTAGTCTTCAAACTTGCAGCAAATGACCCTTGCCTCTCATCTAGTTCTCATTTTCCAAGGCCACTAAAACAAGTAGCTGGACCAGTTCATTCAGGATTTTAGAAAGATGCGGTTTCTCCCTGCAGACTCACTCCTTGCCTGTTCTGAGCCACAGCCTGTTTCCCCCCAGTGGTTCTCAGACACCCCCCAGAAGAACTCAAAGATAAATCTCACCAAGAAAGTGTATCCTGCAATATCACCCCCACTTTCTCGCTGAAATTTCCCATAAGTCCTGTACCCCAACTCCTGATTTTGTCAAAAATCCCTTTCTTAGGAAACAGAAATGTGCCTTTGGATTCAGTGAAAATGTATCAACTCTTTTCTTTTCTAGGAATTCACGTGGAGTATGATCTTTCCCGGAAACCTGGGAACAGAGTCGTCAAATTAGAAGCTCTTTGCACCTGGTGCCGGGTGCCCAGCTACGAACCCCTCAGGACGGACGAGTTGTATAGGGTGATACTCCCAAGCTTCCTTGCCAGTGGGGGAGACGGATTCCAGATGATAAAAGATGAAATGTTAAAGCATGACTCTGGTAAGCCCCGGTGTCTCTTCCTGTCTGTGTCCCAGTGGTATTCAGGAATGACAGAACTGGTCAAAGAGGGGAGCTCTGCAGGACGCTCGGAGAAGGAAGCCAGAAACCATATCCTGCCCCTGTGTTGCCAACTCTCCCCTGCTTTGTTACTGGAAAACAGCAACCCAGCACTGGGACCTCCCTGTAACACACGTGCCCACCCATCACTGTCAGGGAAAAAACACTTTTTTTTTGTCTTGCATCTTTTTCTCCTCTTTTTTTTTTTTATTTTGGTATCACTAATCTACAATTACATGTGCAACATTGTATTTACTAAGCTCTCCACTTCATCTAGTCCCCCCCACCAACCCCATTATACTCACTGTCGATCAGTGTAGTGAGATGCTATAGAGTCACTACTTGTCTTCTCTGAGTTGTACAGCCCTCCCCATGCCCCCCACCAACATTACGTCGACTAATTATAATGCCCCTTTTGCCCCCTTGTCCCTCCCTGCCCACCCATCCTCCCCAGTCCCTTTCACTTTGGTAACTGTTAGTCCGTTCTTGGGTTCTGTGAGTCTGCTGCTGTTTTGTTCCTTCAGTTTTTTTCTTTGCTCTTATACTCCCCATATGAGTGAGATCATTTGATACTTGTCTTTTTCCACCTGGCTTATTTCACTGAGCATAATACTCTCTAGTTCCATCCATGTTGATGCAAATGGTAGGATTCATTTTCTTCTTATGGCTGAATAATATTCCATTGTGTATATGTACCACCTATTCTTTATCCATTCATCTACTGATGGACACTTAGGTTGCTTCCATTTCTTGGCTATTGTAAATAGTGCTGCGATAAACATAGGGGTGCATATGTCTTTTTCAAACTGGGCTGCTGCATTCTTAGGGTAAACTCCTAGGAGTGGGATTCCTGGGTAAAATGGTATTTCTATTTTGAGTCTTTTGAGGAACCTCCATACTGCTTTCCACAATGGTTGAACTAATTTGCATTCCCACCAGCAGTGTAGGAGGGTTCCCTTTTCTCAACATCCTCGCCAACATTTGTTGTTGTTTGTGTTTTGGATGTTGGCCATCCTCACTGGTGTGAGGTGATATCTCATTGTGGTTTTAATCTGCATTTCTCTGATGACCAGCGATGTGGAGCATCTTTTCATGTGCCTGTTGGCCATCTGAATTTCCTCTTTAGAGAAGTGTCTATTTATGTCCTCTGCCCATTTCTTAATTGGATTATTTGCTTTTTGTTTGTTGAAGTGCGTGAGTTCTTTATATATTTTGGATGTCAACTCCTTATCAGATACGTCATTTATGAATATATTCTCCCATACTGTAGGATGTCTTTTTGTTCTACTGATGGTGTCCTTTGCTATACAGAAGCTTTTCAACTTGATATAGTCCCACTTGTTCATTTTTGCTTTTGTTTCCCTTGCCTGGGGGAATATGTTCATGAAGAAGTCACTCATGTTTATGTCCAAGAGATTTTTGCCTGTGTTTTTTTCTAAACGTTTTATGGTTTCATGACCTACATTCAGGTCTTTGATCCACCTTGAGTTTACCTTTGTGTATGGGGCTAGACAGTAATCCAGTTTCATTCTCTTACATGTAGCTGTCCAGTTTTTCCAACTGCTGAAGAGGCTTTCATCTCCCCATTGTATATCCAAGGCTCCTTTATCAAATATTAATTGGCTGTATATGTTTGGGTTAATGTTTGGATTTTCTATTCTGTTCCATTGGTCTGTGGGTCTGTTTTTGTGCCAGTACCAAATTGTCTTGATTACTGTGGCTTTGTAGTAGAGCTTGAAGTCAGGGAGCATAATTCCCCCTGTTTGATTCCTCCTTCTCAGGATTGTTTTGGCTATTCGGGGTCTTTTGTGGTTCCATATGAATTTTAGAATTATTTGTTCCAGTTCATTGAAGAAAGCTGTTGGTAGTTTGATAGGGATTGCGTTGAATCTGTAGATTGCTTTAGGTACTATAGCCATTTTGACCATATTTATTCTTCCTAGCCAAGAGCATGGGATGGATTTTCATTTGTTAGTGACCTCTTTGATTTCTCTTAGGAGTGTCTTGTAGTTTTCAGAGTACAGGTCTTTCACTTCCTTCGTTAGGTTTATTCCTAGGTATTTTATTCTTTTAGGTGCAATTGTGAATGGAATTGTTTTTCTGATTTCTCTTTCTGTTAGTTCATCGTTAATGTATAGGAAAGCAACAGATTTCTGTGTGTTAATTTTGTATCCTACAACTTTACCGAATTCAGATATTAGTTCTAGTAGTTTTGGAGTGGAGTCTTTAGGGTTTTCTTGTACAATATCATGTCATCTGCAAATACTGACAATTTGACTTCTTCTTTACCAATCTGGATGCCTTGTATGTCTTTGCTTTGTCTGATTGCCGTGGCAACATAGGACCTCCAGTACTATGTTGAATAACAATGTAGAGATTGGGCATCCCTGTCTTGTTCCCGATCTTAGATGAAAAGCTTTCAGCTTCTCCCTGTTAAGTATGATGTTAGCTGTGAGTTTGTCATATATGGCCTTTATGATGTTGAGATACTTGCCATCTCTACCCATTTTGTTGAGAGTTTTAATCATGAATGGATGCTGAATTTTGTCAAATGCTTTTTCAGCATCTATGGAGATGATCATGTGGTTTTTGTTCTTGTTTTTGTTGATGTGGTGGATGATGTTGATGGATTTTCGAGTGTTGTACCATCCTTGCATCCCTGGGATGAATCCCACTTCATCATGGTGTATGATCCTCTTGATGTTTTTTTGAATTAGGTTTGCTAATATTTTGTTCAGTATTTTTGCATCTATGTTCATCAGGAATATTGGTCTGTAGTTTTCTTTTTTGTTGAGGTCTTTGCCCTGTTTGGGTATTAGAGTAATGCTGGCTTCATAGAATGAGTTTGGAAGTATTCCCTCCTCTTCTATTTTTTGGAAAACTTTAAGGAGAATGGGTATTATTTCTTCTCTATATGGCTGGTTGAATTCAGAGGTGAATCCATCTGGTCCAGGGGTTTTGTTCTTGGGAGGTTTTTTGATTACCACTTCAATTTCGTTGCTGGTTATTGGTCGGTTTAGGTTTTCTCTGTCTTGCTTGGTGAGTCTTGGAAGTCTGTATTTTTCTAAGAATTGTCCATTTCTTCTAGGTTTTCCAACTTGTTAGCATATAGATTCTCTTAGTATTCTCTTATAATTCTTTGTATTTCTGTGGCATCCGTCTTGATTTTTCCTCTCTCATTTCTGATTCTGTTTGTGTGTAGATTCTCTTTTTCTCTTAATAAGTCTGGCTAAGGGTTTATCTATTTTGTTTATTTTTTCAAAGAACCAGCTCTTGGTTTCATTGATTTTTTTCTATTGTTTAATTCTTCTCAATTTTATTTATTTATTTTCTGATCTTTATTATGTCCCTCCTTCTGGTGACCTTGGGCCTCATTTGTTCTTCTTTTTCCCATTTCAGTAATTGTGTCTTTAGACTATTCATTTGGGATTGTTCTTCCTTCTTTAAATAGGCCTGGATTGCAATATACTTTCCTCTTAGAACTGTCTTTGCTGCGTCCCACGGAAGTTGTGGTTTTGTGTTATTGTTGTCATTAGTCTCCATATATTGCTTAATCTCTGCTTTTATTTGGTCATTTTTCCATTGATTACTTAGGAGAATGTTGTTAAGTCTCCATGTATTTGTGAGCCTTTTTGATTTCTTTCTAAAATTTATTTCTACTTTTATACCTTAATGATCTGAGAAGTTGGTTGGTAGAATTTCAATATTTTTTACTTTACTGAGGTTCTTTTTGTGGCCTAGTATGTGGTCTATTCTGGAAAATGTTCCATGTGCACTTGAGAAGAATGTGTATCCTGCTGCTTTTGGGTGCAGAGTTCTGTAGATGTCTGTTAGGTCCATCTGTTCTAGTGTGTTGTTCAGTACCTCTGTGTCTACTTATTTTCTGTCTGGTTCATCTGCCCTTTGGAGTGAGTGGTGTGTTGAAGTCTCCTAAAATGAATGCATTGCTGTCTATTTCCTCTTTCAATTCTGTTAGTACTTGTTTCACATATGCTGGCGCTCCTGTGTTCGGTGCATATATATTTATAATGGTTATATCTTCTTGTTGGACTGACCCCTTTATCATTATGTAATGTCCTTCTTTATCTCTTGCTACTTTCTTCGTTTTGAAGTCTATTTTGTCTGATACAAGTACTGCAACACCTGCTTTTTTCTCTTTGTTGTTTGCATGAAATATCTTTTTCCATCCCTTCACTTTTAGTCTGTGTATATCTTTGGGTTTGAGGTGAGTCTCTTGTAAGCAGCATATAGATGGGTCTTGCTTTTTTATCCATTTTGTTACTATGTGTCTTTTGATTGGTGCATTCAGTCCATTTACATTTAGGGTGATTATTGATAGATATGTACTTATTGCCATTGCTTGCTTTAGATTCGTGGTTACCAAAGTTTCAAGGGTTGCTTCTTTTCTATCTAACAATCTAACTTAACTTTCTTGTTAAGTTATTGTGAACACCATCTGATGTCTCTTTATCTCTCCCTTCTTATTCTTCCTCCTCTTTTCTTTATATATTAGGTGTTTTATTCTTGGCCTTTAGTTAGTATTTGGATGGTCTGCTTTCTTTGCTATGATTTTATTTTCTCTGGTGACATCTTTTTAGCCTTAGGGGTGCTTCCCTCTAGAGCAGACCGTTTAAAATATCCTGTAGAAGTGGTTTGTGGGAGGAAGATTCCCTCACTTTCACTTGTCTGTGAATTGTTAATCCCTCTCTCAAATTTAAATGATAATCATGCTGGATACAGTATTTTTGGTTCAAGACCCTTCTGTTTCATTACCTTAAATATATCATGCCATTCTCTTCTGGCCTGTAAGGTTTCTGTTGCGAAGTCCGATGATAGTCTGATGGGTTTTCCTTTGTAGGTGATCTTTTTTCTCTCTCTAGCTGCCTTTAATACTCTGTCTTTATCTTTGACCTTTGCCATCTTGATTATTATGTGTCTTGCTGTTGTCTTCCTTGGGTCCCTTGTGTTGGGAGTTCTGTGGGCCTCCGTGGACTGCGAGACTATTTCCTTCCCCAGTGTGGGAAAGTTTTCAGCAATTATTTCTTCAAAGACACTTTCTATCCCTTTTTCTCTCTCTTCTTCCTCTGGTACTCCTATAATGCGAATATTGTTCCGTTTGGATTGGTCACACAGTTCTCTTAATATTCTTTCATCCCTAGAGATCCTTTTTTCTCTCTCTGCCTCAGCTTCTCTGTATTCCTGTTCTCTGATTTCTAGTCCATTAACAGTCTCTTGCATCTCATCCAGTCTGCTGTTAAGCCCGTCAGTCGCTTGTCTGATTTCTGCATTGTCTTTCCTCACTTCCCTCACTTCCTTCCTCAGCTCTTGCACATTTCTCTGTAGATCCGTCAGCATGGTTATGACTTTTATTCTGAATTCTTTTTCAGGAAGACTGTGCATGTCCATCCCTTCAGGCTCTTTCTCTGGGGTTGTCTGGCTGATCTTAGTCTGGATCATATTCCTCTGTCTTTTCATGGGTATAGCAGTGGTCACTGGCAGTTGCCACGTTTGTCTGCTGGGCTCTTTAAGACTTTAAAAAGAGAAAAAAAAAGAAAAGAAAAAAAAGAGAAGAAAGAGAAGAAAAAAACAAAAAACAAAAAACAGAAAAACACCCACCGGGAGTGGATTCTGTGGGGATGCTGTAGGTGACGCTGTTGCTCCACTATTCCGCAGCCATGGCTGCGCCACTCTGCAGGAGCCTTCATAGCTCTGGCCGGGGTGGGAACGAATGGGAGGCTGTTGATCTCTGTGGGAGTCTAAGTGTGGCCACCCTTTCCCAGTCACCAGCTAAGGGGTCTGAAGCTCCCCAGGACTCCCAGCCTGCTGGGCTGAGTGTGCCGGGGCGATCTGGCCCCTCCACTGGGCTCCTGTCTCTTTAAGACCGCTGAAAGAAGCCCATGCTTTTCTTCTTTTTTTTTTTTTTTCCTTCCCGGGAGCGGGCACAAGCACCCTGGCATGTTCCCCACTCAGATCCTGCACCCTCTGTCTCTCCAATCTCCGCTACACCGTGCAATGTGAGGCAGCGCTCCCTGCACAGATCACCAGGGCTGGTTATTTCGCAGGCCTGAACTTCCACTCCCTCCCAGCTCTGAATCCTCTCCTCCCGCCGGTGCGCTGGGGTGGGGGAGTGCTCGGGTCCGGGTCGCAGCTCCATATCTTACCCGCCTCTTGGGGGCTGAGTTCTCTCAGGTGTAGCTGCACGCTGTGCACTTTCCTGTATATTCTGGTCTCTCTTTTAGGAATAGTTGTATTTGCTGTATTTTCATAGATAAATATAGTGTTGGGAGGAGATCTCTGCCGCCCTGCTTATGCTGCCATCTTCCCGGAAGTCCTCCTCTGCCCATTTCTTAATTGGATTTTTTACTTTATGTTTGTTGAGGTGCAGGAGTTCTTTATATATTTTGGACATCAACCCCTTATCGGATACGTCATTTATGAATATATTCTCCCACACTGTAGGATGTTTTTTTGTTCTACTGATGGTGTCCTTTGCTGTACAGAAGCTTTTCAGCTTGATATAGTCCCACTTGTTCATTTTTACTTTTGTTTCCCTTGCCTGGGGAGATATGTTTATGAAGAAGTCACTCGTGTTTATGTCCAAGAGATTTTTGCCCATGTTTTTTTCTAAGAGTTTTATGGTTTCATGACTTACATTCAGGTCTTTGATCCACCTTGAGTTTACCTTTGTGTATGGGGTTAGACAGTAGTCCGGTTTCATTCTCTTACATGTAGCTGTCCAGTTTTTCCAACACCAGCTGTTGAAGAGGCTGTCATCTCCCCATTGTATATCCAAGGCTCCTTTATCAAATATTAATTGGCTGTAAATGTTTGGGTTAATGTTTGGATTTTCTATTCTGTTCCACTGGTCTGTGGGTCTGTTTTTGTGCCAGTACCAAACTGTCTTGATTACTGTGGCTTTGTAGTAGAGCTTGAAGTCAGGGAGCGTAATTCCCCCTGTTTGATTCCTCCTTCTCAGGATTGTTTTGGCTATTCGGGGTCTTTTGTGGTTCCATATGAATTTTAGAATTATTTGTTCCACTTCAGAGATGAAAGCTGTTGGTATTTTGGTAGGGATTGTGTTGAATCTGTAGATTGCTTTACGTACTATAGCCATTTTGACAATATTTATTCTTCCTAGCCAAGAGCATGGGATGCATTTCCATTTGTTAGTGTCCTCTTTAATTTCTCTTAGGAGTGTCTCGTAGTTTTCAGAGTACAGGTCTTTCACTTCCTTGGTTAGGTTTATTCCTAGGTATTTTATTCTTTTTGATGCAATTGTGAATGGAATTGTTTTTCTGATTTCTCTTTCTGTTAGTTCATCGTTAGTGTATGGGAAAGCAATGATTTCTGTGTGTTAGTTTTGTATCCTGCAACTTTGCTGAATTCAGATATTAGTTCTAGTAGTTTTGGAGTGGAGTCTGTAGGGGTTTTTATGTACAATATCATGTCATCTGCAAATAGTGACAATTTGACTTCTTCTTTACCAATCTGGATGCCTTGTATGTCTTTGTTTTGTCTGATTGCCGTGGCTAGAACATCCAGTACTATGTTGAATAACAGTGGAGAGAGTGGGCATCCCTGTCTTGTTCCCGATCTTAGATGAAAAGCTTTCAGCTTCTCACTGCTAAGTATGATGTTAGCTGAGGGTTTGTCATATATGGCCTTTATGATGTTGAGGTACTTGCCATCTATACCCATTTTGTTGAGATTTTTAACTATGAATGAATGCTGAATTTTGTCAAATGCTTTTTCAGCATCTATGGAGATGATCATGTGGTTTTTGTTCTTCTTTTTGTTGATGTGGTGGATGATGTTGATGGATTTCGAATGTTGTACCATCCTTGCATCCCTGGGATGAATCCCACTTGATCATGGTGTATGATCCTCTTGATGTATTTTTGAATTTGGTTTGCTAATATTTTGAGTATTTTTGCATCTACATTTATCAGGGATATTGATCTGTAATTTTCTTTTTGGTGAGGTCTTTGCCAGGTTTTGGTATTAGAGTGATGCTGGCTTCATAAAATGAGTTTGAAAGTATTCCCTCCTCTTCTATTTTTTGGAAAACTTTAAGGAGAATGGGTGTTATTTCTTCTCTATATGTCTGGTAGAATTCAGAGGTGAATCCATCTGGTTCGGGGGTTTTGTTCCTGGGTAGGTTTTTGATTACCGATTCAATTTCGTTGCTGGTGATTGGTCTGTTTAGTTTTTCTGTTTCTTGCTTGGTCAGTCTTGGAAGGTTATATTTTTCTAAGAAGTTGTCCATTTCTTCTATGTTTTCCAGCGTGTTAGCATATAGATTCTCATAATATTCTTTTATAATTCTTTGTATTTCTGTGGGGTCCATCGTTATTTTTCCTTTCTCATTTCTGATTCTATTTATGTGTGTAGATTCTCTTTTTCTCTTAATGAGTCTGGCTAGGGGTTTATCTATTTTGTTTATTTTTTCAAAGAACCAGCTTTTGGTTTCATTGATTTTTTTCTATTGTTTTCATGATTCTTTATTTCTCTCCCTTCTTCCTCCTCCATTATTTATATGCTAGGTGTTTTATTCCGTACTCTTTTACGTTTCCTTTGACTGTTTTTGTGGATAATTGATTTTACTTTTTGCCTTTAGTTAGTATTTGGATGGTCTGCTTTCTTTGCTATGATTTTATTTTCTCTGGTGACACCTTTTTTTGCCTTAGGAGTGCTTCCATCTAGAGCAGTCCCTTTAAGATATCCTGTATAGGTGGTTTGTGGGAGGAAGATTCCCTCACTTTCACTTGTCTGTGAATTGTTAATCCCTCTCTCAAATTTAAATGATAATCATGCTGGATACAGTATTTTTGGTTCAAGACCCTTCTGTTTCATTATGTTAAATATATCATGCCATTCTCTTCTGGCCTGTAAGGTTTCTGTTGAGAAGTCTGATGATAGTCTGATGAGTTTTCCTTTGTAGGTGATCTTTTTTCTCTCTCTGGCTGCCTTTAATACTCTGTCCTTTTCTTTGATCTTTGCCATTTTAATTATTATGTGTCTTGGTGTTGTCTTCCTTGGGTCCCTTGTGTTGGGAGATCTGTGGGCTTCTGTGGACTGAGAGACTATTTCCTTCCCCCGCAGCAATTATTTCTTCAAAGACATCCCTTTTTCTCTCTCTTCTTCCTCTGGTACTCCTATAATGCGAATATTGTTCTGTTTGGATTGGTCACACAGTTCTCTTAATATTCTTTCATTCCTAGAGATCCTTTTATCTCTCTCTGCCTCAGCTTCTCTGTACTGCTGTTCTCTGGTTTCTATTCCATTAACAGTCTCTTGCACCTCGTCCAGTCTGCTCTTAAGCCCATTGATCACTTGTCTCATTTCTGCATTGTCTCTCCTGACTTCCTCTCTTAGCTCTTGCATATTTCTCTGTAGATTCATCAGCATGGTTATGACTTTTATTCTGAATTATTTTTCAGGAAGATCATTTAAATATATCCCATCAGGCCCTCTGTCTGGGGTTGTTTGGGTGATCCTTGTCTGTACCCTATTCCTCTGTTTTTTCATGGCAATTGAGGTGGTCGCTGGCAGGTGCCAGGTGTGTCAGCTGGGAGAACAAAGTCCCTTCCTGTTTGCTGTTCTCCTTGCCCTTCTCTGGAGCCTGAGCTGGGTACCTGCACACTGGGAGGCAGTCTCTGGGATAATCCTCTGAGCTGCCTGTGTGCAGGGCTGTCCTCAGCCTAGCCTATGGCACTGCAGGGGTTTGCAATCACGCCAGGTGCGTTCTGCTCCCCTTGGTGCCTTCCAGACCTTGCTCTGGGTTCTGTGGTCCTTCCCCGTTAGCTGCACACCCACTGGGAGGAGATTCTGTGTGGTTGCTGTGGGCAGGGCCGCTCTCCCGCTGTTCCGCAGCTGTGGCACATCCGCTGGACCCTTTGTGGCACCGGCCGGGGGGGGAAACGAATGGCAGGCTGCTTATCCTTGTGAGAGGACCTGGAAGCAGGTTAGGGGGTCCAAAATTCCTCCAGATTCCCAGCCTGATGGGTTGAGTGTGCTGGGATGATTTTGTTCCACTGTTGGGCCCTTGTCTCTTTAAGACTTTTAAAAAAGTGCCCGCTTTTCTTTTGTCTCAGGGGAGCCGAATGAGGGGACCCTCTTGCAGTCTCCGTCTTGGATCCTGCCCTTCTGTTTCTCTAATCTCCAATACACCATGCAATGTGTGTCTGTGCTCCAGGTGCAGATCACCAGGGCTGGTTATTTAGCAGTCCTGTGCTTCCACTCCCTCCCCACTCTGATTCTTTTCCTCCCACCGGTGCGCTGGGGTGGGGGAGTGCTCGGGTCCCACCAGGTTGCAGCTTTGTATCTTACCCGCTTCATGAGGCACTGAGTTCTTGCAGATGTAGCTGTAGCCTGGCTGTTGTACTGTATCTTCTGGTCTCTCTTTTAGGAATAGTTGTATTTGTTGTATTTTCACAAATATATATGGTTTTGGGAGGAGATTTCCGCCACCCTGCTCACGCTGCCATCTTCCCAGAATTCTGGAAAAAACACTTTTAAATCCGAAACATTTAAAAACTTTTAAGTTGTATAAACAGCTATTTGTATTGTGAAATATAAATAAGTTATGCACTTAGAGAAAAACCACACCTCTAGAACTTTTGGTTGAATGTGAAAAACCATCATATTGAATCACCTAAACTTGAAGACTTTAGTTGGAGCAGGTCAGGTAGGAGGGATGGGATATGCCCCCTCCCGCTTTTCAGCTCCACATAATTAGTGGAACAAATCGTAGGAACAACTACATTTGATCCCAGTTGATATTTTCAGCACCTTTGATAGTCATTATACCCCAGCCTCACTTTTAAAAATCCAATTGAGAACCACTACACATGGATAAAATCCATTTGTAGAACACACTGTCCCTTCCTCTTCTTCAGGGTAGAAACGAGACACATGTGCAGTTTCTCTGCATCTCCAGGAAGGAGCTCAGCCAGGTCCCTCCTCAGCCCTCCCATGGTGGATCTGCCATTGTAGCTGCTTATTATAAGGAGGGTGGAGAGCACAGCCAGGTCAAAGGAGGCAGCCCTTCTTGGGATGAGAGAGACATCCAGCTGCTGCTGTCCATTTCATGATAGGAGATGGAAGGGCAGGCTTGAAAATGTGTCCTCTTGCAGCACACATGACACAAAGAGATTGATGGCTGGACACCACCCAAGCCCTGACTCCTGGGTATTGAAGAGAAGTGGCCCACACAGAAGGCTGAGAAAGCCTTGGCCCTAAGGGTTCTCAATCTTGGCTGTGTATTAGAATCACTCCGGGAACATTTTAAATTACATCCCAATATCCTGGCCCCAACTTTTAAGAGATTCTAATTTAATTGATTTGGGGTAAAATTCTCTTCCAGTGATTCTAATGTATACCCAGGAATGAGAAACACTGCAAAGTTCTTTTTTAAATATTAGAGTGATACATTTTTTTATTGAGGTGTAATTTTCATATTATATTAGTTTCATGTATACCGCATTATGATTTGCTATTTGTACAAACTGCAAAATGATCACAGTCTAGTTAACATCCATTACCATATAGTTACAAAAAAAATTTCTGATGAGGCTTCTAAGATGTCTCATAGCAACTTTCAGATATGCAATATAGTACTATTAACTATAGCCACTATGCTGTATTCTACATCCCCATGACTTATTTATTTTATAACTGGAAGTTTGTATATTTTAACCCCTTTCATTAATTTTGCCCACCACCACCCCTCACCTCTGGCAAATACCAACCTATTCTGTTTCCAAAAAGCTTTTGTTGTTAATTCCACATGTAAGTGAGATCATATGGAATTTGTCCTTCTCTGTCTGACTTATTTCACTTAGTGTAATGCCATCAAGGTCCATGCATGTTGTTGCAGGTAGCAAGCTTTCATTCTTTTTTATGGCTGAATAATATTCCTCTGTGTGTGTGTGTGTGTGTGTGCATGCCATAACTGCTTTATCCATTCATCCATTAGTGGACACTTAAATTGTTTCCATATCTTGGTTATTATAAAGAATGGTGCAATGAACATGGGGGTGCAGATATCTTTTCTATAGTGTTTGTGTTTTCTTCAGATAAACACTCAGAATTGCTGGATCATATGGTAGTTCTATTTTTCATTTTTTGAGAAACCTCCATGCTGTTTTCCACAGCTGCACCAGTTTACAGTCCCACTAACAGAGCATGAGGGTTTCCTTTCCTCTGCATCTTTGCCTCCTCACACTTGCTATTTCTTGTTTTTTTGACAACAGCCATTCTAATATGTGTGAGATGATAACTCATTGTGGTTTAGGTTTGCATAATCACTGATGCTGAGCACCTTTCCATGTGCCTGTTGGCCATCTGTCTTCTTTGGAAAATGTCTATTCAGATCCTCTGCCCATTTTTTAATTGGATTTTTTTTTGTTTGTTTGCTGTTGCATTGCATGAATTCTTAATACATTTTGGATACTAACCCCTTACGAAGTATATAATTTGTAGTAGTATTTTTTAAATAAATTTCTGTTGGACCTATAGTTATAGGCAATTAGTTTTTCATTATCAGCTCACTACTCTTTTGGAAATGAAGCCTCCATTGTCTCACCATCAATTATATGAAAATGATTTTTGAGCAGGAAAGCAAAAGGAATCTCCTTTTATGTCTCAACTAACTGCTCTTGATTTAGTTCCCTAATACCTTTGTTCTGGAGTGGTTTAAAGGCCATGATGTCAACAACCTCTTTCTTGATAAAGAAACTGAGACGGCTCAGTTTCTTTCCATGGCTGTGGATTCCCACACCACTGAGACCCAGTCAGAACTGAGGCAACTCTATTCCGCCATTATCCAAAGGTGAGCAAGAGGCACATTTCACCTTTACAACTCGGAAAAGTAATCAAATTGCTCACGTTTATGATCACCGCTGTTGTCTTCTGTGACACTTTATCCCCACATATGAAAGGATTATCTTCCCTCTTATAATTACAAAGGACTTTAGAAAAATATATTGGTTTTCCTCCTGTTCATTGACCATTACTTTTTCTGTAGTTAAAATAATGTATGTGTTTTTCTAGGTGACCAAGATATCAGCGTGCTTTCTGAATACATCTCAAAAATGAAAGTAGTTTACCCAGCAGTTGAAGGTCGGATCAAGTTTTCTGCAGGAAGTCATTGCCACGGAAGCTTCTCTCTGATATTGTTCTCATTTTTGGCAGTGATCGCTGTTTTATACCAATAGCCAAAAATTCTCTTTGCCGTAATGTGTGGAACTACATTTTTTCTCAAGTGAGCTTCAAGTCTTGAAGGAAGACCAACTTTGCAGGCTCCTAGAAGCTGAGCTTGGAGGGTCATCAGTGAAGGCACTGGCATCACCGCTCAGGATCAGCAACTTAGTCGCCCACAAGAAATGAACATGGGCCCTTAGAGGGGAAGGCCCACCATCGTTAGTTTATGTCTGCCAATGGTAATATTTTTATTAACAATTTTAAACCACAGGAATCACTTTTCTCCTTTATATCCACTCTAATCCACCAAACAAGTTATGTTTATATGGAACTTTATCATAATACAAGGGAGTTTTAAGCACATTATCTTATTTGATAACCATAACTTTCTTCGGTGGACAAAACAGGTGATTCTTCCCATTTGAAAGGTGAGAACAACTAAAGTTCAGAAAGAGTTGGCTTGTTCAAGGCCATACAACTATAAGTAACATGGCCAACCAAGACCTGCACCCAGGTCTTCTGACCTCAAGTCTGGCACTTCCAGCTACTCCCAGTTGCTGCTCAGAGTGACAGTTAATGTTCTCCCCTCTTCATAGCTCTCACTAGGCCCAAGCTCATGGATGACAAGTCTCTACTTTATTTCTGGTTTCTATTTTTTTTCTTTTTAGCTCCTGTTGTTATGGTGAGTTTAATGGACTAAATCCAGGGTAGGATTTTCTTTTGCACCACCCACATTGCCTTTTATGAGTCAGGGAACAGGTGGCGCAGAAGATAGTGGGAAAGGCCATAGGCTGCAAAAGGAAGCCAGGGGCAGGAAAGAAGAGAAAGGAAGGACAGGACAGCCAGGGCCCATTTACATTATAGACGAGACAGAACTAAAGGGCATTAGGTTTGTTAAATAAGTATTTGCTAAGGAGTCGCCACAGAGTCCCTGATACATGGTATTAGCTGTTAGTAATTTTGAGATTCCATCAGTTCTGCCTCTATTATTCTTTCTTCCTAACGTGAAGACGTCACAAGAAGAAAACCTTTTAAGACAAGGTATAATTCTAAACCTGCACCTATCCCCCCCCCCAGCAAGATGCCAGCCCTGTACGCCATATACACACATTTTTCCCTCTTCTTCCCCAATTATGGAAAATCCAGAGGGGAGACAAAGGTTGACTTTTAGAAGTGGTATGCATAAGAAGTGTGAAGTCAGCCCTGCCTCCAAACCTGACCAACCATTCTCAAGCCATTCTCAAGTACAGATATGAGAACTCCTGCCTGGAGTGGGCCTCTGAGTGGGCTCAGGAAATACTGAGACTGATTAAAATCGTTTCCTAATGTGGTAGTGGGACCATGTGAGTCTGCTCAGCACCACATAAATGATTCAGCAAGAACTGGGAGCCTTCACCTTCAGAAGTAGTGAGCAAACACCGACTAGAGGCTTGGCGAGGAAGTCTGATGGTTTTTTAATGTTTACAAATATTCAGTACTCTTAATACAAAATACGCTTTTAAATTTCATAACATCTTTAAAAAGGTTGCTACAGTAAGATAATGGCCTCAGTTTTATGCAAATACAGATTAGCTATAAATAAAAGTAACATTTTAAGAGAGAAATTAGAGAAATGCACATTTGGGGTATATTTTTTATGCTTTGCCAGTAAAATAGGGTAAATCCTACTGGAGCACAAATTTTTAAAGAATATCTTTGTATAGTTTTCTAAATATGTGTGTGCATTTATTGTGTAGTGATTTGAGAAATGACCTCAGCATACTTTGCAATTGTAGATTCAATTGAGCAATTCAATTGTACAATAAAACTGAAGATATCCTCCTTGTCCCTTGTAGTTATTTCTTTAAAGCAAACATGCATACAACCCAAGATGGTATGGCTGAAAACCAAGTCTCCTTGACATCTGATAACCCTCCCTTTCCCCCTTATCACCCCCAAAAATGAGAAGAAAAATGCATGCAGCTGTTGGGTAGGAGTGAACAGTAAGTAAAGAGTATTTTAAATAAAGACTATTAAATTTTCTGGTTTTCATGTGCAGAATGTAATGTAGAAACTGTTTTGAGACCTGCAATGGTTTCCTAAAAAATAATAAAGTTCAAGTTATACTAGTGTTGGGGATTTAAATTAATTTATCAGAACTGGTTGTGCATCTAAGAATCAGCATACTGGTAACACAGTTTGTCGTTAGTTACACCTTGATCAGGCCGACACATTAAATCCATTTGGTGGCAAAGCTACTTTCAGCATTTGGCAAGAAAGGGTAAGCTGGGTTCCTCAGAAGAAAGTTTAGTCCATTAATAGTTGTCCATTAGAAAACGCTGCTCCCTGAGGGGGTATGTGGTCCCACGGGTGTATGGTTAGCCTTGCCAGTTTAGAAAAGGTCCCTGATTAGTTTCTCAGGGCTGCTGTAACAAAGAGCCGCAAACTGGGTGGCTTACACAAGAAACTTACCGTCTCACAGCTCTGCAGGCTGCAAGTCAGATGCAGGCGGCAGGGCTGGTTCCTTCGAAGGCTGCGAGGGACAGTCTGTGTCAGTCCCCTGCCTAGCTTCGGGCAGCCTCACGCATTCCTTGCCTCACGGCTGGTACTCTCCCCAAGCTTTTACATCCTTTTTCCTCTGCACTTCGGCCTCTGTATCCAAATTTCCACCTTTTTTATAAGGACACAGTCGTACTGGATAAGGCCCACTCTAATATTAGACTTCATTTTAGAGTCTGCAAAAACCCTATTGCAAAATAAGGTCACAGGCACTAGGGGTTAGGACTTGAAGACCTGTCACAAGACCTCAACATCTTTTTGGGGGACACAGTTCAACCCTTAACAGTCCTTTTGCATGACCTATATAATCAGCTGAGGTAAACAGCACCTTCTGTGGTCTATATTTTTGCAACTGAAAGATTATAATATTTGTGCTGGTAAAACAGGATACATTTTAGAAGTTGATTGGCTCAACTACAGCAAGTCCAAAGAACCAGTTTTTCTAATGTAGTCAAAAGGAGGAGTTTCAACTTTTTTTTAACAAATTGGGAGATCTTAAATCTCTAGTGAATAGTACTGAGGACCCTTAAAAACTTGAATGAAATATTTCATGAAAATATTTAGCTAACAAATAAGCCAGTCAAGGTATGAAAACAATTTAGTTGATCCATGACAAGGATGCCTGGCATGTGAAAAGCAACAGTGGAAATTATATAGGCTCATTATTCATTTTGGATTCTTGGTTGCAAACAAAAATGTAAGCAGAAACATATCAAAAGGATATTAACTAGCTCCCAGAATGTTCAAGAAGCATGGAGAGCAAGAAAGGTTAAGTGAGGCACAGCTGAAGTCCTGCTACAGGAACAGTCTTCGTACGCCACCATGGGGCTGCCGGGTATGCCTCACACAAAGGCCTAGGACCGGTGGTGCCTCCACCCAGATGGGAGCATCTAAGAAGCTGAGCCTGGTTGAGGCCCAAGTTGTCTTTCATAAAGACAGAAGTCTGAGTGGAAGATTTAACTCCAACCTTGCAGCTTCCATAGTGAACTTTCCCTCTCTCCCAATTACCTTGAAATTGCTCCAAATAAAAATGTTCTAATTCTGGACAATCAAAAATGAGACTGTTCCTATGAATACTGTGAGGATTTTCAAATACAACAAATAAACATGAAATATGTTAAAAACAAAAATTCTACCTTCTGTCTTGAAAACTATACTGTACATCTCTCCAATGTACATTCACCTGTGACACCCAGATTTTTATGAAAGCCAAAAATGTCACAGAAGTAAACACACTACAACTGTTTTTTGGCAAGACAAAAATAATTTGTAAGCATATTAGCAATAAAATCAGCCCCTAAGATATGTTGATACTATCTTATGAAGAAAAATAAATATGGCTAATCAAATTTCTAATTGAGCTTACAGTTTTTATTTTAATTTTTTTCAGACATATACTTTATAGATGAGTAAGGAAATCTATACATTTAAAGAACGAACATAAATTTTATTTTACAGGTTGAATCACAATGTATTGACTTTATATATTAGCATTAACCCAGTATTCTGAAAATTTTATTAGCCTATTGTGTTAAATTGATTTTGTAATCAAATTCTGTGTCATAACTAAGAAATGCTCATAGTTTCATTCCTATTCATCTACAACACAGATAATTATTCTGCTTAAGTTTTACTCATGTAGCTGCCTTATTCCTTACTGAATATCAACCTTTGAATGAAAGTGAAGAGACATAAAATTAGAGATCTCAGACACTACTGTAAAATAATTCATAATAAAATAGATTAACCTCAGTAATTATTGTCCTTTAAAACTACACCACAGATAAGTAGGCGGATGGCTACCTGATTATCAGATCAAGTGTTTTTTTTAACTTTAACTTTACCACCCCATCCCATTCATGAAAGCCCACAATAATGTAAATGAATGTAAGTAGTATTACCTGGCTAATGCAGAATCCAAGATAATCCACACTTAAAATATAAATAGAAGAATAAATCATATAGAAACTTCAGTACTTAAATTTTATTCACTATAATAATCAGCCATCCCCTTCAAAACTAATCAAGAGACACCAGTGGACTCAATACCAGAACTGAGACAACTGCTAATTTCCACTAGATAAGCTTATGCTAGGGGCACCTGATAGGGAGAAGACTGTGTAACTGCAAGAAATAGTAACTGTAAAAATAAACAGAAATCCACATCATTTATGAAAGATTATTAACCGATTTAAAGACCACATGAGTACCTACAACTTTACATCAATACAGAAATGAAAACAGACTAACTCCGAGCACTTGGTGCAGCCGCACAGACGGCAGCGCCTCAGTGGTGCCAACTCCCTCCCTCTGCTGCTCAGCTCACCTGCCACCCCGAGCGCTGGGATCTGTCAGTGTCCACACGGCCGCATCTCTTATACAGGCGTACCTCATTTTATCGCACTTCGCTTTTGTGCTTTGCAACAACCATGCCAAGGAATTATATTGGCGCCATCTTTCCAACATTTGCTTTGTTTCTGTGTCATGTTTTGCTAATTCTCACAATATTCAAACTTTTTCATTATTACGTTTGTTATGGTCATCTGTGATCAGTGATTACAACTTACTAGAAGCTCATGATGGGGTTAGTCATTTTTAGCAATAAAGTATTTTTAAAGTACATACATTGTTTTTGACATAATGCTATTGCACACTTAAAGACTACAGCAAGTATAGTGTAAACATGACTTTTATACACACTGGGGAACCAAATAGTTCATTTCACTCACTTTATTGCAACACTGACTCTGCTGTGGTGGTCTGGAACCAAACCTGCAATATCTCTGAGGTGTGCCTTGTACATTTAATTTCCTTTAATTATTCAACATGTTTGCCACATTTCGTATAACTTTAGTCTTTGTGGCTGAGCAAAAAAAAAAAAAAAGATCCCATCAGTCTTTGTGCTCCCTCCTAACTTCTCAGTGATTCCACCTCTGTAAGAGCCTCATTGCCTTTCTTTCCAACATCCCTCTCTGCTTCTGCCTTCTCTTGAAATACCCCTTTATTTATCTGCTTGAGAAATACAGGAGTCTGAGCTTGAGTCACAGTGTCCTAAGGTTCGTTGGCATGACCAACTCATCGGCAGCCCTGGCTCCGGATCATGGATAGAGGCGTGTGCCCTGGTCTTTTCAACACTACTTGCATTCTGGCAACAGTCGTGTAAAAAGTGAGGGACCCGGACCAAGGCCACACGCCTGTCTTTTATCACCCTTCATACACATCCCCGCCTCAACTCTCCTAACTCCCCTCCCACAAACTCGTCTTTTGTATCAATCCCCTTCTTAGCACCAGGTGCTGCTGGGCTATGCACAGGTGATACAGGGACAAGGAAGACTCCTTGCAGTTGGACTTCACAGCTGAGTGAGAGATAGATAAAATTAACACCTAACAGAAATAACACACGCTTGTATTTGTCTATCGAACATCTTTTCCCACTCCTGGAAAAAGCCCCTACTCTTTGGGAAACACTGCGCCTCTCGTACCTCAGCTGGTCTGGCGAGACAGCTGATTACAGAACCAGTGTCCTACCCCTAGCTGGCAGCCTACGGCCCAGGCCTCACAACTACGTCTGATGATCTTGGTCTGAGTTACTGGCCCAGGGAGAGGCTTTGCGACCTAAGCCAACAGTAAGAACCCTTCCACAAGCTTTTACACATATGTGGATGTAAGAGACACAAGCTTGCCATTCGATCCTGTAAAAATCTTTGGAATCGTGTAATTCCATAGTTGCTTGGAACCGTCCTTCGCCCCATGAAGGCCTCAGAAAGAAGGACCGCCACCAAGTCAGAAGCTGAGATGAGAAACAGACGTATGCGAAGAGAGTCCTGAGATACTGAGTGCTGGGAAAGTCACACTGAGCACAATTCCATATTGACTTTCCATAGCTGGGATACGTAAACAAATATATTGTTTCTTTTTTTTACAACAAAGTTGAGTTCTGTTACAGTCAAGTGCATAAACTAGCCCAAATTTGGAGAAAAATGTCCAAAAGTTTCCTTTAGCACCTGTGTGTGTGGAGGTAAGAAGGGAGGGGAGTTAAATAGGAAGAACAAGGAGACATTAAGTAATGTGCCAAATAAAAGGAAAAGAAGGGACGTGAACTCCACAGTCTAAGCAGGTTTATTGCTAAACGTGAGAGGGACCCCTCTGTTCTGGAGAGCAGAACAAAGAATGCTAAGAGGCTTTTTATGGCCAGGTTTTTTGGTGGGCTTTTGAAGGGACAGGTCAGGGAAAAGGTGGGCTTGTGGCAGGCTGACAAGTCCTCTGGAGAATGCTTGTAGCCTAGGTAAGATGAAACCTAGGTCTCTGAGATGGCGGGTGCGCTTATTCAAAAAGGCGGTACTCCTGTCCTGACTCTATCACTCCTGCTCTAAAGGGGAATAAGAAAGTGGGTTCTGTTCTTTTCTTGGCTACTTCCTGCTGAGAGGGGGTGATAAAGGGGTTTTCTGATATTTTGAAACAGGAGGGCTGTTTGGAGGTGTTCTTGAGTAGTTGTCTGGGAGATGGACGCCATTCCATCCTGAAAAATCTTTGGAATAGGTTCATTGAGCAGGGAAGGAAAAGGAGGAGGAGGGTGATAGAAGTTAATGGGCCAGGAGAGGTAGAAGGTAACCGAGGGTTGTAGAAGCTGAGAGTGTAAGACTTGGACTCAGGCCAGGGAGAGAAGGGTTAGAGCCCTGTGGCTGAGAAGGTCACAGAGGTTGCATGCGGAGTGTACTTATAGGGGCTGATGGAGGGCAATTTTCTTGGGCTTCAGGGATAAGGAGTGCAGCTGATGCTGGAACCTGTAAGCAGAGAGGCCAGCCTTTTATCGCAAGGTCGAGTTGTTTGGACAAATAGGCAACAGGCTGGAGGGAGTCCCCAGCTGACTGTGCGAGTAGCCTTAATGCTTGTCCCTTTTTGCTGGTTAAGAATAGAAAGGTTTTTTGGGGTTAGGTAGAGTCAAATCAGGTCCCTTGAGGAGTGCTCACTTAAGGGCCCAGAAAAAAGCAGGAATTAGGTTTGTCTCTGTCTCCCTGTCTTGGGGATCCCCATGGGAGGCCTCATAAAGGGGTTTTGCAATAAGTGAGAAATTTGGGATCCAGAGTCTAAAATAGCTAAGAAGCCCCAGGAAGAAAAGATATTGCTTTGTGGTGGGAAAAGAGAGATTATTAATGACTTTTTTTCGGAAGGTGGGTGTGCAGCGAGTGGTAGGAGTGAGGTTAAGGCCAAGGTAAGTGACTTTTTGCTGTTAGCAGTTGAGCTTTGTGTGCTGAGACATGGTACCCTTCTTCCCCAGGAATCTAAGAAGGGAGATAGCGTGGCATATAGACTCATTTTTTTGAGGCGCTCCAAAGCAAGAGGTCATTGACATACTGGAACAGGCGTCTGGGGGGCCGGGGGGGGTTCGAGAGACTGGAGGTCCTTTTGTAGTGCTTGGCCAAAGAAGTGGGGGCTGTCCCAAAATCCCTGGGGAAGAACTGTCCATGTGAGTTGTTGGGTGAACAGGGATATGGGGTCTGTCCAGGTGAAGGCAAAAGTTCTTGGGAATTAGGGCTGAGGGAATAGAAAAGAAGGCGTCTTTGAGGTCAGGACAGTAAAATATTGAGTATTGGGGGGATGTGGGAGTAGGGGTTGTGGAGGATGCTGTAGGGGTTAGGGACTACTGGGTGGGTGGGAACAACAGCTTCGTTAAACAGTTTCAGAGATCTTGAACTAATTACAAGGAGCCATCAGGTTTTTTTAAGGGAAGAATGGGAGTATTGTGGGGGGAGAGGGTAGGGATGAGGATCCGGGTCTTAAGAGGGTCTTAAGAAGGTGGTTGGTGACGGGCTGGAGGCCAAGATGGCCATCGGGGCATTGGTGAACTGCGACAGCTCGAGTAGGGTCTTTCAGGGCTGTTTTGAGGGGTTGGTGGTGTGAGGCTATGGAAGGGTTTTTTATGTCCCAAATGATTAAATGATGACCTATCATTCAGTAGCCGTGCCAGCTCAGAGGGGAGGGCCCCTTTAGGGGGTGTGACCGGGAGAAGGAGGGGGCTCCGAGGGAAGGGAGGGACTGCGTGAGCATGCCCCCAGTGGTGCAGAGTGTCTCCTCCCAGAAGGGGTGTGGGCAGTGGGGGATTACCAGAAAGGAGGGAGGGAAAGTAATATGGCCCAGGGAACAGTATACAGGGGGGTCTGGGCCCGCGTTTCTATTGATCCTTTCATCCCAACAACCGAGAGGGGAGCAAAGGTCCCGAGTATTCAGCACGCATAGAGAGGCTGGCCCCCTGGTCGACCGGGAAAGAAACCCGACTTCCGGACGCCACCGCTGTTGCCCGGGGATCCGCCGGTGTCGTCGTGGGGGGGCCTTGGCATCCGGGCCGCGTCCGCCGGTCGCTGAAGACCAGGCCGTGAGGGTCCCCAGGTCCTCTCTAGATGGGTCTGGTCTCCTGGAGGGGAGAGGACGCAAGGGGGGGGCTGCCTTCCCCAGAGGGCGATCCACTGTCCGCGGCTCGGACTCGGCCCTGTAGGCGGCCTGGGGTCAGGGCGAGCCCTTGCCGGCGGCCCGGGTGCCCCAGCGGAAACAGGTGCCAGGCGGCGTGCGCTGGAGCCTCTTGCAGGCTCGTCAGTGGGAGGTCCGACTGCGGAGGCCAGAATCTGGTATTTGGCTTTAGCCTGTTTTTCTTTCTGAGTTTTTTGTTCCTCATCCTGGTTGTCAAAACTTTTAAAGGCAAGGTCTACAATTTCTTTTTGGGGTCCATTTTCTCATTTTTGGAGCTTTTTGCCACTATCTGGGTAAGCCTGGGACCCGGAGTGCCAGTGTAGGAGAACAAGGCCCGCAGGGAGTCGGGGCTGGGGTGTGTGTGTTGGGTCACGGCCTCCGAAAGGCGGGTCACGACGGGGCTGGGTTTTCATCTGCCCCCCGACGTGCTCATGGTCGACCTGTGTATTTTTCTTTCTTTCCATCCCTGCCGGGAGGCAAGTGGTCATGTGATCACGACCTGCCCTGCCAGGGTCCCCGAGCTGGCACGTCCACTCGGGGTTTGGGGCTCCGCCCTGGGGACCGCACGAGCTGCTCGGGCATGATGGGCAGGGGGTGGCGGTGCAGCTCGTCGGCATGACTTTCGGCCCTACGCCGAATGCTTTCCCGCTCGTCATCCGTGAGGGTGGGTGACAGCATGTGGCAACTGTCCCCCCAGGTGAGGTTGTACAGTTAGTAACGTAGGGGAACTCTTTCCTGATTACCGGGATTTCCTGAGAAGGACCCTATCATTTGTTCCGTACACTCTGGATCGTTAATAGAAAAGAAGACGCGAACACGAAGGGGCCTTTCAACGCCTGCTACCTCATGGAGGGGCGGCGGGGTGGGACAGGGCGAGGAGCGGCCCCGGGAGGTGTTGGGTGGGAAGCGAGAGCACGTGAGCGTGTCCGAGGCGGGGGCAAGGGCGGGTTTGGGCAGGGAGTTGGGTTAGAAGGGGCACACGGGCTGCCGGGTACCGGAAAGGAGGAGGGGCAGGGGGCGAACGGTCGGGAGGGATTTGGACTCTGCTGAGACCGCCGGGGAGGCGGAGGACGATGAGGTGGAGGGTCGTCGGCTGGGTCGAGCTCGTCAACCGAGGAGGGAGGAGGGGGATAAAGGCGGGATGTTGTCGGGGTGGGGGCAGGGGGTTTTGTTTGGTGAGAACTTTAGAGGATTTTTGTTCGTAGGAGGAGATTTGGAGGGGTTTTGTTCAGCGAGAAGGATTTGAAGAGAGGAGGTGGAGGAACAGGAGGGCTGCTCACAGAGGGTGAGGAACGCTTGGACTTAGGGGACCTCTAACTATTTGCCAGTCCTCTGGAGGAAGTCATCGGGATCCCGGAGAACTTGGAAATCTAAAGTGCCCTCAACATGGGGCAAACAGCATGACCTGTTATCAAGTTTGTATTGGAGCCACACGGAAGTGGAGTAAGAGGAGACAGCTGAGAGGGTGTCTCCCCATGTGTTTGAGGGAGAATTGCCCCGCATGGGAGGGTGAGAAAAGGTGGCCGAGGTTGGGAAACAGGCCACGGGGAAGTCTCCCTGCAATGGGCTTCCCAACCGGAGTCCGCGGGCTCCTGGAGCCGGACGACAGTGCCCTGCGCACTGAAGGGAAGCACCCCCCCGGGAGAGTGCGGGAGGCCCCCTTTTGTTACGGTGTTCTCAAACGGAGAACAGAGGACGGGAAAGGATAAAGGGGAGAGGGGACGGCAGGCTGACTTTCTCTGGGCACCAAGAGAAAGTCAGTGAGGCCAGAGTCTTACCCTCCTGGGAATGGCGATGGGTTAGGCGGTGGGTGTGTAGACTGAGGTCTGGCAAGACGGTCCCCAGACTGGCGTTCAGGAGGGGGCGTTGGTGAGGGAGGGAAGGGAAATGGGGCGAGACACAGGAGGCTCTCAGCATCTAGGAGTTAGCCCGGGACGAGCTGCCACTGCCCATGCTTCCTAGGCTGCCAAAAGCCCCTGCTCTCGCTCCTGCTCCCAGGTTTCAGCACCAGATAAGGAAAAGAAGGGACGCGAACTCCCCAGTCCAAGGATGTTTACTGCTAAACCTGAGAGGGACCCTCTGTTCGGGCGAGCAGAACAAAGAAGGGTCTCTTACAGGCTAAGAGGCTTTTTATGACTGGGTTTTTGGTGGGCTTTTTGAGGGGTGAGGTCAGGGAAAAGGTGGGCTTGTTGCGGGCTGATGTATCTTCCAAAAAATGCTTGTAGCCTAGGTAAAATGAAACCTAGGTCTCCTAAGTGGCGGGTGGGCTTATTCAAAAAGGCGGTACTCCTGTCCAGACTCTATCATCAAATCCCTCAGGTAAAATTCTAGTTTTCATTCTTGTACTACTAAAATGGATCTGACACTTTAAAAAATTATCTCAATATATTTCCTTATAAATAAATTAGACAGAGTCGTTCATTTTTTCAGACTTCTGAGCCACTTTTTAGTCTCCAAATAAAATAACTCGGCAACCCCCTCCCTAGTTGTGAGGGTTCCCGAGACTTGCTTACACAGCCTGGTTACTGACACTGCTCCAAGATACTCAAGGCTTCTCCGCAGTGTCTTCAGGTTACCTCATTACCACCAATCCATGCTGTACCAGTTTTCTCCACTTTGTATTGACCCAAAATAAGGACATAGTACTCACTTTGCTCCTAAGAGCAGCTAGCATAAAGTTGTAGTGTTAAAACAAAGCTTCACTATGTATGCATAATTGGAGGGAGTTAAAATGAAAAAGAAAACTTATAACTCAATGAGAGACATCAATGCTCCTAAAAAGCATTGGTCAAACTCACATGGAGTCCCTTCTGGAATTCCTTCTCAGCTCCCTTACTGTTTGTTCAGCACTGAAGAGCCCAGTGCACAGTCCTTGGACTGCTGCTCTTTTCTATTTATACTTAATCTCTCAGTGGTCCCATTTCGTTTCATTACTTTACATCAGGATACTGGTGATGCCTAAATTTGTATCTCCAGAATGGATGTCTCCCCTGAATTCAAGACTCATAAGTACAAGTACCTACCTGGCATCTCTAGTTGGGATGGTTAACAGGCTTCTCAAACTTTACATGTCCAAAAATGAATTCCTGATCTTTCCCTCAAAACATGAGTCAGTCACAATCACCCTTATCTCAAGGACCCTTCATCCTGCTATCGCTCAGGATGAACCTTACCCCAACCCACAACCCATCCAACGGTAAGTCATGTTGGGTAAATTTAAAAAAAAGGCTTCAACTTCTTTACAACTTCCCAGGTACTCTAAGTCAAATTACTGTCATTTCACCTGGTTGCTGCAAAAGCCTCCTAAATGAGCTCGCTGTTTCTACTTCTGTTCCACTTTTGTCTGTTCTCAACATTCTCAATAAAGAAGCCAATGTGATGCTATTACAATGTAAGCAAGATCATGTTGTTCACTGCTTCAAATCTTTCCATCACACTCCAAGTAAAAATGACAGTCATCATAATGACCTACAAGAGCCTCTGTGATCTGGTTTCCCATTACCTCTCCGACATTATCTCCCCTCCTCACCATGATGTAGCCACACTGTCTCCTTGCTGTTCTTCCTACAAAACAGGCACACTCCCACTCAAACCTTTGTGCTTGCTATTTCTCTATATGTGGAACATGAGCCCCCAAATATCTCCATAGCCCAATTTCTTCACCTCCTCAGGTCCTTTCTTCAATTGCCCAGACTACACTATTTCAAACTGCAACCCTTCACACATACCATTCTATTTCCCCTCTCAATCTCTTTCTTCTGAGTACTTACACTACTTTCTAACATGTTAGAAATACTATTTTCTTATTTATTTTGTTTACTGTCTGTCTCCCTCAGTTTGAATGCAAACTTATAAGTGCACAAATATATCCCTAGCTCCTAAAACTGCTTGGGCACATAGTGAGTGTTCAATATATATTTGTTGAATAAACTGAACAAAAATGCATACCTCTCTGCCACCTTTCTCACTCAGTCCAAAAGCCATAAAATCCTTTTCTCCATCATCATCCCTCCAGAGAAAATATTCAGTTAAGAAAATAATTTCTCTTCCTAAATACCCTTTCATTAACCAGAACAGTTTGACTCCTTAACTATAACCCCTCTGCAGCCAAAAGACCAATTATGTCTTCTGCAAGAAGGATAGTTGCCTTTCTCCAAACATTAACTTGTATATCCTCTCCTCCCTGCTCCCTATTATGGAGGTGATTACAATTTCCCTAACTGTCCCTTTTCCCTTGCGTCTTTTGTTTTTCTACATCAGGGATTAGCAAACTACAGCCTGAGGGTCAAATCCTGCCTGTGTGCTTTATGTAAATAAGTTTTTTTGTAAAACAGCCACATCCATTACCAGGGAAAAAATAATACTTTAATATAATTTGACAGGAAAAAAATCATGAATATTAACAAAAAAATTGTGAAATAAAAAAATTGTTTCCCACTGGACTTAACAATAACAATCTTCCAGAGGTCCAGAAGTCTCAGGTTAAAGATTTCTCCTCTGTGTACCCAGCACTGTTGAAGAGATTACTGAATATGCAACAGAGAGCATATTCTTTGAAATGGAAGTATAGTGTACTAGCAAAACCTAATTCATTTGCTCATGCATTCATTTAGTCATTTTTATTCTAAGGTTGACAATATCTAAAATTACAACTTCTGTATATATCATTATACAGTCTGCTAAGAACCATGGCAAATCAGACTTCTGTTTATACTATTATAAAATCTAATGATTTTTACTAAGTCAATAAATGATAATTTAAGTGCTTGCTTTCAACCATTTCTCAGAATCTTCTGATATCTGAAACTATTGCACTTATAACACAACCATATAATGTACTTTATAAATTTCAAAGTGTCTTCCTATCTAATTTCATTTTATCCCCCCAATTAGGTGAGATGGCATAAAAAAGGCTGTAAAATATTTTATTTTTCCAGTCCACCATGACATTTTAAATAATAATGTTCAAAATGCTATGGATTTAAATGTGAAGAGTTAGCCTCGTTAATTTTCTACCTGTCCCTAAGAAATTAGTAAATTTTTAGGGCTTAGTTTTAAAGCACTGATTCACAGAAACTCATACATATTCTAGAATTTTCAAGTAATTAAAAATCAAACTACTAAAAAACCTTCTAAAACACCTAAGGACTTTTAAAACCTTGCAAAAAAATAAGTGAATAGCATCATTAAATGGGTTAATTTTCCAAACTGTATTTAGAGCTCCATTATCCAGCTTAGTGCCTAATA
The DNA here is from genome assembly GCA_029783875.1 of Phataginus tricuspis. NCBI lineage: Eukaryota > Metazoa > Chordata > Mammalia > Pholidota > Manidae > Phataginus > Phataginus tricuspis. The sequence continues at coordinate 5,503,978 of JAQQAC010021848.1, forward strand.
CATGGTTGAATCTCATAACTATATTGTGAACACTCCGAAAGTCAAACAAAATGCTGAGTCTTCAAAGCCAAATATGTTTCAAGGAGAAAAGCACAATATGGCAAGGAACTGTAAGTAGAATTCTAAACATTCAATCTTTAAAAACAGCCATTTAAATTAACTTTCTTTAAGGAAGAGAGTTAATTCCATATTTTTCTTTTGGAGAAACAACAGACAACACAAACCAAAAATCAAGTTGACTAAACTGTTTATGTGTGCTTTTGAAATAAAGTTACATACATTCAGTAAAATGTAGTTGCAACTAAACAATCACAAATATCTGTAAGTACTCATTTTCACACCCAAAAGGACCATAACCTGTCAATAATTCAGCAAAAATAAGGAGAAGTCCCTTGTTTGTTATGAAAAACTGATGAACAACGCCTTCTTTATAGATGCACAGTTAACTATATAGAAAATGAAAAAAGTGTGTGAGGGGTAAAATTCTACTAAAATGTATTAACTCCAAATATGAAAGCAAATCAGATCTTACTGCTGTTTCTCTACACTTAACCATAACTATTTTCTAAGTGATATAAATAAAAAGGTTATCAGTCTTATCTGTTCACCCAAAGGGAATTATGGATTATCTCTTAAAAAAACAATTAACGAGTGATATATGTTCTAATAAAATTTGGGTAACAGGTATAAAATGAAAGGCTATGAAACCCAATCACTTTTAATCATTATTAACATAACTGGTGTTAGTCTTTATTAAAACAAAAAAAAATCACAATTTCAGACACAGAATTACATTGATATGTACAAGACTATACAAAAGTAAAAGAAATAAGTACATATATTCTACACTAGCAGAGCAGAAATTATAGCTGGTTATTCTATCCCAAATCCAAATGTTTACATCCAGGATGTCACAGGGGTAACTTCCTTTTGTACCTAAAGTAAAAATAAATCTATTTAATAGCAGACAATGAAATAAGGTTCATTTGTGAATTGCCTAATAGTTCCAGTGTATTAAATTCTAAGCTAAGACATAGACATATACACACACACACACACACAATCGAAAGATATTAGCTAGTATATAAAACAGGTAATATTTATGTTTTAGAGATGAGAAAAATGCAAGGTATAGTGGTAGACCTTGCAAAGTTTCCAACAGAAAACTGAAGGCTTCCTGATACTATAAAATATCCATCATGGCTACCATGTTTTAATATACATTTAACATTACTATAACTTGAAAGCTTAAAGTTAATAGGTAAAAAACCAAAATTTGGTTTCCTCTATGCTACAAAACTGACATTTCATTGCTATACTATAACCTTAAAGTTATTTCATCTGACCAAAGGGATTAGTCAAAAAGTAAACAGCAAAAAAATGATTTAAATCTTTGCTCAAAACTCAAAATCTCAAGATTCAATATAATAATAATATTACCATCCTCTAATTCCAACTCACTTTGGGCCCTTGGGTTCATATAAACTCAACTGCTTCAAAAATATTCAAGTCGGACTTACACAGCATTTAGTGTTATAGATGACAACCTGAAGAGTTTGGCACATTCTAGTGCTAGGACTTTAAGTCACACCTTCCTCTGAAAGGTACATAGTATCCCTATCTGACTGTAATCAGGAAGGGATGAACTCAAAGCAGAGGCTATTTAGTTCCTATCCCCCAAAATCCACTCTATGTTTGAGTATGCTAAATAAAGAAAATAAAAAGAACCATTTGTTAAGGTTGTTCATTTTTAAAAGGATCACAGTAACAAGGGTTTCCTTAAGTTTTGTGTACCTAATAAATTAATAATAAATTAAAATAAATGGAACACACCATAAAAACAAAGAATAAAATTACTGTTTTTCAGTAAGTTACCTTATTGAGCTCTGGAAATAGTTCTTGTATCACAATGTCCAATAAAACATAAGTCAGCTAAAGCACCAAAAAAAGAAACAAGTATTTTAAGTCATTAGACCAAAAAAAACATAAAAATTAGATAAACAGAATTCAACAGTGAGGTTAACCTCTAAATGGGAAGGAAATAAAACTGACAATTTAAAACAAGCACAAAAGTAGCTTCAATAGTATCAATAATGCTCTACTTGTAAGATGAGTGTTAGATACACACAAGTTCATATGTGGACATTTTATTATTATGCCTCATAATTCATTTTATGTTAAATATTTTTTATGTAACAAAAATTTTAAAGAAACAAGCAGGATACAAAATTGTAACTATTAAGCTCTCAACAGACTATATATAGACTACATCATGTTAACTGTAGTTATTTTATGCAATCTGAATAACGGAATTCTCAACTTAAAAAATCTTTATTTCATGAATTTTCTGTATATTACAAAATGTCTACAATGAGTATATTTATTTTAAGTAAGAACTTTTAAAGAAAAAAGGTAATCATTAAAAGAGAAACACAAATAAAACTTGTCTATCTCAATGCTTGAACTGCATTAAGGCAATTTAGTACAGTATTACTTCACAGTTAAAAATATGCCAGACAACCCCACTGTCTCATTCACCAAACCTGGCCAACACTAGTAAACCTGTTTAATAAATTTTACCTGCTTCTTACTACACTGATGGACAATGACTGTAATGGGTATGGGGGGGAGGGACTCAATAATATGGGTGAATGTAGTAATCACATTGTTTTTCATGTGAAACCTTCAAAAGAGTGTATATCAATAATACCTTAATTAAAAAAAAATTTTTTACCTGCTTGTTGAGAACTGGCTGCTGTAAGCCATCAAATAGAAGTTTGATGCTTTCATACTTGGCTTCTTCACCAATACACTTGACTATCAGATCTAAACAAGAAAATCACATGTGCAACAATTTTATATTATAAAATGACTCATCATTAACTGGATCATAAAGTAAAATCTCCATCCCATTTCCCAGATATTATGCAAAAACTACAAATCAGTATTTTTCTATTCCAGTGTTTCTGCAAGAGTCTCCTAGGGAAAAATTGGGTTCTATGGTCAAGTTGAGAAATGCAATATCCTGTGTCCTCCTTCTGGAAAGTCACAGTGCACAAAGTATATGCAAGCTCTGAGGGATGTTGCAGTGAAGAAATCTGCTTATACTCTTAAGTGATGAAAGATAGTCAGAAAATAACACCTACTGTAGTATCCCATTGGAGTAAGACAAATTAAATCCTAAAATTATGTATGTACATTTATACATACACACATAGAAATACACAGAAAAATCCTGTGAGGATTAACACCAAACTAGAGCACATGGCTATTTCTGCACAGTAGGGAGAGAATGGCTTCTACCTTTTTTTACTCTATATATTTTCATGTCTAAATAGCTTAATTATTAAAAAAAAAGTTTAATTTTTAACATAGACTTTCCTCAATGAATATGTCTACTTTAATTTATTTCTGTACTTTTTGCACAATTACTATTAACCATCTCTCAGAACAATCCTTTGGGAAATGTTTAAACACTAATTTTGGGTCAAAAAGCTCTGAAGCATGTCTGACTGTACAGCTGTCATATACACTGCTGTTACCAAAAAGAGTCAATCCTTATTAGAAATCTCTGCTGAATGTTTTCCCCCAAGAGGATTCTTAAGCAAACAAGGTGCTCATATATTTGTCCTTTCCCCTCAGTTATAATGAAACTCATAATGCTGTTCATGGAAAATTCTCACTTTATATGTTTGCTTCTATGAGGTAAATCTAACCCTAACAGGCAAAGGGCAAATTCAGTTTACAATAAGTGTAGCAGATCCTTCATATTTTCAAGACATGTGGCCCAACATGGATCTTTGTCAATCTTTTAATTCACCAATTCTACATAGAATTTCCCAATTAATATGTGTGAAGCAAAATGGACAAAAGTAAATGTTCCTTTCAGATCCTTCAAGGGTCACTAAGAAAGAAATGAGGAGTAGAGGACAACAAAAAAATATGCCAAACTTACTCACTAGCTAAATTACTCCTTCTCAAATGGAAGCCGTGAAATAGATATGATTCAAATTCATGCCTCAGCAAAATAACAAATTATTACATTCACTGGCTTTCCACATTGTTCCTGAATATCAAAACAAAGCCTGCTAAAACCATGAATGATAAGGGTCACTGTATTACAAAACAGGCAAATTATTTCATCATTTAACTACAGAAGACTATGCCAAAATAGCTTTTGTCCACTTTTACATTCAGACCATGGATTTAACTTAACTATCTTCATACAGAGCAGCAGGACTATTCTGAGTCTATTTTTCAATGATGAGAATTCTCTAAAGAACAGTCCTAAGCCCTCTTCAATTCTTACTATTTTCTCCCTGGGCATTATTATCCACTCACACATGACTCCCGTATCTCTATCCTGTACCATTATTCCTCCAATTTCCAAACTTGGAGATCACACTGCATACTAGACATTTCATCCTGAATAATGGGTAGGCGCTTTGACTATGATATTTTCTTGGATTTCCCATCTCAGTAAGAGGTTACTACTACTCATTTACTTAGTGACTGAAACCTACCTCCTTTACAGGAGAGGTGATCATCCTCCTCCAAGATACTCTGTAACTTCAACATGCCTTTATTATCACATGCATGTTTTTTTCTGCCTGTTTTCCTGCTAGACTGAGCTACCCAATAAACTTTTTATATCTTTTTTTTTTAATCTGCATAGTGCCTGGCACATGGAAAATGTTCAATAAATTTGGAATGAACAAATGAATTCTGATCTTTAAGTCCTACACACTAGTGCAGATCTTACAGTGTAAGTGGGCCAACAGGACTCCAACTGTCCCATAAACACGTCACTTTGATCATTCTGACTATAAATAATTGTTGAAAGAATCTGGCTATTGTGTGAGTATAAGAGCCCTGTCTTAAATTTCTTAGTACTAATGTCATAAAAAGCAAATTTTATTTAACTAACATGTTAATTTTAATTGGTCCTTATAACTATTTCTAAAATGAAAACCCAGAGTAAATACTAGCCTTAATAATTACTATACATTGTGACTTCATAGAAGTGCTAATTAAACTATTTCTTAATATTACACCTGGGATGTAATTCATCATTTCTTCAAAATTCCGTTTAGCTCGTTTTTGCCTGTCTTGGAGAGAGCAAGGTTCAGTGTTTTCACAGAATACAGCATCTAAAAAGACAAAAATATCTGCTGGAATTTTCACTTACTATACACAAAGTATTTCCTCATAGTAGAAATATTAATAAACCAAAGAAAAACAAGACTTCTTACTCTTTTAGATCCAATTCAAATCTTTAAGAGTGTACTAAACATGAAACAAACACATGGAAAAATATGAACCTCTGAGAAGTGTTATGAGTGAGACCAAACGGTGCTCCTGAAATAGCTGTTCTAGCTTACAATGAAGATAGTAATCCGTATACATTTCCAGGGTGTTTTTAAAGAGAATTCGTGTTCCCATTAAGAGATGATGAAGCCAGTCAGGAACTTGGAAAACCACCCGTCCTAAGAGGTAAGATCATATGAAATCCTTAGTTGTTAAAATAAATAGATATTTTGAACATTTTCCAATGTAAAAAAAAAAAGTCAATTATTTTATTTGTAAACACTAATAACTTTAACATGTTCAAGACCAGTTATATTGAAATCTTATGTAAGTAATATTTTCAATTTTAAAAAGTTACTAAAGTTCAATAATCAGAAGCATTAATTTCCATCACAAGAAATAATATATGAATGAAAAATAGGTTTTTAGCAGTAACCACATAGATCTTACCTACATACATCAGGTAATCATAGACACCTTCTACAGTCATCATCTTCATAAAATAATTCTGATTTTGCTTTCTTTCTGTATTCTCAGCACGGTTTGCATTATTCTTAAATAGATCACTGAAAAGCTAAAGTTACAGCTGAATTAATAAACAGATACATAATTTATTACACCTGGTGATAACAATCACTAAGACTAAGCTGACACAAAGAAAAGGTTTTTAAACTTTTTCCCATCAAAACAGATCATCAGATAGGTTAAGACCTCCTCCAAAATTCCACACATATGCCCAAAATTGAATAAAAAAATGAATGGTCCACCCAAAATGTATAAAAGCCTAGATTCATTTTAGATATTACAGATAATTCATTATCCATAAAGAACCCCTTTTTATGCCAAGAGGAACAATGAATATATAAATTTGTGTAAATATACAAATGATAGCTAATTTCAAAACTAACATGGTTTAAAGATTATAAAACACGATTTAATTAAAGTGTGTTTAGAAGTGAACATTAACTTTTAAGTAAAGTTTATTTGAACAATAACAGTCAAAGCCCAGAAAGGCCTAATCGATGTAAGAAAAACAAGATTTGAAGAATCACTTGGAGTAAAAACAACAAATCTAAATCTCAGCCCAACTTATCCAAAAAATATGCAGAAAGAGTCTATCACCAATAGTAATAATCAAATAACAAAAATTAAGGAACTTAAAAAAGTTGATAGGAAAGATCAACAAAACATAAAAATAAAATGGACCAAACCTTTGGCAAGATTAATCAAGAAAGAAAAGACAAGAAAAAGCAGACACAATGTCAGGAATAAAAGGAGACATAACTACAGATGTCAGTGAAAAGAAGAAAGGATATTATTAACAACTTCAGGCTAAAAAACTTTCAAATTTAGATTAAAATAGAAAATTCATTGAAAAATATAACCTATCAAAAACTGACTCACAAAATAATAAACCTGAAGAATATTACAATCACTAAAGAAATAAACTTTGTTACAAATAAAACTTGAAGCCTAGATAACTTTCCAACAAGTTCTGTCAATTATTTAAAGAACTAATAATTCCAATTTTAACTCTCTCTATATAACTCAGTAAATAGGAAAAGCTTAATATAACCTTGATACCAAAACCTGATTAGGACAGAATGAGAATGAAAATTAAACAGCAATATCTACTCATAAACATGATGTAAACTTCCTTAACCTCATAAAGGGTATCTATGAAAAAAGCTACACTGTGTCATTTAATGGTGAAACACTGAAATCCTTCCCCTTGTATCTTACATAGGTCCTTGCCATGAATGAAACAAAACTGCCATCATTTGAAGATAAGTGTGTAAATCCAAAAGAATAGATGTATTATTAAAATTAATATGTCTAGCAAGATTACTGAATTTTAAAAAATCAATGCACAAAAATCAACTGTATTTCTGTTTACCAATAATAAAGTAATGAAGTGAAAAAATAAATACCTTTTATACTGAAAAAATTAAGGTTTTTTGAAGGGGGAGAAACCTGTCCTTTGAGTTCACATAGCTCCCCATGCTGGCACTAATCTGTCACTAAACTGAGCTTCTTGCAGACAGGCAATATATCTTTAGGTTCTCAGTGCCTAACACTCAACAGTAGTCACACAAAAAAATATTTCTTTAATAAACAGATGAAATATTTTATAAGTCATTAAAATTAAGTAATACTGTCAAATAAACATACATGCATTATGGCACTTAATTCCTTGATTATTGGAAGTTGGCAATTTACAACTTAAGAAAACCATTTTTAAAAATCCCCCCAAATACAGGAGTGGTAAAAGTTTGCAAACACCAAATTTAAAGAAACATTTACTCTATTAAAGCAAATAACCAAGCAACTACATACAATACAGTCCTTACACTGGATGACTAATTTCCATACAAAGGAAAAAACAAGTTCTATTCCTTTCATTGACACAGTATCCTCCCTCAATGGAAAAGTCATCTCAAGTAGAACAACTTAAAAATGGCTCTTTAAGGCAATGTACAGTACCTTCTTGTTGTTTTCTGAAGTGGGGCTGAGAATGGTCAGTTCTGGTTTACTTGGTTTAGGCTTTGGAGATTCACAAGAATTAAAGAAATTCATGATGAAAGGTTCCAAATGCTGACCTTTCTGGGGTGACAAAGAGATCATGGTATGAAAATAGAAAATCAATATTATAGCTTTCAATATATTATAAACCATTAAAATCCACTGATATTTAAATGTGCTTATAACTACCATGTTATAGAATAATATAAATCAGTTATTCACCTCTTTCATTAGTTTCCCAGGAACAGATTTTATAATTTTCCCTGTAATTAAAAGTAAAATATTAATTTTATGAAGGCATAACACACCTCATAACTGCTCATATGAATACTTCACTAGGTAATTTTAAATACTAAATGGCCAAATAAAAAGTAAAATGGTAAAAAATATTTATAAATTACCATGTCATAAACAGAAATTTGTAATAAACATGGTATATTTTTTTTAATTTTAATTTTTTATTAAGGTATCATTGATATACACTCTTATGAAGGTTTCACAAGAAAAACAGTGTGGTTACTACATTCACCTTTACTATCAAGTCCCCCCCATTGCAGTCACTGTCCATCAGTGTAGTCAGATGCCACAGAGTCTCTACTTGTCTTCTATGTGCTACACTATCTTCCCCGTGACCCCACACACACCATGCACACTAATCATGATACGCCACATAAACATGGCATTCTTAAACATTTACAGATACAATATTTGGGATTTACTTTAAAATAATCCAGTGGGGTGGGAGGTGGGGGAAAGGACTGAACGAGCCAAGCATTGATTAACTGTTGAAACAGAGTAAGGAGTGCATCATACAAATTTCTCTACTTGTATGTATTCTTTAAATTTTCCATAAGAAATAGTCTGGAAAGATTTTGTTTATAATAAATATATAAAGATATCTAAAAGTATGCAAAAGTCAGTCAAAAGAAAAAAGTTTTAATAATTGCTACAAAATTTAAATTGCCTATCTGAACAGTTTATATTCTAAATTTAGATTAAGTATATCCTAATCTTGTCTGCCAAAATTTCTTCTTGATCTTATTTCCAGGTTCTCTTATTATAAAATACCAAACATCTTGAGATTTTTCTCAAGCATTCAGAAATGACTGAAAAATTAGTCAAAATTGATAAATACAATTTAAATTTTTTTCAGTTCAACTGAGAAAAAAAGAGATGTATGGCAGTAGTAGAAGACATAAAAGTGAAAAATAAAAATAGAGATTGTTTTATGACATGCAAACTACCCAACCCTCCCACGAGGCTATTTTATTTCTCTTTTGGCAACCCCATAAACTTCTCTTCCCTCCTTAGAATTTCCCAAGTTCCTTAAATAACTGCACTTCATTCTGTGCTTTCTGTCTTCTACATGCTCTTTCTTAACCAAATTATTTGCTCAATCTGGTTTCACATACACTCAAATCTCTACTCCATGCCTGTCTCCCATCCCTCCTGTCTTATAAAACTTCTCCAACTGGATTCTATAACTCAACAAGTTCAGAACTGCTCTTATTTAAACTCCCTATCTCAGCAAGTACTAACATTCACACATCTTTGATTATTTCTTCTCTTCCAGTCAAATCTAGTCAGCAACCAGGTTTACCCAATTCTATCTCCTAAACGCCATATATAACCAAATATAAAATATCCTCACATTTTCCCTTGACAAAGACACACACACACACCAAATTGTATTGATTCAACTAAACGTATTAATTTAGGTAGACACAGATGCAAGCCAAATGACCACTTGTAATATTTAATTAGTTCTATATATATGTAAGAATACATTATGTAAAATATATTTAGAAATACTGATTTTCTTCCATTTTTATCTTTAACAATTTTATTCAAACTTTTCCAGCTTATATTAGCTTGGCCTGTATGGAATTTGATTCAGTAACTAAGTGTTCATTTTATGAATCTACCACAGTTTACCTGTCCATTCTATTGCTGATGAATACTTGTATTAGGTCCAGTTTTGGTTATTATAAACAATGCTGCTATGAACATTCTGGAATATGAATACAAGATTCTCTAGAGTATATAACTCAGAGAGGACCTGCTGCGTTATTCAGTTCTATACCAAACTATTTTTCTAAGTGGTTTTCCAATTTATTTTCCTACTGACAATGTATAAGTCCTTTAGACTTTGACAACGGCTTCACTATATCAACTATTTTTCTAAATTAATCTGAAAATGCTGATTCTTTTCTTTGCAGTTTATCCTCTATATAATTCTTAAAATCTCAAAACTGACTTACCAAGATTTACATCTGGTAGTATCTTATCAAGAAACTGTGTTTCTCCACCATTGGGAGAGAGAAAATCTGCCAGAAGTTGACTATTACTCAGTTCTGGATGCTGCAGAAGTTTCTTGAATGAATGAGAAAAACAGTTTAAAAATCTAGAACTGTGATCAAAACTGTATTAAAATGATTTTTCAGACCAATAAAACAAGTTTAAATCCTCAAAAGCTATTTTATGTTCAGAATAATAACAAAAGTACAGTTGTAAGAAAGAATAATACTGCACAGCAGGTAAGACCTCAGCCTCTACAGTCAGACATGAATGGATTTGAATTCTGGCTCTACCATATGATAGCCACGGTGTCCCTAGAAAAGTTCCTAAATTACCTAAGAATCAGTTTCCTCATATGTAAAATGAAGACAACACTACCTATTTTATAGTGTTGTTATATTTAGCACAGTACCTGAACACATGGAAAGGAAGATTAAACATTAGCTAATATTATTTCTCAGTTTGTCAACTATAAAACAAATAATATCATATCATGCAATTTTTTGGATAATTAAAAGAAGTTGGAATAAAAGGTTTTGTAGAAAACTATACGTGGAAATGTGAAATAACTTGGAAAATCTGCTGTCTGCTCTTGCAATAACTTATTTTCTTACAAGATAAACTGACTTTTTAAAGCCAGAATTAACCCAGTCTTACCTAATATTCAATTTTGTAACTAGAAACGGTTAAAGAACTTTATGAGCAGAAATATATATAAATGAAATACTAGTACTGCAACCTTTAACTCCATATTATCAGAAAATATTTCTTTTAGAATGAGGTACTCTAATTCTCAGAAAGAGTTCTCAGTGGTTCCAATAATGGGTTAATGCTTTCACCAAAGACACAGATTAACACTAGTATATGCTATGCTCAAATTTCCTTCCAATAGTTAACGGTTACTTCATATTTCAATTTTCAAGCCACCAAAAAATTATGTGAAAAATATTTTCTGGGTTGAAGTACTCAAAAATTCAAACACAGGAAATAAAATGTTAATACACCTTTACTCTGATGGATACTTTTAAATTAAAAAGTACTTATTTTTGGCTAGGTGACCTCCAAATGTACAATTAACACTTAATAAATTCCATGCCCACAAATAAGAGTTTTTTGTAGAAAACAAAACTGTCCACTCTTTGGTCTTATGTACTTGATTAAAGAAAGATGGTCATTAACTTTAGGGAAAGCTCAAACAAATATCTTCTAAACTAATTGTACCAGCAATGGAAATAATATACCAATTACATCATTAATATAACACAATGTGTACACACACACACACAATCGAAAAAGGAAATTCAATACCAAGTGGTGAATGGTAGAAAGTAGGAGATCCCAAGACACTGTTAAAACACCTACAAACTGCAAGAAGAAAAAGAACTGAAGAATAAAATGGAGATAAGATTCCAAGGTTCAGAAAATACTACACACAAAATCAAACGAAAAACACGACAAAAATAACAAAATTATCCAGTATTCTAGAATGAATTTAATTCTTTCACATCAAAAGTTTTTCTTTCTTTCTTTAACTTCCTACACCAAAAATGTAAACTAAGCACAACCCAAGACTTTTTTCCTCTAAGAAAATATCTGGTATTTCATTGGTTATCATTTAAAAATATATATTTATATATATGTATATATGTGTGTGTGTGTGTGTATGTACACATTCTTGACAATAATTCATTTCCAAATGGAAAAAAAAATTTTTAATAAAAGAATTTTAGAAATCCACATTGACAGGTATTTGTAAAACAAAGCATATATACAAGAGAAAAAGAGATAAATCAGAAAATGCTATGATTAGCAATGTTTTAAATTAACTTGGTGCTATACCTGTAGATATTCCTGAAACTCTTCTCTCTTCGACTTCAAGAATTCATAATTTTTGGGGCCAATGATCCTCTTGGAAGGAAGCTGGGCATCAGGAAATGTGCCTGAAATTAATATGTATGCAAATTATTACTATGTTCTACTATTTCAAAAACCTAATTTATAATTTACTATGGCAAATTCAGATTCATAATGCTGCTTGTAGAGATGTGGCATTATCCCTTAAATAATTTTGACAAATTCAGAGAGCTTCAAGTCAAAAGTCTACACCAAACCTGAATCTACTGATACCCAAAAATATCACTCTTCACTGATACAGATTTATTTAGCCTTCTATACTCATAGAGAAGCTTCAAAAAATTACCATGTGATTGTATTTTTTAATTGGTGGGATTCTATTAGACAAAATCTTACTAAAGAAATACCTACTCTCTTATTGGAAAAAAGGTAGCATTTTGTTAATGCTATATAAGCTTAACAATTAAAATTTAAAACCATGGATATGCTTTCTCAGCCAGCGTTGCCTTTGGAAATTTTCATACCAAAAGGGAAAAACATTGTTGGGAATCCAACAAACTTTTGTTGACACACGATCTTAAGTATGGAGATAAACCATCTTCTTTCAACTCTAAACCATAAGGAAAATTGTCAGAGAAAAAATAAGACAAGAATGGCACAGCACCAGATTGGCAGAGAAAAAGAGGAAACTATTTAAAGACAAATACAAACTGAAAATCTAGGCAGAAAGTATAGATCTTGTATTTTTTATCTTCCTATAATCTCCATATCATAAGCTTTGCTCTCATAGCAGAGTACAGAAAGTTCCCTGCTCCTCTCAATTCGGAACCAACCTGAATTTAGATCAGGACCACTCCACAGAGTTTTTCTAAAATAAAAAGATTCAGAATACACAAATCAAACTCACTAATCAACATACAAAATGATTGGAGATATTTCATAGCTATGTCCCTCATATTAACTAAAATAGATAGAGACTTGAGAGGTGACAGGAAGAACCAAGATGGAAAAGTGCTCTCCTTTTCTGATTGATCTACCCTCAAACGAAATATTCAAATACAAGTTTTGTGTCTCTAAATCTGAGGGCTAATTCAAAATGCTTTCTATGATGAACACCAAACATGTTTACAAGGAGCAACAGAGCAACTCTGAAATTCACCTGCTTTAAATTCACCACATCAAGACCAATAAAAATTAAATTGGAAAGAGAATATTGTCTAAAATATAATTAAAGAATAGCTATCTTTTAGATTTTAATATTATTGAAAAAGCAATAAATGTGCACTGTAAAACTGTGAAAGTATAAATAAGGAGAAATAAGATTTTTTAAAGTATGTATGTTCCCATTAGCAATAGCACTGAACACAAGTGTTCCTGTTACATTTTCTTGGTACAAAATGATTTAAAATCAAAGAGTCTGGTTCAACAGTTTTCCAGAAGGCTAGTGCTGAAATGTAATGTTTCAAAGAAAAAGAACAACATACCATGAAACTCTGTTAGTTTTGATTCAAGTACATAGAATTCAAGATATCTTCTATAGACAGACCAATGTTCAGGCTCATGTCCAACTGTAAATTGAAAGAATACACTGAGTAATAAATAATTTAACAAACTACTATTAAAAGGACACAATATTTAAAACATTAAGTATACAAAGCTGGAAATTCTTCCAGTCTTAATAATTCATTATTTCTTGTAATCTCATTATTAACATATTTTATCCAGTATTTTAATTTTAAATTACTTAGAAGAGAGTAAAATTCACCTATTTATAAAGTTACCTCAGTAATATATACATTTTTCTACAACAAAATCATAGAGCTGAATCAAAATTATGCAATTTTAATTATCTTTAAACTGTTACAAAAATAATGTACTTCATAAAAATGTCTTTTTTAAGTCTTTCAAACATTTACCCATTGTCTTGATCTAAGTACAGAACTATCCAACAGAACTTTCTGCGATTCTGAAAATGTTCTACATTACATGCAATAACATAGTAGCTTTTAGCCACATGTTGTTACTTATCACTTGAAATGTGGTTAGTGTAAGTAACAAACTGAAGTTTTAATTTAATTTAATTTTAATTGCTACATGTGGCTAGTAGCTATCAAACTGGATAGCATGAAGCAATGGATTAAAGAATGAGTCAGGTCAGAACTGTCTATTCCAATCCCAGTTCCCCCATTTACTATCTAGTGAAAACCTGAATAAGTAACTTAACCTCATTGCTTTAGTTTGCTTAAAATAAAAGTAACTGTACCTACTACATAAAATCACCCACCTAAAGCACTTTTGCACAATGCATAGCAACAGAGTAAGCACTCCAAAAATGTTAACTGCTGTTATTAATATTTCATGTCATTCTAGCATAGATTTAGAGAGTCAATTAAAACCAAAACAACAGCTACTCTCAGAAAAAAAACCTGACACTGTCACAACCTATAAAAAAAATCCTATTTTTCTTCAACACTGGTCTTTAAAAATCTGTATTATATTTAGTTTTGGTTTTTAAATCCTGAAATTGGTATTTTGCTACACATATAAAATCAGTGGTACTTAAATGTTAACTTTTTTTTCACTCATAGGCCATGGCTTCCTCAGAACACATTCATTGTCAGTAAAGTCTGTAGCACTGCAGACAAAAATTAATCTTAGAATATAAGTTTTAAGATTTTTAATTTTACTTTTATGGCTAAATTATTAGGCCAAACTTTTTATAAAGCACAAAAATTAAAGATAGCTATCCAAAAGGCAAAAACAAAAATATATTCCCAAAATATTTAAAAGCATATCACAAATAAATCTTCCAAAAGGAGATAAAAGTTACTACATGCTTACATTAATTTATTTATATTGTTAGCGCTTTGCATCCAAATAGTCAAAAGTTTTAAATATCTCCTGAGAGACAAGATAGTGTGGAAATAGCTAAATTTAAATATTAGGCATAGGAAGGACCTGAACCTAGAGGTTAACTAGAGTCTTTCAATCCTTTCTAGCACTTTAAATGACAATCAGTAGGAAAAACAGACAAAAGATGCAAACAAAACTATTTTTGAAACTGTAATCAGACTATAATTTCAACCATGGTTTGTCTAGTGACACAAAACAGCAACTAGCAAGCGTGAATAGAAACCACAGCAAAATCAAGTAGTTCTAACCCAGAATGGGACAGAGCAAGACCCTGCCTAGTACTTAGCTACAAAAGGAAAAATCATAGCTAACTACTCCAACCTTCTCCATTCCCATGCTTTGTTTTTGAAATAGGAACAGCACCCAAGAAAAGTCAAAAACCTAATACCTTGTGAAAAATAAATAAACAGAATTATTAGCCGTAACCTTCACACTTGCCACTTAGTCACTCTGCTCTCAAAAACATTTCCTCACACTCCCCCTTTTGTTCCATCTTTCCTCACAGATCGTTCCCTCTTCCTAAGCTCAACTTAATTTTTCTGCTTTATCCCCAAAAGGTGTATAACTTTGATGAGCTTTTGTTAGGGGGGTGTTGTTTGTTTTCCTCGGTTCTTGTCCCTTCCACAACAAAAATTGAAGGGCAGAGACACAGGAGTGAAGCAGAGTGAAAGTTTTATTTAAAGTTACGCACTTAGAAAATGCGGGAGGTGAGTCTTCAGGAGGCGCCCTGAAAGGTTGAAAAGTTTTATTTTAAGTTGTTGGGAGGAATTTGGTTTGGAGATGCAGGGAAGTCAGAGTACAAGGTGAGTAAGGAATTCATTAAAGTGAGAGTATCAGGGAATGACAGAACAGAGTGATAAAGGAAGTTCATTGAACTGCTACTCAGCATGGGGCACATCCCCTGCTAACTCCTATGCCAGTGTCACCTGGCGTCCAATGTTCTCTTCGATCTAGACAGCATGGGAACTGAGTCCCTACCACCCCAGGGTTTGGGGGAGCCGCAGGGCACTGGATGGGGTGAGATTATGTTCTGCAAACTTCCTAGAGACAGAGAAAGGAAACTTTCAGGCAGGCTACTAAAGAGCACAACCGTATAGCTGCAGTTTTGTCCGGGTCACCAGGCAATGGTAATTTGCAAACCCAGATCTCAGCTCTCAGCAGCCCTTCCCTACTTATCTGAAATAGGACAGAGTGAGTGAAGATTTGATCTTAAATCCAGAGGATTAGAATGAAATGGCAAAGTAACAAAGACACCACTAGAAAGCACACAGACAAAACATTGTAAATTGAGCAGTGATAAGTTTATTTAAGGCAAAAAGGTGCATACTCGGAGAAAGGGGACTATATGGGCAACCCCATAGAAGAGGTACACTGAAAGGTTTAAGTTTTATTTAAAGAGAGAGAATGTGTGGGTGACGTCAGAGAGGTGGCGCCCTGAAAGGTTGAGAAAAAGTGTGGGCATCCTCAGAGAGGAGGTGCACTGAAAGACTGGGGCTTCCCCCTTTTAAGGATTTTTTCAGGAATGTAACAAAGGGCTACGGGGTATAGACTTGTTAAGTAGTCCCAAGATGTTTATCTTTGATGAGAGACATTAGGTTCTCTTCTTTTCCATTATCAGTCCTCCAGGTAATTCTGCAAAATTAAATTAACACAAGAAATTTACTGATCTGGTTCCTCCCCAGGATCCCTCTGGGAACATATCAATCAAGACTGCTTGCCCTGCCCTCAAGGTGGGCTGGGTTATTGTCTGTTTGAAAAGAATATGTCAAGAATCTTAACTTCCTAGGTTTTAAAATGCAATCTTAGCTTTAAGATGGAATCTTTCCTGTTTTTACTATGCTGTTTATATCTGGGCTTGTTTAGAAAATTAATATGTGCTTGTTTCCTGCCCAGGTTACAAATTACTTGATTAGGCGCTAGAGGAGGAACAATCTTCTTGTAAAGATTTTAAAATAAAAATTATAAACACAGAGCTACAGAAAAATATTCAAGATCTTTGGGAGGACTTCAAGAAAGAGCCAACATCATACTTAACAGCAAAAAGCTGAAAGCTTTTCCTTTAAGTTCAGGAACATGACAAGGATGCCCACTCTCCCCACTTTTATTCAACACAGTTCTGGAGGTCCTAGCCACAGCAATCACAACACAAAGAAATAAAAGGCATCCAGATTGGTAAGTAAAAGTTAAACTGTTACTGTTTGCAGATGACATGATACCATACATAAAAAACCCTAAAAAATCCACCCCAAAACTACTACAACTAATAACTGAATTGAGCAAAGTTGTAGGATACAAAATCAATCTGTTGCATTCCTATATACTAACAATGAAGTAGCAGAAAGAGAAATCAGGAAAACAATTCCATTCACCTTAAAATACTTAGGAATAAACTAAACCAAGGAGGTGAAAGACCTATACTAACAATGAAGTAGCAGAAAGAGAAATCAGGAAAACAATTCCATTCACCATAAAATACCTAGGAATAAACTAAACCAAGGAGGTGAAAGACCTATACCCTGAAAACTACAAGACACTCATGAGAGAAATTAAAGACACCAATAAATGGAAATATATCCCATACTCAAGGATAGGAAGAATTAAAATTGTCAAAATGGTCATCCTGCCTAAAGCAATCTACAGATTCAATGCAATTCCTATCAAAATACCTACGGCATTCTTCAATGAACTAGAACAAATAGTTGTAAAATTCATATGGAACCACAAAAGACCCTGAATAGCCAAAGCAATCCTGAGAAGAAGAATAAAGCTGAGGGGATTATGCACCCCAACTTCAAGCTCTACTACAAAGCCACAGTAATCAAGACAATTTGGTACTGGCACAAGAACAGACCCATAGATCAATGGAACAGAATAGAGAGCCCAAATATAAATCCACACATATTTGGTCAATTAACATATGATAAAGGAGCCACGGATATATAATGGGGAAATGACAGCCTCTTCAACAACTGCTGTTGGCAAAACTGGAAAGCTAAGAGAATGAAACTGAATTATTGTTTAACCCCATACACAAAAGTAAACTCAAAATGGATCAAAGATCTAAATGTAAGTCATGAAACCATAAAACTCTTAGAAGAAAAGATAGGCAAAAATCCCTTTTTCCTGAACACATCTGCTTGGGCAAGGGAAACAAAATAAAAAGTGAATAAATGGGACTATATCAAGCTAAAAAGCTTCTGTACAGCAAAAGACACCTTCAGAAGAACAAAAAGGTAGCCTACAGTAAGGGTGAATATATTCATAAATGACATAACCAACAAGGGGTTAACATCCAAAATATATAAAGAACTTACATGCCTCAATAGCCAAAAAGCAAATAACCTAATTAAAAAATGGGTGAAGGATCTGAACCAATACTTCTCCAAAGAAGAAATTCAGATGGCCAACAGGCACATGAAAAGATGCTCCACATCGCTAATCATCAAAGAAATGCAAATTAAAACCACAATGAGATCACCTCACACCAGTTAGGATGGCCAACATCCAAGAGAAGCAACAACAAATGCTGGCAAGGATGCAGAGAAAGGGGAACCCTCCTACACTGCTGATGAGAATGTAAATTAGTTCAACCATTGTGGAAAGCAATATGGAGGTTCCTCAAAAAACTCAAAATAGAAATACCATTTGACCCAGGAATTCCACTCCTAGGAATTTACCCAAAGAAAACAGGATCACAGATTCAAAAAGCCAGATGCACCCCTATGTTTATTGCAGCACTATTTACAATAGCCTAAAAATGGAAGCAACCTAAGTGTCCATCAGTAGATGAATGGATAAAGATGTGGTGCATATACACAATGGAAGAAGTAAGCTGTAAGAAGAAAACAAATCCTACCATTTGCAACAACATGGATGGAGCTAGAGGGTATTATGCTCAGTGAAATAAGCCAACCGAAAAAGACAAGTATCAAGTGATTTCACTCGTATGTGGAGTATAAGAACAAAGCAAAAACTGAAGGAACAAAACAGGAGCAGACTCGACTCACAGAACCCAAGAATGGACTAGCAGTTACCAAAGAGAAAAGGGTTGGGGAGGGTGAGTGGGAAGGGAGGGATAAGGGGACTAAGGGGTATTATGATTAGCACACATATTATAGGGGGGAGCACAGGGAAGGAAATGTAACACAGAGAAGACAAGTAGTGATTCTATAGCATCTTACTATGCTGATGGACAGTGACTGTAATGGGGTATGTGGTGTGGACTTGATAATGGGGGGAATGTAGTAACCACAGTGTTGCTCATGTGAAACCTGAGCATGAGATTGTATATCAATGATACCTTAATAAAAAAAAAATAATAAAAATATTTTAAAAATAATAATTAAAAAAGAAATGTTTATTATTCCTGTTAAATACAGACTAACAGTATCTTTTAAGAAAGTTACTCATAAGGCTTCCTTACCTGCTCGTCTATCATTTCTTTCAACATCAATACAAAACACAGGTATTCTCTCCTTTTTCTCCTTCCTTTCAGAGGAGGAATCTTCAAAAAAGTCTACATATGGGATGCTAATTTTCCATGCAGCAAGGTTTCGGGGAGTATTAGGTGTGCTCACAGCTTCCACTGGGGAGTCATCTTCCATTACAACAATTCCTTCTTCAATCTAGAAAAAAAAAATCATCAAGAAAAATTTAATATTTTCAGGGCATTTAGACTTACAGCATATGAGATACAACTATAAAGCAATATGCCCATATAAATGCTATAATTCTTTAATAATTTGAAATTAGTTGATATCAAATTTTCTACTGGAAATGCAAAGATAAAAATTTATAACAAGTTACCAGCATCAACTCTAGGTTTTTGTTCCATCACCAAAAATGAAATTTCGATAGAAAATAGACACTTAACTGGAAAAAATATTTGAAATACACAAATATAGAAAAATGTTGATAATAAAAGGTAAAAATTAATGTACTGATGTTTTTCATTTAGGAACATAGTACTTAAAAATTACAACCATTGATGGGAGACTGCACAGATAAACTACATTTGTGATAAGTTGCTGGTTACAAGATAGGTAGCACAACCCTTCTAAAAAGTGTTTTGGCAATATGTATTTATAAAAACTCGCAAAAAAGTTTCAATCAAGTACAGAGAGTCTCCGATTTACAATGGTTTGACTTAGAATATTTTTACTCTCCCATGGTGCAAAAGCAAAAGCATTCATAGAACCCATACTTTGAATTTTGATCTCGTCTCAGGCTAGCAACATGCAGTACAATATTCTCTCTTAATGGTATGCAGCAGTGTTGAGCCATAGCTTGCAGTCAGCTACACAATCATGAGGATAAACAACCAATACACTTACAATCATCTGGTACCCACACAACCTTCTGTTTTTCACCTTCAGTACAGTATTCAATAATTCTGTATTCAATTCAGGAGCTATTTGACACTTTATTATAAAACAGGTTTTGTGTTAAATGATTCTGCCCAACTGCAGGCTAATGTTAAGTGTTCGGAGCATGTTTAAGTAGGCTAGTCTAAGCTATGATTTTCAGTAGGTTAGGAGTATTAAATGCATTTTCAACTTATATTTACAATTTACTTTGGGTTTCTAATGAAAATATTTATTCCAAATAAATTTTTTCTTAACTGTGAAAAAGACACAAGTATAAATATATTCACCGCAGCATTAAATAACATGAAATTAGAAAAAAGGTCTGAAAGGGACCCAACTCTAGAACTAAGTAAGCTTGTTTTTTCATCTCCTGGATTCTAAAATTTTAATAATATAAATGTTCAAAATAATAAATATCTTTTTAAAACAGTACTTGAAAATTTATTTTTAAAAAGAAATTTTAAACAAGTTCTAGAAATACAAATGCAGAAAGAAGGAAAAACTATCTCTCCCTCATTAAACTGAAAGACAACCTTTGAATTGGCACATTTTAATACCCGGTTACCTACACATCTCTGATTCATATAAAAGGGATAAAATATTACAGTTAAAACACACCCATCTTGAACACACTTTTTTAAGGCAATGAGTCAAAAGTTACAGAATTCTGAATAGTCTAATCAGAGCAAACTAGCAGTGGAGAGGAATTTCCTTCCAGAATTCTAGCACCGTAACTTCACTCTCAGTTCTACTCTTAGCACACACTGACAGCTGCCTCTCTTCTAAGTGAATCAGTTCTGAACTTGGACAGAAATATATTTTCAGATACATCTAATTTTATAAAGAGGAATTGGGTCCCCAGGCCAGCATACATGTGTCAATTTAATCCATAATTTACATTCATATATTTATGAGAATTGATGGTATTATAATACTGCATAGTACTTACTGGGTTTACTATATGCTAGGCACTAAGTGCTTCATATATATAACTTCTTTAATCCTTACAACACCCCTATATATGCTAGATGTTATCATCCTCATTTCACATCTGAGAAAACTAAATCAGAATAAAATTAAGCAATTTACCAAGGTCTCATAGCAAAGAGACACTGCCACCACATGATCACATCAAGGTTTCTAAAAGAAAAATGTCTTCCAGGTCCCAATTTTGGATCACAAACCACTTTCGCCCTGGCCATGAGATGGGCAATTTCCCTTTCCCCTATTTCTCTTTCCCTAAACTTCCTAAACAAGACAAAGAAGATTCCTCAAGGTCCCACGACTTAGGACCAGCACAATGCCCTCTAAATATTAAATGGCACCATCTTAGTCTGCGTCAGCACCATATTCACCCATGGTTTTCCTTTTCAGAGCATTAAGAGATTAGTTTGCCCTCTTCTCCTACTTTCCATTATTATTATCTTTGCTTCCAATTAAGAATTTCTTTCTTCCTTGGGCCACATAAGACAGAAAAAACTCTCTCAACTTTTTAAAGATACCCTGTTTCTAAAGCAAAGACACAACTTTTATTTCAAAGATTACGTTTTAAAACATTCACAGTAACATGGATAAATGCTTTTGTTATAACGTTAAGTGGGAAGACAGCAGGATAGGAAACTATATAAATAATATAGCCTAATCTACAGGGGTAGGAAGGGAAAGTTATTTTTTGAAAAAGAAAATTACCAAAATGTTAATACAAGTGGTTATTGAGTGACAGGATTATGGGTGGTATTTTACATTTTTTTCCTCTTTTCTACATTGTTAAAAAATCAAGACTCTAATATGCTTAAAATTAAAATACATAAATAAATATCATTTCAAAAAAAGATTCCCTCCCAACAGACACATGAAAAGATGTTCAACATCACTAGTCATCAAGGAAAGGCAAATCAAAACCACAGTGAGATACCACCTCACACCAGCCAGAATGGCTAATATCCAAAAGACAAAAAATAACAAGTATCAGTGAGGATGTGAAGAAAAGGGAACTCTCCTACATTGTTGGTGGGAGTGTAAATTGGAGCAGCCACTATGGAAAGCAGTATGGAGGTTCCTTAAAAAATGAAAAATAGAAATATTGTATGACCCAGTAATCTCATTTCTAGGAATCCATACAAAGGAAACAAATAATTAATTTAAAAAGATATATGCATTCCTGTATTTATTGCAGCATTATTTGCAATAGTCAAAATATGGAAGCAACCTAAGTGTCCATCAATTTATGAATAGATAAAAAGAGATGTGGTACACATATACAATGGAATATTATCCATAAAAAAGAATGAAATCTTGCCATTTGTTACAACATAGATGAACCTAGGCAGTATTATGCTAAATGGAAATTAAGTCAGACAAGGAAAGATAAATACCATATAATTTCACTTACCTGTGGAATGTAAAACAGAACAATCAATCAAAACAGAAACAGACTCATAAACATAGAACAGACTGGTGGTTGCCATATTAGGAGGTGGGTGGAGGGATGGGAAAAAGTTGAAGAGAGGAAAAGAAGTTAGGGAAAATATTTTATATCTTAATACGGGTGATGATTATATGAGTGTAAACACATGTCAAAGTTCATTGAGGTGTACACTAAGATCTATGTATTTTATTGTGTATCAATTAAAAAAATTAATTCCCTCCTTTGATCTACTGCCTTTCTTCTACCTACACTTTGGAGGAAAAACAAAGATATAAACAAAAAAAAAGCTATATTATCTAGAAAGGAAAAAAAGGACTAAACATTTTCTTCTACTTAAGTTATGAAGAAACAGTGAATCTCCTTAACAACTTATAAGTACAAAGGGACAGAGGTTGAAAGGAAGGAGTAAAGAGACAAAATAGGTTTATTAATAGCTTCTCTCCCTGCTCTCCTTCTTGATTATTGTCAATCCAATCACTTCTATTTATCCCTTTTATATGCAGAATAGTGAATTTCTTAAGAGGCAAAGTCTATGTCTTATCTTTTTTACCTAGTGCTCAGGGTCATTAACATGTAAAATGAAGATCCAAGATCTTGCTCAATAAAGATGTCTTAAATAAATGAAAAATACAAATGAGACAACACCTGCTTTTATGGAGCTCACTGATTGGTAGGGAAGACAATCATAAACATGTAATCAAATACAATATGGTAGATGATTTAACATATGACCTAAAGGGGCACAAAGGAGGGAATGTTCAATCCTACTTGGGGACTCAAATGAGGATTTATGGGGAGCAGTTAGATCGCAAAAGTATGTATTTTCTAGGTAACTAAGAGAAGGAAGGGCATTTCAAAAAGGACAGCATATGCAAAAGATACCAAGAAATAAAATAGCATGCTGGGTGTAATGTGCACAATCAACCGGGGATCTTGCTAAAATGCAAATTATGATTCAGCAGGTCTAGGGTGGAGTCTGAATTTCTGTATTTACAACAAGCTCCAGGTTAATGCTAATGCTGTTAGTCTACAGATCACAGTTTGAGTAGCAAGGGGTTACGACATTTACTGACAACTCTGTATGCCTGGACCATATGGTTGGAAAGAGATAAGATCAGGATATGAAGTGAAAGCCTAACAAAAGACAGTAAGTTGTTTGACTGTTAGAAGTATCTCAGCTTAACAGAAACCACTCTGCCTTACTTAAGCAGTAACTTAGGGCTAGGAATTTTAAAAACTAGATTATCACCATGAAACTATAATAACTAATAAAAAAATAGGAAATAAAAGGTAAGAAGTAAGATCAGGGAAAGGGAAAATAACAAGTGAACATATCAAATTTCTTATGCAATTGTTAAGTCTGAAGTTATACATACATCAAATTGAAGATTTTTACTTACAAAGTCATCTTCACCTTCAGCTAAACCATAATTGGGCAACATAGCTCCCTCCATTGTGGTGCTCTTGAATACTCCTTTAATTTTGCTACCTATTCTGCTGATTCCAAATGACTCTCCTCTTTTCTGTGTGCTCCTAAATATTAAACAAAAATATATCAAGTACATAGCAAATTTCTCAACAGTCTAGTTTATTATAAACAATAATAAAGAAAAACAGTTGTGAAAAGGGTAAACTGAAGATACATAGTTACCATAACTTCTGAAATTCTCAGTCATAGATTAAGTCTCAACATCTCAGAAGCCAAAGTGGCAGAACATTTAAAGTTTAAATGTGGAAGTATGAATAAATGGACAATATGTATTAACAAACATTTGAAATTTACCTTCTATTTAACTTTGCAACATTAATGGAAATAAAATGTTTAAAAGATGAGAGCCCCCTAGTGGATACATACATATTTAGAAATAGATAAAAAATGTGGCAAGACCAGCATTCAAAACAGAATATACATTTAAAACTATATTGCTAAGGTAACAGTGTAACAGAGAAAAATATAAAACTATGATCTTCTTAGTACCTCATTTTTAGATGGAAACTTAGCAAAAAAAAGTCTGTCCCGACTGAAAAATTTTAAGCAAAAATCAACTTTGTAATCATATAAGTACTCAAAACAGGAATGATGTATAAAATACATCTCGCTTAATGTCAAGAAATAAAAAGGAAAGACAAAATGCCAAAGGGATGGGTTAGCAATGAACATAAGGATAAAAGTAAATGTAGCCTAAGGAAGCAACCTGCTCTGCCATATATATTAAATATTTGTTTTGTAATTTTTTTTAAAAGTGGATTTCTAAAAGCAGAAATAGCTGGAAAGCAACAACAAAAAATAAGCCAGAAAGCAACAAAAGCTCCTACAGTGCAGCTTACTATTCCTTGTTTTGACAAATAAAACATAATGTTTAGCCAATGGAAAAACTCATGCTTTCCATGTACTGCCCTTACAACAGATGACAAAATAAAAATGACTACTTTAAAATCCAAGAAAGTTTGTTTTGAATGCTTAACTTAATGGAGAGCTAGTATTCCTACAAGCAAAATTTATTTACTGAAATAATGAAACAATTACAGAAATAAAAGTAAACTGATCAAGTTTCAAATACACCAGATATATTAGCATCATGTTCATTTTAAACATGTCCAGGGAGCAAGATTTCAAATTTATTTTAAACTGGAAAAAGTCTTAATAATAAGTAATAGTAGTAAGTAGTAAAATGGGTACTTAAACCAGATTATTTTATTTAAACAAGCATACAATAAAAGAGTTTTTTAAAAATTCAGAATCGTAAATGAAATTCTGATAGAAAAATTGTTTCTTAGAACAAATATGACAATGTTAACAAAATATTATTAAATCTGTAGAATCTAGATCAATTATTCTAGTCCACAGAACCTAGATAAAAGAACTGGGCTTTTCAAAATGTGACACATTTATAAAAATATCTCACTTGTGATTATGCCCAGAAATACAAAAATACCGTATTTTTTGCTTTAAAAAAAGTTCTTTACACACTATTTTAAAAGTAATTTAGCAAAATCATTAACAAAAAGTGTCAACAGCTTTGAAAAGCAAAATGTTGATTTTTTCATTTCATTTTTACCCTGGCATTTTTATTTTATGATATATAATCATGCTTCCTCAAAAAGGACGTATCTAGAATCAAAGTAGTGATTAATTTTAAAAGGATATCCCTAATCACTGATATAAAGGCAGTAATATAGCACAGTTTTTCATTTTTTCCTTTTTAGTTGACTTAGGTTGTTTTGGGTTTACTTTCTGGACTTGAACAGAAAATTTATGCAGAAAAGAATAACATGCTATCTCAAAACTTACCGAAAATCATCCAAACTTAGGCTACCTCTGCAATAACAGATACGTGAAATTATATAAGGAAAGGAGAGAGAGAAAGCCCAGATATTAAACAAGTTTCACTTTAGAACATAAAATAAAATTTAAAAGCTTCAAAAGTTACACAGGTGGATAGCATTCATTATTACAAAGGGAAGGAATCCTTATGAATAACATGATAAGGAAAAGAGAAACAAAGTACAATGGCTGTTTTTAGAGTTTGGGGTTTAAGTTCTAGATCATTAAAAAAGTAGTTCTTAAAAACTCTGTAAGTCAGGAAATAATTCTGTATTTTTTGCCCTCATTTAGGCATACCATTTGTTTGATACAGTGGGAAGTATGCAGAGACTCTAAAAACTTGGCACAAAAATAAACTAGTATTTTCCAACACAGAATTCATCTCTGTACTAAAAATGCAAGCTTCACACTTACTACTTTGGGTATTTTGAAAAGTATGTTTTAAGCTAAGAAGAAAAGTTAACAAAGGATATCTATGTATTTTTTCAAATTTTGCTTTGAGTATGGAATGAAACAACAGATTAACATCAACACACATTAAAATTTTACTTTTAAAATATACAGATACAGACAAAATATATGAATATATAGACATAAAATATATGAATATTTACATTTTTTAAAATCACTTAACAGCAAATAGGCAGTGGTACTCTAAATTTGCAATGAAAAAATGTTATGAAGGTCTTTAATTCTACATAGCTAAATGAGTCATTAAGTATCACAGAAGCAGAGTCCTGACTAAATACTTCAATACTGAAGTCAGGTCAATATAAAGAAAAACATACTTTAAAAGACCATACTCAGTACCCAGAAATTAAAGAACCTATATTTTCTTCTTTATTTTATATTTTGAAGCCAGCAAAATTAGTGCCTAAATATGCTGAAGACAACTTAGTGTTCTCAAAGTGGCAAAAAAAAGTGTTCCATCTCTGAAATTATGACTCTGACTTAGGTTTAGCTACTCAGCAGATGTAAGATTAAAGAACCATTTCCCCTTAAAAGGTCCTATATAGGAGTTTCATTAAGTTCAATAGCTACTATGATACTCTAAATATTATGACTTTACAAAAAGGGCAAATTCCACCTGCTTCTCAATGATGGTGGGAAATTTGATAGAAGTCTTGAAAAAGTATTCAAATGAAAGAAGAGCCATGTGAATTGGGTGATGAATGCTTTTTTAAATAGCATGGATGGGTTTTTTGTTAAATACAGTCAAAGTTTCATGGGTGTAATATATAAATTCTTAGGAAAGAGTGATATTTTTACAAACCCTTCTGAAAAGTTATTACATGTATCCTACTTATACTAAGGTATTATATAAAAATATCCAACACTGAAAAAATTTTGAATCTATTTCCACAACCCTGGGTTATGTGAAAAAATGCAATATTATCTCCCATGGCTAAGGCTTTCACATTTTTTCTTGTACTATCTAAAAATCTACTCTTTTTTCTGACCTATCTACTCCTTTTGCACCACATCTCCAGTTTATTTATATATTTATTAGATCCTTGCTTAAACGAGTTGGAAGGTGTTGATAGCAATGTGCCTATTTTGTAGACATAGATTTGATATCTGTGTCAACAGTGGAAATATAACAATGTAAGGATAAATCAAGACATTAATTATGAAATTTGTGAGTGGATAAAGCTTCTCTCTTTTGTTGTCTTTCTTTAGATCATTTAACTGAACACTTAACATTTCCAGAAAGCCAGAAGGTAAAGTGAGAAAAACCCCTCCACATTTGTAACCAGTAAGTATCCTAATAAAAACTACTCTCTGGAAAAAACAAAAACTAAATTTTAAACTACTGTTAAAATTAGGGATATATGTGGATTGCATTTATGTATGCAGTCCATAATCACCAATAAAGCAGATGATCAAACAATAATATGTATCAATTATAAGATTAACAAGGTTATGTTGTATATCTTGTTAAATTTTCTAAAAGAATTTCAGGCATTTTCAGGTTATATATATAGTTCAAAAATTCCTTGGTAAAATGTCTTGTTTACTTATGCAGCACTGGAAACCACATATTTGCAAAAAAACAATAGACAATGATACTTTCACAGAATGATTAGATTCAAAGCACAAAAAACAAAACATACATGTGACTGAATATACCTACCTGTTGAATTTTGAATTGCGTGTTGGTGATTCTGCACCTCTTAAAAGTTGTCTGAAATACTTAAAAAATAATTATGACTTATTAAACTAATATTTACCATTGAAGCATTTTACCATACTAGTTTCTAGTTTAAAGAAAATGTTATTTAAATTAAGTGAATATAATCACAGTCAGAGTAAGGATTAAAATATTGCAAATGGAGATATTCAGACCACTTGATTTCCACGAGTCTGTAAATAATGTATATACAAGAAGCATGGGGTTTCTGATTCACTACAGTACCACCAAGCCACTCAGGCATATGTCAAATCAAGTAGACCAATTTGGTCAATACTCTACCTAGTCACATATATACAAACACGGTTTTGGTATTGAGAATTAATTTTACAATCAACTTCTAATCTCCATTAAGTTATGTAGTAGAAAAGAGTATTCACTTTCTTAATTATGTTTTATTTTGTTTATTTTTTTATTTGAATTATTCATCAAACAACATCAAAGCCACTATTAAATTTTGAAGAAAACTCCTCAAACCAGATTACTACTTTGACTTACCTCATCACTGTGGCAGAACATAGGAGTAAAAACATTCTCCAAGAGAGAAAGTACATGTTCATATGCTTCAAAAAGACATCTCATAGTTTGAAGTTTCACAACATCTATATATGGGCCTTCAGCAACTATTAAAATATTAAGTTGTAGAAACCGTTTATGACTAGCATAAATAAGTTATACATTAGTTATATTAGCTTAAAATTCATGACAGTAAAAGACAATTCTAAAACTATGTTTTGCAGAAACCACAGCAAGTTATAGAAATCACACTAGAATGAGGAATTACAACAATGAAGCTCCAATTTAAAAAATATTAGTTATATGAATTGTGAATAAGTTTCTTCATCGAAGCTTTCATCTTGTTAGTTAAACAGGATAATGGCTGCCTGTGGTACAGCTATTATAATAATAAACAGAAAATATATGAAAAACTCTGAGAACTATAGAAAAGCTACAGAATTCATTATCATCATCTTTGACTCACTTTTTTGAATCTCTTCTACAATGAAAGGATCAAATCGAATTTTGTCAATACTTTCATCCAAACAATATGTTTTATAAATCTTCTGCAACTCCTCATGAAGAGATAGCATTTCATCATTTGATAACTCTGGTCGCAAAATTCTATCATTGAATTCCTCTAACAAATTAGGAAAGAGCAAGAGCAAAATGAATTATTTTGATATAAAACTATTCAGGGAAACTTCATGTTCCCAGTTTAATTGTAATCAATATTGAAAGCAGCAATTATAAACAACCTGTTCACACTTTAAGCACTTTAAAAAGATTTAATTGGGAGTAAAATACCCAGATGAAAGAGAAACTCAGTCAACCAAATATTTATATACTAATAAAAAATATGTAAATATTTGCATAGATACGCAAATATTCTAAAATTCAGAATAGCAAACATATTTCTAAAATTCTCTTTAAAGAACATACTGGATTAATTTCTTCTGCCAACAGTCTTTGTTATTTTTAAATCTGATTCAGTAAATAACAGTGAAAACTAAGGCTTTTTTAGTTGTAGTCAATTTTTTCAAATAAAATTTCCTTCAATCATGGAGGTTAGTGATGGAGCTGAGTCTCAACAATTGAGTCTTTTTTTTTTCCAAATGACAAGTGATAGCATTAGGATGGCCAAAATATTGACTGCCTTTTTTTATTATAAGAGGTGTCACTATGTAATTTACCTTTTTAATTATCCAAACTGAAATACAGAAGAAAGGAAGGAGTTAAACAACAAAAAAAACTAGAACAGAATATATAAGACCTTTCAGGCAACAGCAAATTCATATGATTAGAATCTCAAGAGGAAAGGAGAAAAAAAGACAAGGCAGAATATTGAAGAGATAATAACCAAGAATTTTCAAAAATGATGTAAGACACCAACCCATATATTCAAAACTCTTAGTATAAGTCAAACATAATAAAGAAAAAGAAAACTAAACATTATAGTCAAATTGCTAAACACCAAAAATAAAGAGAAAACTAAAAAACAGGAAGAAAAGGGACATATTACAGGGGAACAGTCATAAGAATGGGACTGATTTCTCATTAGAAACAATGGCATTGTCCAAAAGACAATGGAAGAATGACTTTAAAGTACTGAAAGAAAAAACTGTGGACCTAAAATTCTATTTCAGTGAAAATACCCTTCAAAAGTGAAGACAAACATCTTCTCAGATAGACAAAGCTAAGAGGATTTTCATCCAGTAGACTGGTACCACAAGAAATGCAAAAAAGATTTCTTTCAGCAGAACGGAAATGATAGAAGAAATCTGGTTTTGCAGAAAGGAATAGAATAAAGGTAAATATATCAATAACTATAAGGGCTAAAGTATGTGTATATGTAGAAGATCAGGATCAAAGCAAAATCTGTTGGCTATTTAAAGAATAACAATGTACTATGGGTTTATAGCCTACACATGATTAAAAGATATGATGATAAGCACAACAGGTAGGAAGAGGGTAATCTGAGGTTATACTGAGATTCTTACATTGTTCTTAAAGCAGTGAAACATTTTTAAACAAAGTGTGTGATAAATCAGAGATGCACAGTGTAACCTCTGAGCAACTACTAAAAAAAAGAGAAAAAAACCAGAAGAGACATAAAGAAAAAGTCAACAGAAACTAGAATACTAAAAATGCTCAGTAATCCAAAGAAAGGCAGAAAAGGAGGGAAAAGAAGAACAAAGAAAATATGGAACAAACTCAAACACTAAGATATAAGACCTAATAAGACAAACATACAGTAATATATTAATTATGAAGGTACTACATACCCCAATTAGAAAGCAAAGATTATGAAAACTAGATTTTTTTAAACAAAGATTCAATTATATGCTGTTTACAAGAAATACATTAAACACTTTAATCATATAAAAAAGGCATACAGTGTAAACCCAAGTGTAACGAAAAAAAGTATACCTATATGAATTATCAAAGTAGACTTCAAGACAGAAAATTACCAGAGATAAAAAGAGCACTTTACAATGATAAAATGATAAATTTAGCCAAAGGACATACAATCTTAAATATTTTTGCACATAACAATAAAGTTTGAAATACACAAAAAAAATGTAACAAAACTAAAGGGAGAAATAGCAAATCTATTAAAAAATCAGAATGAACACAGAATATATGAACATAATCCATCAATTTAACCTAACTGACATTTATAGCACACTATCCAACACAGCAAAATAGACATTCTCACCCATGCTCATGGAACATTCATTAAGACAAACCATATGGATGGGCATAAAACAAGTTTCAATAAATTTCAAAGGACCGAAATCACACAAAATGTTACCTGATCAGTATAATACTAAATTAAAAATCAATCAAGTATCTTGAAAATTCCCAAGTGTTTGTAAATGTAACAATAAATTCAAAATAACCCAACGGTCAAAGAATAAACCACAGAAAATAAAAAAATACTTCAAACTTAATGACAGTAAAATACACAATGTATCAAAAATTCTGGATTCTAGCTATAGCAATTCATAGAGAGAAATATGTTTTAAATGCCTATATTAAGAAAGACAGGTGTACAAATTAATCATCAGTCCTCTTACCTTAAGAAACCAGAAAAAGAAGTGCAACCAAACTCAAGGTAAGTAGAAGGAAATAATAAAAATAAAAGCAAAAATCAGCAAATCAAAAATATTAATAAATTTTTAAACCTCTGGCAATACATAATAAGAAAACATAAGTACAAATTACCAATAAGGAGGACATCACTACAGATCCATAATAACGGAACATGGGAACATTAGGAATAACTCAGTAACAATAAAATAGGTTACTGAGACACACTAAGAGCATTCAGAAAAATTCAATATCCATTCATGATAAAAAACTCTCAGCAAAGTAGAAGAAGAAGGAAACTTTCTCAATCTGATCAAGGGATCTACAAAAAACCCAGACTGATATCCTATTTAATGGTACAATACTAAACAATTTCCCCCTAAGATCAGGAACAAAGCAAGGATGTCAACTCTTACTACTTCCATTCAACTTTGTAGTGAGGGTCCTAGCCATTGCAAGGCAAGAAAAAAATTAAAGGCATAAGGAAAAAGATATATCCACAGATGATATGATTGTGATATAGAAAATCCTAAGGGAATCTACAAAAAAAGTTACTAGAACTAGTAAGTGAATGTAGCAATGTCACAGCATACAAAGCCAATATGCAAGAAATCAATTCTATTTATGTATATTAGCAACAGACATTTGAAAAATTATTTTAAAATACCATGTTCAATAATCCAAAAACATAAAGACCTATAGTAAAAACTGTAAGACATTATAGATAAAAATTAAGTAAGACTGAAAATGAATGAAAAATATACAGTGTTCATACACTGGAAGCCTAAATACTACTGAGATGTCATTACTCCCAAATTGATCTATAGATTCAACGCAATCCTCATCAAAAAATCCAAGCAGGTTGGAGGTGGGGGGAAGGAAGGAGACTGGCAATCTGATTCTAAAATTTATATAGAAATGCAAACAACCTAGAATACCCAAGACAATCTTGAAAAAAGAACAAAGTAGGAGACCTCAGACCACCTAATTTCAAGATTTACTAATAAGTAATTAAGACTGTAGTCTTGGTCAAAAAAACAGACATACAGATCAGTGGAAAAGAACAATCCAGAAATAGATTCACACATATATGGCCAAATGATTTGACAAATGCGCCAAAGTAATTCAAAATGGGAAAGAAACATCTCTTCAAAAAATAGGTGTTGGAAAAACTGGACATCCATAAAGAGGAAAAAATGTGTACCTTCCACCCACTTAATACCAACACAAAAATTACTTCAAGATAGGTCACAAACCTGTATATATAATATAAAATTACAGTGCATCTACAAAAAGCAGGCACACATCACTTAGCTTAGGGTAGAAAAAGATTTCTTACAGAAGTCTCAGAAAGCACTAACCATAAAATTAAAAATACATACATTGAATTTCATCAAAATTAAAATGGTCAGCTCAAGACACTATCCAGAAAATGAAAAGGCAAGCCATGGTATGAAGAAAATATTCATAATACTTTCATCTGTCAAAAAATCTTGCATCTAGAATAGAAAAACTATAATTTAATGATAAAAAGAAAAGTCAATAAAAAATAGACAAAAGACTTTTTGGCCATTTCCATAGAAAGATATCAGAATGGCCAAAAAGCATAGGATAACATGTCATTTGAGGAATACCATTAAGTCATTTGAGGAGTGCAAATTAAAAGCCCAAGATATGTACACCCATTAAAAAGGCTAAAATTAAAAAGACAGACATCACCAGTCTTGGTAAAGATATAGAACAACCAGAACTTTCATACATTGCCAGGGGGATAAAAATAGTACAACCACTTCAGAAAACAATTTGGCCACTACTTATAAAATTAAAGACTACTACTTAGCAATAAAAAAGAACAAACTACACATCTATACAACAACGATCAGCTGTAAAAAGCATTATCCTGAATTTAAGAAGCCAGGATAAGAGAGTACGTACTATGTGATTCCATTTATACAAAGAAACTGTACAGACAAAACTAATCTATGGTGAGAAAAATGAGACCACTGATTGTTTTGGCAGAAATGTGAGCAGGGGTGGATCATTTGCAAAGGCCCTAAAGAAACTTGCTGGGGTGATTTAAATGTTCCATATCTTGATAAAGGTGTACTTACATGAACATACAAATTAGTCAAAACTGATCAAACTGTGTTTTGAAGTTCTATGAGTTTCACTGTGTAAATTATACCTCAATTCTTAAAAACTTATATTTAAAAGAGAAATTATGTGCATTAAAAAATATTTCCACAAACAGTTCATAAAGTGTGTCATAAATGACATAATGCAAGATGTTCTAGAGCTTGTATCAAAATAAAACATTTTTGTACTTGATTATTTAATCAAAATAATCCTTAACAAAAACTGTAACAAAGTATTATTGATATGGGCTAATGATTGGGTCTTTAACATATTTTCATTGTAATGATTTTTTTCAATAGTTTTTTCCTGCTAACAGGATTTGGATGAAGTAGTTAAAGATAATATTCCAATATGGAAAAGAGTGGACACTTGAGAGACAACACTTCAGAGTTCTTAGCACATCTAATAGATTAAACTCGTACAATGATAGATGACAACTACAAAAACAGACTTGATCTAATAATATTCAATATACATTCTGGGGGAAAAGATGGTGGAGTAGGAAGGCAAGGTGGAAACCACCTCCCCACATACAAACCAAGGAAGCAACTACAGCAAGTAAATCTAGCCCTGAAAACAACATGAAGGCATTTATACCTGGTGAAGAAGACAAAACCACATAGAGAGGAGGAAAGTGGCTGAGTGACAACTGATATGTGTCCAAGCCCTTCCCCCATCCCTGCCCACAAGAGGGAGGAAGAGGAATGAAGTGGGGAGGGTATCAGCACTCAGGAACTGCACACCTGGCCCAGGAGATCTGCTCTGGGAAGACCAATCAACAACACACTGGGCTTTGGTGATGAATGGGGCTGGACACCATGCAGAGTTAGAGCACTCTGGGAGGCTGAGACTCCCGCTGCTTGTGGAGGACAGGCATGCTCTGTGGGTCCCTCTGAGACCCAACAAAGAGGCAACAGTTTGAAAGATTTATCAGCAACAGGAAGAGTCCCAGAGGAGCAAGGGTTGGACAGAGCTCTCTCCACAGGAGAAAGGGCAGGTGGATAACGTTTCCCCAACTCTCCCTCAGCCCAACTGGCTGGAAGATCACAGAAGCCACCCCAAATGCTCCATCCCCTAACTGAAGGCTTAGCCTTAAGGAGCTTCCCTATACACCAATGCACTCACCTGCCTGCCTGCTAGCACTAGCAACTAGTCAGACTTGCTGCCTGGCAGGCAGAGGAAGACTTTCTCAGCTTTCCTGGCCCTCTCCAGCCCAACTGGGAAAGCGCCTGTGGGAGCCAGCTCCAAACGCTCTTTCCTCCTCCCTGGAGGCAGAACCCCACACCAAACGCCACTGCACACCTACTCAGTCCACCCCACTAATCCAGCAGTACCACCACCACCCAGCAGGCAGAGGGTAACCCCACCCACAATGATCCCAGCAGAAGCAGAACTGCAGGCCCACAGAGGGTCTCAGTGGACAGAGATCAGCCTCTGCTGGCAGGCAGACAGAAAGACGGCCCCACCCGGAGCCCACTAACAGCAACTGATGCAACACACCAAAAAGAACCAGGAACTGGTGAGAAAAGAGTCTTGAGCTTCTGCGCTCCACAGAACACCAACATAAAACCATTACTCTCTAGACCAGGAGGCATAGAGGATCTAATATAAAGGAAGAAGAGCAGAAACTCACACAAAATGAGGAGGCAGAGGAATATTTTCCAAACAAAACTACAGGCTAAGACACCAGAAAGAGGGTTAAATGAAACAGAGATAACCTATCTTAGTGATAAAGACTTTAAAGTAACAGTAATAAATACGCTCACAGATCTGCTGAAAGTAATTTATGACTTCAATGAGAACTTCCAATGAGAATCCCATAAGGCTATCAGCAGATTTATCAGCAGAAACATTACTTGTCAGAAGGGAGTGGCCTCCTTTGAAATATTTAATGTATTGAAACAGAAAAACCTTCAAGCAAAAATCCACTACCCAGGAATGTTATCATTCAGAATAGAAGGAGAGATTAAAAGTTTCCCAGATAAATCAAAGTTAGAAGAATTCACCACCACTACATTGAGCTTACAGAATTTGTTAAAGGGACTTCTATATTCTATAGATGGAAATGTTCTTCAGCCTAAGTATTTTTCATCAGTGAAAATAAACCCACATTAAAGGTAGGAGACCAATTACTTATCAAGAAAGTATGAAGTTTAAAAAAAAGTAGTAAAATCAACTATACACAAAACCAGTCAAGGGATACAAAAAAAAATGCACATTATGACATCAATACATAAAATATGGAGGAGGAGGAAGAACAAAAAAGAAGTACTTTTAGATTGTGTTTGAAATAGAGCAACCATTAACATAATATAGACATATATATTTAGGAAACTATCGATGAACCTTATGGTAACCACAAGCTTAAAGCCTGTAACATAAACACAAAAAATTTAAGAAGAGAAATCCAATCACAACACTGAAGAAAACCGTCAATAATGAGAAGAGTATAAGAGAAGGAAGAAAGGATCACAGAAGAACTATAAAAACAACAAGAAAACAATGAATAAAGTGGCAAGTACACACCTATCACCTATCAATAACTACCTTAAATGTAAGTGGACAGAATGCACCAATCAAAAGAAACAGGGTAGCAGAATGGATAAAGAAACAAGACCCATTCCCTATGCTGCCTACAAGAGATTCATTAAATAACTAAAGACATATATAGACTGAAAGCGAAGGGATGGAAAAAGATATTTCATGCAATAGGGAGAAAAAAGCAGTAGCCATACTTATATCTGATAAAAGAGACGTCAAAACAAAGAAAGTAAAAGGAGACAAAGAAGGACATTCCATAATGATAAAGAGATCAGTCCAACAAGAGGATATAACCATTATAAATATCTATGCACCCAACATAATAGCACCTAAATATTTAAAACAATACTAACAGAACTAAAGGGAGAAATAGACTACAACTCAATTGTATTAAGGAACTTTAACATACCACTTACATCAATGGACAGATCAACCAGACAGAAAATAAATAAGGAAACAGAGGCACTATACAACACAACAGATCAGTTGGACTGACCAAATATATATAGAACATTCCACACAAAAGCAGCCTTTGTATTTTTCTCAAGTGTACATGGAATGTTCTCCAGAACAGATCACATATTAGGACAAAAAAAGAGCTTCAGTAAATTTAATAAGACTGAAATTGTATCAAGAATCTTTACAGATCACAGTGGTATGAAACTAGAAATAAATTACACAAAGAAAACAAAAAAGCCCACAAACACATGGAGGCTAAACATACTTCTAAATAACCAATGGATCAATGAACAAATCAAAGAATAAATCAAGCAATACACAGAGAAAATGAAAACAAAAACACAAAAGATCAAAATATGTGGGATGCTACAAAGGCGATTCTAAGAGGGAACTACACAGTAATACAGGCCTACCTCAAGAAACAAGAGTAATCCCAAGAAGTCTAAACTCACAGCTAAAGAAACTAGAAAAAGAAGAACAAATGAAACCAAGTGTTAGTAGAAGGAGGGACATAATAAAGTTGAAAACAGAAATAAATAAAATACAGAAGAAGAAAACAACATAAATAAACAATGAAACAGAGAGCTGATTCTTTAAGAAGAGAAACAAAATAGACAAACCCTTAGCCAGATATATCAACACAAAAAGAGGGCATAAATCAACAAATCAGAAGCAAAAAAAGAACAGTGACAAATAACACCACAGAAATATAAAAAATTAT
Organism: Phataginus tricuspis; assembly: GCA_029783875.1. Taxonomy (NCBI): domain Eukaryota; kingdom Metazoa; phylum Chordata; class Mammalia; order Pholidota; family Manidae; genus Phataginus; species Phataginus tricuspis. The sequence continues at coordinate 5,541,631 of JAQQAC010021848.1, forward strand.
TAGAGAATTCTATGAAAAATTACATGCCAACATAGACAAATTCTTAGAAAAGTACAAACTTCCAAGATTGTCCCAGTAAGAAGCAGAAAGTCTGAACAGACCAATTGCCAGTAACAAAATTGAACTGGTAATCAAAAACCTCCCAACAAACAAAAGTGCAGAATCAAACGGCTTCACAATGAATTCTACCAAATACTTAAAGAAGAGCAAATACCCATCCTTCTTAACGTATTCCAAAAAGTAGAACAGGAAGGATAAAACTTGCAAACTCATTCTATGAGCCTGGCATCACTCTAATACCAAAACCAGACAAAGGCAATAAAAAAAAGAAAATTAAAGACCGACGAATATAGATATAAAAATCCTGAATAAAATATTGGCAAGAGAAATTAAAGAAAACATCAAAAAGATCGCCTATCATGACCAAGTGGGATTTATTCCAGGGATACAAGGATGGTACAATATATGTAAATCATTCAATATCATACATCACATTAACAAAAAGAAAGATTAAAAACCACATGATCATCTCAATAGATGCTGAAAAGGCATTTGACAAAATTGAACATCCATTCATGATAAAAACTCTCAACAAAATGGGTACAGAGGGCATGTACCTCAACATAATAAAGGCCATTTACGATAAACCCACAGCCAACATCATACTTAACAGCAAAAAGCAAAAAGCATTTCCTCTAAGATGGGAAACAAGACAAGGATACACACTCTCCCCACTTTTATTCAAGAGAGTACTGGAGGTCCTAGCCACGACAATCAGACAACATAAAGAAAAAAGGCATCCAATTTGGTAAGGAAGAAATTAAACTGCCACTATTTGCAGACAACATGATATTATACATAGAAAACTCTAAAGACTCCACCAAAAAACTATTAGAAATCACAAATGAATTCAGCAAAGTGGCAGGATACAAAATTAATACACAGAAATCCGTCACATTCTCACACACTAAAAACGAACTAGAAGAATGAGAAATCAAGAAAACAATTCCATTTACAATTGCATCAAAAAGAAGAAAATACCTAGGAATAAACGGAACCAAGGAGGTGAAAGACCTGTACTCTGAAAATTTTAAGACACTCATGAGAGAATTTAAAGATACCAAAAATGTAAATCTATCCCGTAATCATGGATATGAAGAATTAATATTGTCAAAATGGTTCTCTTACCCAGAACAATTTACAAATTCAATGCAATCCCTATCAAAATACCAATGGCATTTTTCAATGAACTAGAGCAAATAATCTTAAAAATCATGCAGAACCACAAAAGACACCAGTCAAAGCTATCCTGAGAAAGAACAAGGCTGAGGGTATTATGCTACCTGACTTCAAGCTATACTACAAACCTATAGTAATCAAAACAGTATGTTAGGGGTAGAAAAAGACCCATAGATCAATGGAACAGAATAGAGTGCCAGAACTATAAATCCACACATATATGATCAATTAATATACAATGAAGGAGCCACAAATACACAATAGGGAAAAGACACTCTCTTTATTAACTGGTGTTGGAAAAACTGGAAAACTACACACAAGAGAATGAAACTGGATTACTGTCAAACCCCATACACAAAGAAAACTCAAAATGGATTAAAGGCCTAAATGTAAAACATGAAACCATAACTCTTAAAAGAAAACATAGGTGATATTTTATGAGATTAAAGATGGCGGTGTGAGAGGTGAGACAGAGCTTCCTCCTAAAACTGCATACACTACAAAAATATAACTAATATGACTACTCCTGAAAGAGCAACAGGAAAGAGGGCTGCACCAAACGGCATATACCTGGAGAAAAGAAACAACCTCACAGAACAGGGTAACATACCAAAGCCGTGGCCCGGTGGAACCCAAGCCCTTCCCCCACCCCAGTTCACCAGCGGAAGGAAGAGAAACAGAGGGGAGGGAGTGGAGGCCTGGGACTGCTGAATACCTAACTCCGGAGATCTGCTCTGGGAGCACAAACCTACATCTCATGGTGCTTTCATAGTACTCTTGAGATTAGGGGGTTGAAAAGCTAAGACAGGCAGAAAACCTGGAGAGACTGAGATTTCAGCTACTTGTGGAAAGCAGGGGTCCATATACAGCTGCTCTGGGACAAAAGAAAGGTGGGCAGTCTGAGAGACTTTCTAACAGCAAGAGGGCTGCAAAAGGGGCAAGGATTACACAGAGCTTACTGCTCAGGAGAAAGGACAGGTAAACAAAATTGTCTGGGTACACTCTGCCCATGAGATTGGGAACTTTCTTGATCTTCAAGTGCTCCAGCTCCCTCGCTGGCTACACAGCTCCAAGGACACCCTCCATGATAGGCAGCCTACTGAGCCTTTCTCCAGGCCAGCCCCAAACCAGCTCGCAAACCAGCAAACCCTAGCCTGGCGTTAGTCCAGCGACAGGGAAGCCCCATCTACAGTAACTACAAACGCAAAGGATAGAGGCTTATACCTGTGTGATCAGCCCACTGGTTCTGGCAGTGGAGGCAGGCATACCAGCCAGGAAGCAGGAAACAGCTCTTTCCTCCCACCAGGCACGAATACCACTCCCCTGCGACCCCCGACATTGCTTGAGGTGCTGAGCAGCTCCAGAGAGGAGAGCTTCTGAGCACTAGAGGGGGCCATACACAAATATGAAACGCCAAAGAAACACAGTTAAAAGTAAAATTATGAATACAACACCTGAGAATGATTCAAATGAAATCAACCTCATGAATCTTACTGAAAGGGATTTCAAAATAAAAATCATTAAAGTACTCATGAAGGTACAGAAAAATATTCAAGAAACCAGGAATGAATTCCAGTCGGAGATCCAATCGTTGAAGAGCACAATGGAGGGTATTAAAAGCAGATTAGATAAGGTGGAGGAGACGATAAATGAAATAGAAATTAGAGAAGACGAATACAAAGCAGCAGAGGAACAGAGAGAAAAAAGGATCTCTAAGAAGAATATTGAGAGTACTGTGTGATCAATCCAAATTGAAAAATATTTGCATTATAGGGGTACCAGAAGAAGAAGAGAGAGAAAAAGGGATAGAAAGTGCTTTGAGGAGGTAATTGCTGAAAACTTCCCCAATCTGGGGAAGGAGATAGTCTCTCAGGCCATGGAGATGCAGAGATCTCCAAACACAAGGGACCCAAGAAAGACAACACCAAGACATATAGTAATTAAAATGGCAAAGATCAAGGATAAGGACTGACAATTAAAAGCAGCCAGAGAGAGAAATAAGATCACATACAAAGGAAAGCCCATCAGGCTATCATCAGACTTCTCAGCAGAAACCTTATAGGCCAGAAGGGAGTGGCATGGTGTATTTAATGCAACAAAGCAGAAGGGCCTCGAACGAAGAATACTTAATCAGGCAACACTATCATTTAAATTTGAAGGAGGGATTAAACAAGTTTCAGATAAGCAAAAGCTGACAGAATTTACCACCCACAACCCATCTCAACAGTGTATTTTGGATGGACTGCTTTAGATGGAAGTGTTCCTAAAGGCTAATAGCTGTCAAGAGAGGTAATAAAGCCACAGTAAAGAAAAGAGAATGGGGGAGTTCCAGGAAGATGGCAGCGTGAGCAGGGCAACGGAAATCTCCTCCCAAAACTATATAAATCTATGAAAATACAGCAAATACAACCACTCCTAAAAGACAGACCAGAATTTACAGCACAGCGCACAGCCTGCATTGGCACCTGAGAGGACTCAGCACCCCGCGAGGCAGGTAAGATACGGAGCCGCGTCCCCGCGGGACCCAAGCACTCCCCCACCACAGCGCACCAGCGGGAGGAGAGGATTCAGAGCCAGGAGGGAGCGGAAGAACAGGCCCGCGAAATAACCAGCCCCGGTGATCTGCGCTGGGAGCACTGACACACATTGTGCGGTGCATCGGATATTGGAGAAGCAGAAGGTGCAGGTTTTGAGCTGGGAACGCGCCCGTGTCCGTACGGCTGAGGCACCGGGACAAGAGAAAAGCGCGCGCTGTTTTTAGCGGTCTTGGAGAGGCAGGGGGCCCGGCGAGGGAAAACGATCGTCCGGGCATGCTCCGCCCAGTGGGCTGGGAGTCCTGAGGATTTTCGGACCCCTTGGCTGGCGACTGGGAAATGGTAGCCACACTGAAACTTTACATAGAGAAAAACAGCCTCCCATTTGTTCCGCCCTGGCAAGAGCTACAAAGAGGGGAGTGGTTGCGGCAGTGGAATAGTGGAGCAACAGTACCACCTACAGCATCCTTACAGAATCCACTCCAGGTGGGCGTTTTTTTTTTCCCCTTTCTTTTCTTTTCTTTCCTCTTACTTCTCTTCCTTCTCTTTTTTTTTGTTTGTTTATTTTTCTTTGTATTTTCTTGTTTTTTTTTCTTTTCTTTTAAACTCTTAAAGAGCTGAGCTGACATACGTGGCACCTACCAGTGACAACTTCTATTCCCATGAAAAGACAGAGGAACATGGTACAGACAAAGATCACCCAGACGCAGACAACACCCGAGAGGGAACCTGAAGGGATGGAAATGCACAATCTTCCTGAAAAACAATTCAGAATAAAAGTCATAACCATGCTGATGGATCTACAAAGAAATATTCGAGAGCTGAGAAAGGAAGTGAGGGAAGTCAGGTAAAGACAATGCAGAAATGAGACAAGCCATCGACAGGCTTAGCAGCAGACTGGACAAGATGCAAGAGACTGTTAATGGAATAGAAATCAGAAAACAGGAGTACAGAGAAGCTGAGGCAGAGAGAGATAAAAGGATCTCTAGGAATGAAAGAATATTAAGAGAACTGTGTGAACAATCCAAATGGAAAAATATTCATATTATAGGAATACTAGAGGAAGAACAGAGAGAAAAAGGGATAGAAAGTGTCTTTGAAGAAATAATTGCTGAAAACTTCCCCATGCTGTTGAAGGAAATAGTCTCAAAGTCCACGGAAGCACACAGATCTCCCAACACAAGGGACCAAAGGAAGACAACACAAAGACACATAATAATTAAAATGGCAAAGATCAAAGATAAGGACAGAGTATTAAAGGCAGCTAGAGAGAGAAAAAAGATCACCTACAAAGGAAAACCAGACTATTATCAGACTTCTCAATAGAAACCTTACAGGACAGAAGAGAATAGCATGATATATTAGATGTAATGAAAAAGGAGGGCATCGAGCCAAGAATATTGTATCTAGCATGATTATCATTTAAATATGACGGAGGCATTAAACAAATTCCAGACAAGCGAAAGCTGAGAGAATTTGCCTCCCATAAACTACCTCTACAGAACATCTTAAAGGAACTGCTCTAGAGGGAACCAATCCTAAGGCTAAAAAGATGTCACCAGAGAAAATTAAATTGCAGCAAAGAAAGCAGACCATCCAAATACTAACTAAAGGCAAAGAATAAAACACCTAATATATAAAGAATGGGGGAAGAAGAATAAGAAGGGAGAGAAATAAAGAAACATCACACTGTGTTTACAATAACTTAAGAAGAAAGTTAAGTTAAATTGTTAGACAGTAAAGAAGCAACCTTCGAACCTTTGGTAACCATGAATCTAAAGGCAGCAATGGCAATAAGTACATATCTATCGATAATCACTGGTAATGTAAATGGACTGAATGCACCAATCAAAAGACACACAATAACAGAACGGATAAAAAAGCAAGACCCATCTATATGCTGCCTACAAGAGACTCACATCAAACCCAAAGATATACACAGAGTAAACGTGAAGGGATGGAAAAAGATATTTCATGCAAACAAGGAGAAAAGAGCAGGTGTTGCAGTACTTGTATCAGACAAAATAGACTTCAAAACGAAGAAAGTAGCAAGAGATAAAGAAGGACATTACATAATGATAAAGGGGTCAGTCCAACAAGAAGATATAACCATTATAAATATATATGCACCTAACACAGAAGCACCAGCATATGTGAAACAAATACTAACAGAATTAAAGGAGGAAATAGACAGCAATGCATTCATTTTAGGAGACTTCAACACACCACTCACTCCAAAGGACAGATCAACCAGACAGAAAATAAGTAAAGACACAGAGGCACTGAACAACACACTAGAACAGATGGACATAACACACATCTACAGAACTCTACACCCAAAAGCAACAGGATACACATTCTTCTGAAGTGCACATGGAACATTTTCCAGAATAGACCACATACTAGGCCACAAAAAGAATCTCAGTAAAGTAAAAAATATTGAAATTCTACCAACCAACTTCTCAGATCACAAAGGTATAAAACTAGAAATAAATTTTAGAAAGAAAACAAAAAGGCTCACAAATACATGGCGACTTAACAACATTCTCCTAATTAATCAGTGCATTAACGGCCAAATCAAAACAGAAATCAAGAATATACGGAAACTAATGACAACAACACCACAAAGCCACAACTTCTCTGGGACGCAGCAAAGGCAGTTCTAAGAGGAAAGTATATTGCAATCTAGGCCTATTTAAAGAAGGAAGGACATTCCCAAATGAACAGTCTAAAGACACAGTTACTGAAATTGGAAAAAGAAGAACAAATGAGACCCAAAGTCACCAGAAGGAGGGACATAATAAAGATCAGAGAAGAAATAAATAAAATTGAGAAGAATAAAACAATAGAAAAATATTAATGACATAAGAGCTGGCTCTTTGAAACACTAAACAAAATAGGTAAACCCCTATCCAGACTCATTAAGAGAAAAAGAATCTACACACATGAACAGAATCAGAAATGAGAAAGGAAAAATAATGACAGACCCAACAGAAATACAAAGAATTATAAGAGAATATTATGAGAATCTGTATGCTAACAAGCTGAAAAACCTAGAAGAAATGGACAACTTCTTAGAAAAATACAATCTTCCAAGACTGACCAAGCAAGAAACAGAAAAACTAAACAGACCAATCACCAGCAACGAAATTGAAGCGGGAATCAAAAACCTACCCAGGAACAAAACCCCCAGACCAGATGGATTCACCTCTGAATTCTACCAGACATATAGAGAAGAAATAACACCCATTCTCCTTAAAGTTTTCCAAAAAATAGAAGAGGAGGGCATACTTCCAAACTCATGAAGGCAGTATCACTCTAATACCAAAACCTGGCAAAGACCTCACCAAAAAAGAAAATTACAGACCAGTATCCCTGATGAACGTAGATGCAAAAATACTCAACAAAATATTAGCAAACCAAATTCAAAAATACATCAAGAGGATCGTACACCATAATCAAGTGGGTTTCATCCCAGGTATGCAAGGATGTTACAACATTCGAAAATCCATCAACATCATCCACCACATCAACAAAAAGAAGAACAAAAACCACATGATCATCTCCATAGATGCTGAAAAAGCATTTCACAAAATTCAGCATCCATTGATGATTGAAACTCTCAACAAAATTGGTATAGAGGGCAAGTACCTCAACATCATAAAGGCTATATACAACAAACCCACAGCTAACATCATACTTAACAGCAAGAAGCTGAAAGCTTTTCATCAAAATCGGGAACAAGACAGGGATGCCCACTCTCTCCACTGTTATTCAACATAGTACTGGAGGTCCTAGCCACGGCAAGCACACAAAATAAATACAAGGCATCAGATTGGGAAAGAAGAAGTCAAATTGTCACTATATGCAGACGACATGATATTGTACATAAGAAACCCTAAAGACTCCACTCCAAAACTACTAGAACTAATATCTGAATTCAGCAAAGTTGCAGGATACAAAATTAATACACAGAAATCTGTTGCTTTCCTATACACTAACGATGAACTAACAGAAAGAGAAATCAGAAAAACAATTCCATTCACAATTGCATCAAAAAGAATAAAATACCTAGGAATAAACCTAACAAAGGAAGTGAAAGACCTATACTCTGAAAACTACAAGACACTCCTAGGAGAAATTAAAGAGGACACTAACAAATGGAAATTAATCCCATGCTCTTGGCTAGGAAGAATAAATATTGTCAAAATGGCTATAGTACCTAAAGCAACTACAGATTCAATGCAATCCCTATCAAACTACCAACAGCTTTCTTCAATGAACTGGAACAAATAATTCTAAAATTCATATTGAACCACAAAAGACCCCGAATAGCCAAAGCAATCCTGAGAAGGAGGAATAAAATGGGGAATTACGCTCCCTGACTTCAAGCTCTACTACAAAGCCACAGTATTCAAGACAATTTGGTATTGGCACAAGAACAGACCCACAGACCAGTGGAACAGAATAGAAAATCCAAACATTAACCCAAACACATACAGTCAATTAGTATTTGATAAAGGAGCCTTGGATAATGACTGGGGAGATGACAGCCTTTTCAGCAGCTGGTGTTGGAAAAACTGGACAGCTACATGTAAGAGAATGAAACTGGACTACTGTCTAGCCCCATACACAAAAGTTAACTCAAAATGGATCAATACCTGAATGTAAGTCATGAAACCATAAAACTCTTAGAAAAAAACATAGGCAAAAATCTTTTGGACATAAACATGAGCAACTTCTTCATGAACATATCCCCTGGGCAAGGGAAACAAAAGCAAAAATGAACAAGTGGGACCATATCAAGCTGAAAAGCTTCGGTGCAGCAAAGGACACCATCAGTAGAACAAAAAGACATCCTACAGTATGGGAGAATATATTCATAAATGACGTATCTGATAAGGGGTTGACATCCAAAATATATAAAGAACTCAAGCACCTCAACAAACATAAAGTCAATAATCCAATTAAGAAATGGGCAGAGGAAATGAATAGACACTTCTCCAAAGAAGAAACTCAGATGGCCAACAGGCACAGGAAAAGATGCTCCACATTGCTATACATCAGAGAAATGCAGATTAAAACCACAATGAGATATCCCCTCACACCAGTGAGGATGGCCAACATCCAAAACACAAACAACAGAAAATGTTGGCGAGGATGTGGAGGAAAGGGAACCCTCCTACACTGCTGGTGGGAATGCAAATTAGTTCAACCATTGTGGAAAGCAGTATGGAGGTTCCTCAAAAAACTCAAATTAGAAACACCATTTGACCCAAGAATCCCACTCCTAGGGATTTACCCTAAGAATGCAGCAGCACAGTTTGAAAAAGACATATGCACTCCTATGTTTATCGCAGCACTATTTACAATAGCCAAGAAATGGAAGCAACCTAAGTGTCCATCAGTAGATGAATGGATAAAGAAGATGTGCTACATATACACAATGGAATATTATTCAGCCATAAAAAGAAAACAAATCCTACCATTTGCAACAACATGGATGGAGGTAGAAAGTATTATGCTCAGTGAAATAAGCCAAGCTGAAAAAGGCAAGTACCAAATGATTTCACTCATATGTGGAGTATAAGAACAAAGCAAAAACTGGAGGAACAAAACAGCAGCAGACTCACAGAACCCAAGAACGGACTGATAGTTACCAAAGGGAAAGGGACTGGGGAGGATGTTTGGGAAGGGAGGGACAAGTGGGAAAAAGGAGCAGTACGATTAACAGATATATTGTTGGCGGGGCACGGGGAGGGCTGTACAACTCAAAGACAAGTAGTGACTCTATAGTATCTCACTACACTGATGGACAGTGACTGTAATGGGGTTGGTGGGGTGGACCTGATGAAGGGTGTAGTTTAATCCACTGTAATATAGCACATGTAATTGTAGATTTATAATACCAAAATAAACTATAAAAAAAAAAAACCTACCTAAGAACAAAACTCCTGGACCAGATGGCTTCACCACTGAATTTTATCAAACATTTAGTGAAGACCTTATACCCATCCTCCTTAAAGTTTCCCAAATAGTAGAAGAAGAGGGAATACTTCCAAATTCATTCTATGAGGCCACCATCACTCTAATATCAAAAGCAGGGAAAGACACCAGAAAAAAGAAAATTACAGACCAATATCCCTGATGAACGTAGATGCAAAAACACTCAAGAAAATATTACGAAACCAAATTCAAAAATACATCAAAAAGATCATCCCATCATGATCATGTAGGATTTATTCCAGGAATGCAAAGATCGTTCAATATTCGAAAATCCTTCAACATCATCCACCACATCAACAAAAAGAAGAACAAAAACCACATGATCATGCATTTGACAAAATTCAACACCCATTCATGATAAAAACTCTCAACAAAATGGTTATAGAGGGCAAGTACCCCAACATAATAAATGCTATATATGACAAACCCACAGCCAACATTATACTTAACAGCGAGATGCTGAAAGCTTTTCCTTTAAGATCAGGAACAAGACAAGGATGCCCACTCTCCCCACTTCTATTCAACATAGTTGTGTAGGTCCTAGCCATGGCAATCAGACAACACAAAGAAAAAAAAGGCATCCAGATTGGCAAGGAAGAAGTTAAACTCTCCCTGTTTGCAGATGGCATGATATTGTACATAAAAAACCCTAAAGAATCCACTCCAAAACTACTGGATCTAATATCTGAATTCAGCAAAGTTGCGGGATACAAAATTAATACACAGAAATCCATTACATTTCTATACACTAAAGATGAACTAGCAGAAAGAGAAATCAGAAATCAAATTCCATTCAAAGTTGCACCAAAAAGAATAAAATACCTAGGAATAAACCTAACCAAGGAAGTGAAATACCTACACTCTGAAAACTACAAGACACTCATGAGAGAAATTAAAGAAGATACCAATAAATGGAAACACATTCCGTGTTCATGGATAGGAAGAATTAATATTGTCAAAATGGCCATTCTGCTTAAAGCAATCTACAGATTCAATGCAATTCCTATCAAAATACCAACAGCATTCTTCAATGAACTAAAGCAAATAATTGTAAAATTCATATGGAACCACAAAAGACCCTAAATAGCCAAAGCAATCCTGAGAAGGAAAAATAAAGCTGGGGGGATTATGCTCCCCAACTTCAAGCTCTACCATAATGCCAAAAGACAATTTGGTACTGGCCCAAGAACAGAACCATAGACCAGTGGAACAGACTAGAGAGCTCTGATATAAACCTAACCATATATGGTCAATTAATATACAATAAAGGAGCCATGGACATACAATGGGAAAATGACAGCCTCTTCAACAACTGGTGTTAGCAAAACTGCACAGCTACATGCAAGAGAGTGAAACTGGATTATTGTTTAACCCCATACACAAAAGTAAACTCAAAATGGATCAAAGACCTGAATGTAAGTCTTGAAACCATAAAACTGTTAGAAGACAACATAGGCAAAAATCTCCTCAATATAAGCATGAGCAACTTCTTCCTGAATGCATCTCCTCGAGCAAGGGAAACAAAAGCAAAAATGAACACATGGGACTACATCAAACTAAAAAGTTTCTGTATGGCAAAGGACACCATCAACAGAACAAAAAGGCATCCTACAGTATGAGAGAATATATTTGTAAATGACTTATCTGACAAGGGGTTAACATCCAAAATATATAAAGAACTGACATGCCTCAACACCCAAAAAGCAAATAACCCGATTAAAAAATGGGCAGAGGATATGAAGAGCCAATTGTCCAAAGAAGAAATACAGATGGTCAACAGACACGTAAAAAGATTCTCCACATCACTAATCATCAGGGAAATGCAAATTAAAACCACAATGAGATATCACCTCATATCAGTAAGGATGGCCAGCATTGAAAAGACTAAGAACAACAAATGCTGGCTATGATGCGGAGAAAGGGGAACCCTCCTACACTGCTGGTGGGAATGTAAGTTAGTTCCATCGTGGAAAGCAATATGGAGGATCCTCAAAAAACTAAAAATGAAATACCATTTGATCCAGGAATCCCACTCCTTGGAATTTATCCAAAGAATACAACTTAGACTCAAAAAGACATATGCACTCCTATGTTTATTGCAGCACTATTTACAATATCCAAGATATGGAAACAACCTAAGTGTTCATCAGTAAATAAATGGATAAAGAAGAGGTGGTACATATACACAATGGAATACTATTCAACCATAAGAAAGAAAAAGTCCTACCATTTGCAACAACATGGATGGAGCGGAAGATATTATGGTCAGTGAGATAAGCCAGGCAGAGAAAGACAAGTGCGAAATGATTTCCCTCATTTGTGGAGTATAACAACGAAGCAAAACTTAAGGAACAAAACAGCAGCAGACTCACAGACTCTAAGAAGTGACTAGGGCTTATCAAAGGGAGAGGTGTGGGAGGGCAGGTCAGGAGGGAGGGAGATGGGGATTGTGGGGTATTATGTTTAGTACACATGGTGTGGGGGATCACAGGGAAAACAGTGTAGTACAGAGAAGGCAAACGGTGAATCTGTGGCATGTTACTACACGGAAGGACAGTGACTGCATTGGGGTATGTGTGGGGACTTGATAATATGGGTAAACGTAGTAACCACATTGTTTTTTCATGTGAAACCTTCATAAGAGTGTATATCAATAATACGTCAATAAAAAATTAAAAAAAAAGAAAACATAGGCAAAAATCTCTTGAACATAAAGCATGAATAATTTCTTTCTGGACACATCTCCCCACACAGTGGAAACAAAACCAAAAAGAACAAGTGGGACTACATCAAACTAAAAAGCTTCTGTACAGCAAAGGACACCATCAACAGAACGAAAAGATAACCTGCAGTATGGGAGAATATATTCATAAACAATTTATCCCATAAGGGGTTAACATTCAAAATATGTAAATAACTCATATGACTCCACACCAAAAAAAAACAACCTAATTAAAAAATGGACAGATGACCTGAACACTCTTTTCCAAGAGAAATACAGGTGGCCAACAGGCACATGAAAAGATGCTCCACATCGCTAATTGTTGGGGAAATGCATATCAAAATCAAAATGACATTATCACCACACACCAGTTAGAATGGCCACTATCCAAAAGACAAGAAATAACAAGTGTTGGTGAGAATGAGGAGAAATGGGAACACTCCTAAACTGTTGGTGGAAATGTAAAGTGGTGCAGACATTGTGGAAAGCAGTATAGAGGTCCCTCAAAAAATGAAAAGCAGAAATACCATATGATCCAGTAATTCCACTTCTGGAATTTACCCGAAGAGCACAAAATCCCTGATTCTAAATGATACATATACTCCTATGTTTTTTTGTCACATTATTTACAATAACCAAGACATAGAAGCAAATAAAGTGGCCACCAATAGATGAATGGATAAAGAAGATATGATACATATACCCAAAGGAATTATTATTCAGACATTAAAAAAAAGAAAGGAATCCTGCCATCTGCAACAACATGGATGGACCTAGAGGGTATTATGCTAAGTGAAATAGGCCAGGCAAAGAAAGACAAATACAATAAGATTTCACTTATTTGTGGAATCTAAAAACAACAAAATGAATAAAATAGCAGTATATTCACAGACACTGAGAAGTGACTGGTGGTTACCATGTGGGAAGGTTTAGGTTGGATGGGTAGGAAGGTTGAGGGAGATAAAGGGGCACAAAAATTCTCAATCATAATGTAAGTTGGTCACAGGGATGGTGGTACAGCATAGAGAATATAGTTAATGATTCTGTAACATCTTCCTGTATTGACAGATAGTAACTGCACTAGTGGTGGTGAGGATTTAAAAATGTCTGTAACTAGTGAACCACTTGAAAGCAATATAAAATTGTATATCAACTATACTTCAATAAAAAAAAAATCAAACACATTAAAAAGCTTAAAGATGACTTTGGTAAAGTACACAGGTAAGCCTCACCCACAGTCAGACAAATTTGCAACACATGCACTGCTCCTTCCTGTTTCAGAAAGTTCATAAAACGAAATAAGAGATCTTGTTGCTCTCGGATTTGCTTCAATTCTAACTTCAGCACCTTGACACAATATAAGAGGAAGAGTACGTTAAGGCTCTAGAAGTATGTCATAAAATTGTTTATGTCAAAGTAATATATTATTGCTACAATACTTACAGATGGCTTTTTATTTCTAGGTTCTGCAAACTTCTGCAAGAATGGAACCAAAGGGGATGGTGGTTCAGTTGCTTTTTCAGGCTTTGAAGAAGGAGAATTAAGTGATTCAATAAAATTATCATTCGATTTGATGGATATGAATCAAAATTCAGTACAATCTGAAGTGTTTTCTAGTATGTTCAATACTCACTGGACTGTCATCTATGAAGATGATAAGCAAGTGATTCACAGTATCCTAATGGAAAATAATAAACACAGGTCAAAATAATCCCATTACTATATTCTCCCCAGAATTCACAAAGCTTTTACCATATTATGGAAGTTTCTAGAAAATGAAGAAACAAAGCAATGGCAGAGGATTTGCACTTAGGTAATAGAGAGGGACTTTTAAAACTCTGTAATGCAGGGTCTCACCTTTTGTGAAGACAGGCAAAAGAAAAATTATTCTGCTTTTGGCATTTAAAATGTTTATACATTATTCCTGTTTCTTCAAATTCTTACTGGATCAAAAGTAAAGGCAACTCAAGTGTCCATCAATGGATGAATGAATAAGCAAAATGTGGTATATATCTACAATGGAATATTATTCACCTTGAACAGGAAGGAAATTCTAATATATGCTATAATGTGGATGAATCTTGATGACATTATACTAAGTGAAACATAAGCCAGTGACAAAAAAACAAATACTGCATGATTCCACTTTTACGAGCTACCTAGAGTAGTCAAATTCATAGACAGGAAGTAGAATGGTAGTTGCCAGGGGCTAGAAAGAAGAAAGAATGGAGAATTATTGTTTAATGGGTATAGAGTTTCAGTTACATAATATGAAAAGAGTTCTAAAGATGGGTAGCGGTGATGGTTGTTCAATAACATGAATGTACTTAACACCACAACTGTACATATAAAAACACTTAAGATGGTAATTTGTATATTATATGCATTTTACCATAATTAAAGAAAATTATTTTTAAAATCTTACTGGATCAGCTAGGAAATCCAAAGAAGGAAGGAACACTGAGCCAGACAGGATCTCTCTTAAAAGTAAGGTCAGGGATCTGGAAAAAGAAACAATATTGTATATTTAATGATTTATATCACTTCTTATCTGAGGATTTTATTAAAATGTAGACTATGAAATCAGTAGGCCTAGGGTATGCCCCAAAATTCTACATTTCTAAACAAGCTCCTAGGTAATGCTCATGCTACTGGTTCACAGACTACATTTGGAGTCCTTACTGGCTAAAAGACAATACTATTTAAGAGATAAAAAGCATTTCCTTAGCAGGAGGGACTTAGGTGACCATTAGAAAATACTTCCCACCTCAAAATATTTTAAATGTTTGATATATTTTTAATTAGTGTTTAAAACTAATGTGTTTAATAGTTTAATGACTTTGTTAATATTTAATATTAATATAATATTTAAATTAACGTTATAATTTGTTTAAAATTAAGATTTTAAGCTTTAAAGTATTTTAAATGTTTATAAATAATTTTAAGTAATATTTAAAGCACATCATTGAAAATAAGCCATAGTTTTTCCTCTAACGATTAGAATAAGAGTAATGAGGTAACTTTATGGAATAATCTAAACATGCTCCTTCCAGAACAAGGGAGGATAGACTATGTGAACACTTAATTATTCTTCCCAGCTGAATACCTTAAAACCTAAACTTGTCTGTCTAGTTTGCTCAAAGTGTTTCTGCCAGGGAGTCAAAATGTGAATATTTATAAAAAGGAACACCAAGGAAGTAGCAAAAATAATGATCTCAAATAGGAAAATCAATTTTATTCATATTTATCTTGATTGTCCAAGATCAATTCCAAGAAGTTCCAAGCAACACAACACATCATGAATAGTTAGCAACTGAAACAGCATTTTAAGACCTGACAAATTGTATTTCTTAAAAAATTATTCACATCATAGGCTAAATCTCAGGTTTTAGTGTACTTCTATTATGATCAAGTATAGTAATATACATATGGCCCAATATGAAAATACTGTTACAACATTTTCCAGACTATTTATACCTGCAGTCTGTTGCTTTAGGAGGTAAAATATAAGGAAAAAGCAGTTCAGTAAGTTTACTTAAATAGTGTAATTCATCTCTTCGACTCCTCAAAGCCACATGAAGCTCTGGACCATATTCTTCTAAAGCGGCTTGCTGTAAAAACTCTGTATTTTCTACTATGGAAATAAAAAAATATTGAAAGAAGTTAACAACATTAAATAACTTCACCCACTTCCGCTAACAAACAGAAAATCATTTAATGTATTCATTCTTTTCCTAGACTTCCTTTCTTTCCAAGTATTCTGAAAGTGATTTTCCTCTTCGCTAGAATTTTAATTTTGTAATATATTAATAAAAATACTCTTTCCCCCTTGGCAAGTAATTATTTAAGATTATGTCACTACTTTACAAATTAAACAAAAACAATTCTTTTTAAAAAAGTGAACAAAAACTATATAAAACATCTAGCACACACAAAGCTTTTGTTATCAAATATTACATCTTGTTAATCCTCTACAAATACAAAAAAAAAACCCTTAAAATTCTTTGTTGTCTTTGCTGTCACATCGAAATCATTCCGATAGCCTTTTAAAGCAATCAGGGTATAGAAATTGGCTTCCTTGGTTAAGTTCTGTATCTTCTGCCCAGAGTATAGGGCACAGAGGTATAGAGCTGTTTAAGGTGGAAGTCTATGAACAGATAGATTGCACAATAAATATAACCTGATGATAAAGTTATATTAACAAAGTTTTCTTAAAGGGCCAAGCACTGAACTAGTATTTTAAAACATAAAAGTAATATTACTGCCACTCCCTTTTTTTTTACTAAGGTATCATTGATATACACTCTTATGAAGGTCTCACAAGAAAAACAAGGTGGTTATTACATTGACTCTTATTTGCCACTCCTTTTTATAGACCTCAGAAGACTAGGAGAAAAACAATTCATGCTTTTCCCCATCTGCAGTCTGTGCCACATTTTAGAATAATTGAGTCTGCAAAGGGAATCCTAACTCTAATTCAATGGCATTTACTTTTGACTAAATTCTATTTTATTTAAAGAGAATGCAAGCACTTTTACAAAAAAAAGCCAATACATGGATTCTAATGTACTAAGAAGGATT
This sequence comes from Phataginus tricuspis, assembly GCA_029783875.1. Taxonomy (NCBI): domain Eukaryota; kingdom Metazoa; phylum Chordata; class Mammalia; order Pholidota; family Manidae; genus Phataginus; species Phataginus tricuspis. The sequence continues at coordinate 5,558,713 of JAQQAC010021848.1, forward strand.
CTAATGTACTAAGAAGGTAAATGAAAGCTAATATGCACCTAACATACAAAATTAGAACTGGCAAAGAGGGACCTCTGTTTTATAAGAAATGCTTTTTATGATATAATTATGCAATTATTTACTAAGCATTTTTTTCCCCAAGAAATTGGAGAACAGGTCTTTTAAAGATTTCTATCACAAGCAGAGATTTAAAATAAGAAAACTCAGCAACTCTAAATCCCAGCTCTTCTTTACTAACTGGTATGATCTTGAACAAATGATATAAACTTCTTGAGCCTCTGTTTGCACATCAGAAAATAGTTATTAAATTTACTGATAAATTTAATCTGAAAAGTTGCCATGTAAAATGCATAGAAACTATAATATTTGGTGTGATTAAGCATTCACACATAATATGTAAGTTAAATCACTAGACTGGAATCTATTCAATGTCTGTCAGACTTGAGAGATTTCTGAAGTCACAGGTAATGAGAAAATAAAGGGGTCAAGCAAAAGATAAAAAGAATATAGTGGGGGGACAGCCTTAATTGGGAATGTAATCAAAATACAGATGCTGGAAAACAGGGCATGGATTAATCCCTACTAACCACCTAATCATTCAGCAGTTTTCAGAACAGCTCCACAATCCAAGAAAGAGAGATGTCTTTAAGGATTACAGATGGAGTATGCTTCTTCTGCACAAGTATTATTGAATTTACATTAAACCAATGCTTCTCATATGTAGGTGTGTTCAACATTACTAAGGACCATGTAAGTTCAGACATAGACAGAAAACATCTATATAATCCTACTCTCAAGAGGCAAATTACCAAGAGAACACCAAGACAAAGAATTGAACATTTAAATTTCCTGAGTTATGCACAACTGTGATGCCAAAGACCTTAGAAAAAACAAATTTTGTGCACTAAAGAAATCAAAAATCAAAAATCAAAAAAAAATCTTTTATAAGTCTATATCTAGTTCACTGTTGTAATATTTAGGACACCAGGATAAAATGAGTCTTCCTAAGTCTCTGGCTTTTTAATTCTATGGATTTCATTAATTACAATGCTACTAATAAATCCAATCTAACATTTTATGGTGATTTTATAATTGAGGACAATTTCTTACATAAATAGTAGCAAATTAGCAACCCCTCTCTTGCAAAGACTTAACAATAAATTTCAAACTAGTCTGTCTGTATATATAACATCACTTTCATAGAGACAAAATAATCTTGGACTTTACTAAACTGATTAGTTAAACTAAAAATAAAAAGATGACTATTTACTCATAGTCTGAGTTCAAAGTGTTTGTCTTTAGAACAAAATACTGTGTCCTTCAATAGGTGAATGGATAAACAAATTGTGGTATATCTATACAATAGAATATAAATGAGCAATAAAAAGAAATGAGCTATCAAGCCATGAAAAGATATGGAGTAGCCTTAAATGTGTATTTCTAAATGAAAGAAGTCAGCCTAAAAAGGCTACAGTAAGGTTTCAACTATATGACATGCTGAAAAAGGCAAAACTTTAAGAGACAGTAAAAAAGATCAATGGTTGCCAGGAATTCATGAAAGGAAGGAAGAAGGGAGGGATAGATGAAACACAGGGAATTTTTAGGGCAATCAAATTATTCAGTATGACACTGATGGATACATGGCATTATACTTTTGTCAAAACCCACACAATGTCCAATGCAAAAAATAAACCCTAATGAAAACTGTGAACTTTAGTTAATAATAATGTATCAGTATTGGTATACTGACTATAACAAATGTACCAATAATGTAATATGTTAATAATGGGGAAAATGCGAGATAAATGGGACTTCCCCATATTTTCTGCCTTATTTTTTGTGAACTTAAAACTCCTCTAAAAAATAAAATTTACTAATAAAAAACCCCCACTTTACCTGTATTCTTTTCTGACAGTAAACTAGCCTTAACAAAATAGTTACAACAATGTTACTATTTTCTAGTGTTTTTGCCAGCAACAGAACAATGATTTTAAGTTAATTTTTTATTTAAAAATTAAATTACACATATTCAAACACTTCTGCTTTTAACTAATTGTTGAGGGTACTACTGTTTTTACTTGTTAAAATCAGATAGACACAGAAAAAAAATTAAATGTATAATTTAAACTGCTTCTCTTAGCTGAGGACTTATTCATTCCAGAAGACAAGGAAACTAATAATTTGATTTAATTTAGCTTTAGCTCTACCTGGAACATAATTTCCACAAATGCACTCTGATTATATTAATTGATATTATGAAGGAGGGAAAGCTGGTCCATGCTCAAATGAGTTTGGGATTTGCTGAGTTAAACAAAATTAAAGTTATTTCTTTGCTGCAGGACTACTCAAGAGATTTTGGTATGCTAGTACTTACTGGGAATTTTTAGAAGGGGAATGCAATATGTAGAAATTACCATAAAATATGACCATGAAACTTTTTCTGCATGGTCTGCACATAGAGTAGTATCCTGCAGAACATACTTGGGAAAGCAATGACAAAGAATACCAAATGCAAATACAGGAATCTCAGTTTCGCAAAGAACCAAGTATACAGCATAGAAATAACATTAAAAAGAACATGTCAGTTTGACCTAAGAGCAAGAAAAGTCCCAAATTAAGAGTTCATTCATTCAATCAGAAAACATTTGCTGAACACATGCTAAATGTAAATCTTGACAGTATAAAGGCCAAGACACACGTGAGAAGTTGCCAATAGACCATCCTAGCTAAAGCATAATACATAGTGAAAGAAAAGAGTACATCAAAATATTTGACTAGATAGGAAAGAGTTTAAATATAAGTTGAGACTCTATAGCAGATCACTACAAAAATTTCTAGAAGAGAATTGTGGCATCATGAAATTAACATGTTATCAGTATAAAGGATGGGCTTGAATATGCCAAACAGTTGAAATCTTTAAGGAGAAAGGGAGAAGAGATATGAGAGGTACATCAGAGTAAGTAATGAAGGCAACAGACTATTCATTCAAAAAAGGATGAGAATCATCGATAAAATATCTAAAAGTTAACTAAACTATTTTAATACTCACAGATTGAGTTTTCATAATCACTTATATGATTAACAAATTACTGAAAAGGATTTCAATTTAAAAGAATATTCTCACAGTATTTGTGAATTTATTAATTAATGCATCAGTATTTATACTTAGGTATTTAAGGTGAACATTGATGTACAAAAACAACCACTCAAACTTTGTAGTAGAAAACTGTTATTACCTTTCTGACTGGCTTTAACTATCACTTCTATATGCTTCATTGCTGCTTTTAATAGTTTCTTGGTTATAACAGATGGGATATCCACCTAGAAAATTCAACATTAAAATAAAACTTTAAAAATAATTATCACTAAGTTACAATGGCAGGAACAGTATATTTAAGATATTGGAACATTTGATCTTAAAAATGAAAAGTATTATTTGAAATCATTTGAAAGTGTAATTTAAAAGCACTTTATATTCTTGGATCATTTTAACTACATCTTTAGACAGTTCTTCTACCACAGTAATGAAAATATATCTTACTATGCATTGACATACATAGTAAATTTTTCTCACAAAATAGTATCTTTATTCTTACTTTTCAGTGTGTTTTAAATGTATTCAAAGAAAAATCTCAAGCACTTTATCATCCCTGCGAGGCTCTAAATTTGTGCTTACTAAAGTTACTTGAAAATGAACTTTTCCATTCAGCTTACAAGATAAATCCTGGTCCCAAGATACATGGAAGCATATTTTGGAATAACAACAGTTTCATCATTCCCCACAGACACTTTTCAGCTTAAAGGCTGGAAACTGTAGTGACTATAGTCAATTAGTGAGAAAGGGTTGAGGACTTATATGTACACACATATAAGAGACAAAAAAATAACTAAAAACAAACTGTAAATAAAATGAATCACCAAAAATCATGTTTACTGGACTTCAACTGGCATATTAGTCTTCCACCACAGAACTCAGCACACTGTATTTTCCCTTCATCAAAGACATGAGAAAACCGTATAATAATAGTGTTGTTTTGTGTTAACTTTTCAATTCTTTTTAAATTTCACAATAAGGAAGAAATAATCACAGGCTAATAACATAATAAAAGTGGTGGATCATAAACCTCCAAATTTTTATAGTAAAACCTATAGTAGTTTACAGATATCTATGGCTGTGTAGGATCAAACACGTTCAATTAGAATAGATATTTTTGCTAGTAGTATGCTTTGTTACAAAATAACATTATTCTTCATTTATCCCTAGCCTCTTGTTATTCAATGATTATAAATTATTTTCACATTTATCAAATAAATGTTTTCGTTTCCAAACATTTTATTAAATCTTGTTGTCTGAAAATACTCATGAAAATTTTAATTTTTAAATTCCACTTCAAGACTTCAGAATCAAAATGGCAAAATAATGGGTTTGTCACTAAACCTTGATTAAAAAAAAAAAACTATAGACTTTAAATAATTATTTGTTTTCATTTTCCCTGAACAGCCTATTTACATTATTCAGGCAATGGTATCAAAGACAGAATAATGTACTAGGATAAGATGACCTAATCCTTTGCCCATCAACTACCTCTAACACTTTGACAAAGCTACTAACTTTCTATTAAATGGGTATGATAATGACCCATTTATCTCTCAGGATAGTGATGCAGATAAAATGAAAAGAAAGAACATATAGCATAACAATCCAGAAAATGGAAGAAAATAAAACTTGCAAGTCATATATCTGATAAAGGACTTGAACCCAGAATATATAATGAATGCTCACAACTTATTATAAAAAGACTAAAGTTCCTCAAAAAGTTTAAACACGGAGTTACTATTTCACCCAGAATTATACTCCTAGGTATATACCCAAGAGTAATGAAAACACATATCCCACCAAAAATCCTTGTACACAAATGCTATGAGAGCATTAGTCATAATAGCTGAAAAGTAGAAACAATCCAAATATCCATCAACTGATGGATGGATAAATAAAATGTGGCATATCCATATAATGGAATATTTATTCACATATAAAAAAGAATGAAATACCAATACATGCTACAACATGACAACATGCATGAACTTTGAAAACCATATGCTAAATGAGAATGACCAGTCACAAAGGGCTATACATGATTCCACTTATATGAAATGTCCAGAAAAGACAAATCTAGAGACAAAAAGTAGACTGGTGATTGGCTAAGGCTAAGAGGATGAGGGAGTGGGCAGTTATGGGTGGTAAAAATGTTCTAAATTGATTGTGGTGATGATTGTACAACTCTGGGAATATGCTAAAAACCACTGAATTATACATTTTAAATGGGTGAATTGTATGATATGTAAAGTAAATCTCAAAACTGTCACCAAAAAAAAAAAAAATATATATATAGCACACTCCACATATTAGGCACTATGATATTTAAATCCACTAGACTATCTCAAAGCCTAACATAACAGCTGTTCCACTACTAATTCTTACAGATGAATTTACTATGAGACAGCTTTTTGATCAATTTATTTGATTTAGTCTAAGTTGCAATTTAAATGGTTTATCAATGAATTGATTATTTCTTACTAAATCTTTTATGCCACTTATGTGATCTTTATGCCAGTGTCACTCTACTATGAAATAATGCTCCCAGAACCTTTTTAAAAATATGACTGTTTAAACTTTTTTCTATTTATAATAATAGTAAATACTCAATATTAAAAAAATAGTGAACAGAAAAAAATTCATGGAAAGAAGCATCAGCCCACTACAATAAGAGCTAACAGGGTAAGAATATATTATGCCCTTAATATACATATTAACAAGCTTTAGTATATGAGTTTTGTTTTCAAGGTGGAAAAACACCACATATATTATTTTTCATCCTCTTCCATTTGATTATGTAAGATAAATAATTTCTCATGTAAATAAGGGTTATTCTACAAAATAATTTTTCACAGCTCCATAGGATCCTATGGTTGGCATGTGTTATATTTAATCAACCAATAGTCCTATCACTGGACATCAGTTTTTCTTTTCAGTTGTCCTTATTATAAATTACACTGTAATGAATCTGAACATACATTTTTACATTTATCTCTGATCATATCTTTAATATATATTACAAAAAAAAACTGAATTAAATTTGGGAGTATAGACATTTTAAGTCTTTTAATAAAGAGGACAAACTGCCTTCCAGACAAAGAGTTACACCAATTTGGATTTGTACGAGCTTCACCTATTTCTCCACAATGACCACTACTAAATATTACTTTTTTTTATCTTTCCTAATCTGATGGACAAAAGAAGACTATTTCACCAAAAAACTATATTTATTTGAAGTGAGATGACATATTTTCAAGTATTCATTGGCCAATTTATATTTTTATTCTGTGAACCATTTATCCATGTTTTTTGCATGCTTTTCCTCAGTGGTTGACATACTGTTCATTTTTTAATAGGTATAGAAACAGTTGACAAGCTTTATCTTTATTTTATTTACTAATGGCAGATATCATATACCCATTTATTGTCAGTATGTTCAATTCTGCTGAATTGTCAATGCAATAGACACATATGTGTGTATACAGCCAACACACTATAAGAATATATAGGCAAAAGCCCAAATATACTCCAAATTTTTTTTTGAAGTGTAGATCATAATCACTACAGTTTACCTAGTAAATTCATTTAATGGGAATGTGACTTTTTTTTCTATTGTTGTCTTTTTATTTCTAATTGCCACAAACCAACATATCCAAGCATTAAATTAAGGAAAGCAAAACATCAATGAATCTAAAGTGATCTGTTCATCTTTTAACATAAAAAAATCACAAGTGAAGAAAAAGAAAATATGTAGAGTATAGGGCAAAGTAAAAACAAGATTTGAAAGAATCTCTTTAGTAATAATAAAGCCTCAAATTCCCAAATTTCTCATGATATATTTATATATACCTTGTGAATTCTTCGAATCAAGACAGATGCAAAAAACCGTAATGTAATTCTCAGTTCATCAACAAAGGACTCATCATCTGTTACATCCCTTAAATTGAGAAGAAAAGCAAGAATTTAGAATTTTAAAGCAATATAGAGCTTCCCTTTCTAGAAACTAAGGAAAGTCTAGAACTTCCTCTTTTTTTAATTTATGCTATTTTTCTTCTCTAACAAAGAATGCATTACATTTACAAAATAAAGATAGAAATGTACTAAGAAGAAAATAAACATCTCCCATAATTCCAGTACCAAGACTTAATCACTAATTAGCTAAACTGCAGTATATTATTTCCCTGCAGACACCCACATGTACAGTCACATATTTATTATACTAAAATTATTTTCTAAGCATCAAAGAAATTTCAAAAAAGCAAAACAAAGGATTTTGGAGAAGCAACAGAATTAAATTAATATAAATTTTAAATTAGTTTAAAATGTTTATAGATTAATAATATAAACTAATCCTAAAAGTGAAAGAAAAAAAATGTGTTCTATTTGAAAAAGAAAATAAACTGAAACTCAAATGTTTTAAACAGAAATTTGATGACCTTCCTCTGAGGAGTTACTTTTCATTTTCCTGAAGTCTTGAGGCCCCTAGAAGAATTAGGACACCTTTCTAATCAAAGCAAGAAAGAAAAGTACGTACAGCAATGATATTCTGAACTTAAACTTAAATGTGCTTTAATAAAGCCACTTGGTAGAATAAGGACATAACTGTATAAACCATGCTTCTTTCTATTAACCCCAGGAAGGGGATCTTACAGCAACAGTAGATATACTGAGGAGAAAAAATACTACTTTAACATTTAGAAATACAGCCAGATTTTATGTCTGAAGACTTAACATGCAGTGGGAGTAAGGAGTCTTTACAACAGTATTCATTTGACAAAAGGCCTCACCCATCAGCTTTATTTAAATGGCAAATGCCCCATTTTTAAGATGGAATTCAACATAAAAAATTAATTTACATAGCTTTTCAGAATAAGACATATAAACTGGATGTTATATTTGTTTAATATACTGTAGAGCAACTCAACTACTAGCATTGTTTAATTAGAAAACTCAAAATATATTGAATCAGTATAAAATTAGGATAGATGTCACTAAATATTACATATATAAGTCATATAGATATAATTATTTAAATATATAATTAAAAACATGATGCTTATGTAATAAAACATGTATTTATTAAATAACCTGGATTTCTGATTTTCAAGCTAGATTTTTTTTTCTGATCTAAGTATTTTTTTATATGCTGCAATGCAGAGGGCACTTGTATACCAATTTTTTGGTAGCACATACAAAAAACAAGTTACTTTGGAAATAAACATATTAATATTCCAGGAAAATTTTACTGAAATTATCTTTCACATAGTGAAACATCAATATGAAATTTTCCTCTAAATGTACAGTTTTTCTTCAAATTTTAAAAGTGTACATAAAATATGCCACTACATTTAGAAGTAATGAGAAATTCTACAAGTTACTTTTCATCCAAAAAACAGCCTACGTTATATTCCCCTTTGCTATTACTAAACTGTTAATTGACTACCTACATCCATGGTTTTTAACTGGGGCCAATTATGCCTCCCAAGTAACATTTGTCAATCTGAAAACATTTTTGCTAGTCACAACTAATGGAGAAGGGGTGCTTACTAGCATCCACTGGGAAAAAATTAGGGGTGCTGTGAAACAACCTATATTTCACATAGCTTTCTGCCCCCACACAAAGAATTATCTGGCCAAAAATGTCAATGGTGTCAAAGAGAAATCTTGGCCTATACTGAAAAGATATCATTAGCATGCTTAACTTAATGGTATTCACTATACTAAAGGAAAAAGGTCTTACGGAAAGAACATACCTGTACCATGGATAAACAAAGTTTTCCAACACTAATTCAAGAACCTGCATAAAAATTTTATTTAAAAAAAAGTCAAATTAATTACCAACTCAAGGAAAATAAACTATACTAATAATATAGAATATTATCAAGAACCATTTTTATTATCCCAAATACTGACATCTAATATACTTTCACATGATAAAATGTATATATCCATCTTAGATAATCATTGTATGAGAAAACACTTTGAAACCCAGAACTCCAAAAAAAGAAAAATTACTATTAAAATGACACACATTTCTAAATAGTCCCATAATAAAACAAACAAAACTCAAATTATTCCTGACTATGAAGCCAAAAATGTCTATGCAAAGAAGGAAAATAATAGCCCAGTCTTTTGCATTCCTAACTGTGGGGAAGTTGGGGTTCCTATGGCCAGGATCCTCACTGAACTTAAATCACCTGATGATAACTGGCCTGTTGCTAGGCTACCACTTCCACACCCATAGGCAATAAGCTATTATTGCACTATATAGAGAGCTTGGCCAAGTGCTCTGGGAGGAGGCAGAGATGCTAGTGCTTGACCTACTGCTGGGAGAACAAGCCGAGTAATAAACCCTTTCACTCCAAAAAAACATTCTACTGTCATTTCTTCGGTCACACTGAATCCACAGTGAACTTGCCGGGGGCTGAAACCCAATGGCAAGACACTAACTCTCTCTGTAAGTCAGTATTCCCAGAATTAAATGAAGAAACTAGTTGGTAAGACTTATATTAAGTGGCCAAAATTAGGTGTCAGTGATTTCCTTTAAAGGGAGGATTGTGACTAGAAGGGAGCATGAGAGGGACACTTCTGGGGTGCTGATTACATGGTTATATTCACTTTGTGAAAATTTTAGCTGTATTAAAATCAGTATATAAGTTACATGTGAAAATGTAAGGAAACAAAACAAAACAAACCTGGTTGTTAAACCTTTCATTTCTTCAGTCTGGGTATGACAGTATGTTTTTGAAAGGACTTGCAGCAGTGAGCACCAACTTTGAAAAGGACTAGGGAGCAGATGAGGCAAGTATCTAATTTGACAGTATACCTAATACACCTTCTCTTGCAGCAGTAACCAAGATTGCAAATTCTCTAAAGCAACAAGATTTGGATTTTTTACTACAAAAGCTATGCATTAGTGATATCAGCTAGGAAAATAAAATACATATGAACAGGGAAATGATACAGAAAGACTAAAAAACTTACCATTCAACATTTGGTCTTACTTTATTCCCCACATTCAATCATCAAATGCTACTGCTTTATATTCAAAGTAGCTCTTTCCTAGAGCCCCACTCTCCAGGTCTTTATCTTCTTACCCCTATATGGTAGCAAATAGCCTCTAGTGTCCCTGCTTCTAAGCTAGCTCCTTTCTGTTCTCCATAGAGCTGCCAAAGTGATCTAAAACGTCTATTCGACCACATCGTTCCCTTGCATGAAACCCTTAATATATCAAACTATAATATATCTAAGTAAGACAAGTGGAGCTGCCCTGATTTTGAAGGGGCCAGAGAGAACTGCATGCCAGCAGCTGTGACCATTTACCTCCCACTGCATCCTATGAGTTACAACTGAAAACTCTAGTCACTCAGTTTGAGAAACACCGGCTTCCATGATCAGTTAAACTCCTGCAGCACTGCCCTTTAAGTCTTTGGATGATTTGATCTCTACAGGACCATATAAAAACTGGTTAAGAACTAAGCCAGACCTGAATTTTAGACTGAGTTCTGCAACCAACCAGCTATGACATTTGAGAAAATCATTAAAACTCTCTCAACCCCAGTTGTGGTAAAATCATCAATAGCACCTACTTCATAGGGTGTGTGATTATATGAAATAACAGTGATTAGCAGAGTGCCTAATATACAGTAAGTAAATGATAAATATTAGCTACTAGAATATTATCTCTTCATTGGCCACGTCCTCCCTCATACTTTTCACTGAAACATTCCACCTTGTTTCAAAGCCTCTTTTCTTTTCAAAAGCTCTTCCCAAACACTGAAATACCCTTTCCCACACTATCAGTCTAGCAAACTTCTAATTATATTTCCTGACTGCCTCTCACAACATTTATGCACTTCTTCCTCGGTACTGACAATATTCCTTGTATATTTCTTCCATTATTGGCTGAGCTACAATATAGTTTAATTGCCTGTTTATATGTCTACCTCCGAAACTGAAGTTCCTAGAAAAAAAGGCACCATATTTTATTTCTCTTTTTTTATTCTTTGTGCCTGGTCCAGTTCCTGCCTACAGCAGGAACTCACAAAGTGCTTGAAATGTTGTAGTGAATATTTATTGAACACCAATATATGCAAAGCACTAGGCCAAAAGCTTTCTATAGTTCTTTAATTTTCTTCTAAAGAAAATTAAGTAATACTCTTGCTAGAGGTCCTGTCCTCAACAGACCTCAAATCAGCACTCTCCAACAGAAATGTAATATGAGCTACATATGTAACTTCAAACTTTCTACATTTTTTAAAAAGAGGTGAGATTAACTTTATGATACTTTCTTTTTACTTATAATTTTTTTTTAATTTTGGTATCATTAATGTACAATCACTTGAACATTATGGTTACTAGACCCCCTATTATCAAGTCCCTCCAACAAACTCCATTACAGTCACTTCCAATCAGTGTAGTAAGATGCTATAGAATCATTACTTCTCATCTCTGTAAATACTGCCTTTCCCGTGTCCCCCCACTACATTATGTGTACTAATCGTAATGCCTCATTTCCCCCTTTATCCCTCCCTTCCCACCCATCCTCCCCAGTCCCTTTCCCTTTAGTAACTGTTAGTACATTCTTGGGTTCTATCTATGAGTCTGCTGCTGTTTTGTTCCTTCAGTTTTTGCTTTGTTCTTATACTTCACAGATGAGTGAAATCATTTGATACTTGTCTTTCTCCGTCTGGCTTATTTCAGAGCATAATACTCTCTAGCTCCATCCATGTTGTGGCAAATGGTAGGATTTGTTTTCTTCTTATGGCTGAATAATATTCCATTGTGTATATGTACCACCTCTTCTTTATCCATTCATTTACTGATGGACACTTAGGTTGCTTCCATTTCTTGGCTATTGTAAATAGTGTTGTGATAAACATAGGGGTGCATATGAATTTTTCAAACTGGGCTGCTGCATTCTTAGGGTAAATTCCTAGGAGTGGAATTCCTGGGTCAAATGGTATTTCTATTTTCAGTTTTTTGAGGAACCTCCATACTGCTTTCCACAATGGTTGAACTAATTTACATTCCCACCAGCAGTGTAGAGGGTTCCCCTTTCTCCACATCCTCGCCAACATTTGTTGTTGTTTGTCTTTTGGATGTTGGCCATCCTAACTGCTGCGAGGTGATATCTCATTGTGATTTTAATTTGCATTTCTCTGATGACTAGTGATGTGGAGCATCTTTTCATGTGCCTGTTGGCAATCTGAATTTCTTCTTTGGAGAACTGTCTCTTCAGCTCCTCTGCCCATTTTTTAATTGTCTTATTTGCTTTTCGTTTGTTGAGGTGCGTGAGCTCTTTATATATTTTGGATGTCAACCCTTTATCGGATATGTCATTTATGAATATATTCTCCCATACTGTAGGATATCTTTTTGTTCTATTGATGGTGTCCTTTGCTGTACAGAAGCTTTTTAGTTTGATATAGTCCCACTTGTTCATTTTTGCTTTTGTTTCCCTTGCCTGGGGAGCTTTGTTCATTAAGAAGTTGCTCACGTTTGTGTTCAAGAGATTTTTGCCTATGTTTTTTTCTAAGAGTTTTATGGTTTCATGACTTACATTCAGGTCTTTGATCTATTTTGAGTTTACTTTTGTGTATGGGGTTAGACAATAATCCAGTTTCATTCTCTTACATGTAGCTGTCCAGTTTTGCCAACACCAGCTGCTGAAGAGGCTGTCATTTCCCCATTGTACATCCATGGCTCCTTTATCGTATATTAATTGACCATATGTTCCACTGGTCTATGGGTCTGTTCTTGTGCCAGTACCAAATTGTCTTGATTACTGTGGCTTTGTAGTAGAGCTTGAAGTCAGGGAGTGTAATTCCCCCTGCTTTATTCTTCCTTCTCAGGATAGCTTTGACTATTCGGGGTCTTTTGTCAGTCCGTATGATTTTTAGAACTATTTGCTCTAGTTCATTGAAGAATGCTGTAGGTATTTTGATAGGGATTGCACTGAATCTGTAGATCGCTTTAGGCAGAATGGCCATTTTGACAATATTAATTCTTCCTAGCCAAGAGCATGGGATGAATTTCCATTTATTAGTATCCTCCTCAATTTCTCTTAAGAGTGTCTTGTAGTTTTCAGGGTATAGGTCCTTCACTTCCTTGGTCAGGTTTATTCCTAGGTATTTTATTCTTTCTGATGCAACTGTGAATGAAATTGTTTTCCTGATTTCTCTTTCTGCTAGTTCACCATTAGTGTATAGGAATGCAAGAGTTTCTCTGTATTAATTTTGTATCCTGCAACTTTGCTGAATTCAGATATTAGATCTAGTAGTTTTGGAGTGGATTCTTTAGGATTTTTATGTACAATATCATGTCATCTGCTAACAGGGAGAGTTTGACTTCTTCCTTGCCAATCTGGATGCCTTTTCTTTGTGTTGTCTGATTGCCGTGGCTAGGACCTCCAGAACTATGTTGAATAAAAGAGGGGAGAGTGGGCATCCTTGTCTTGTTCCCGATCTTAAAGGAAAAGCTTTCAGCTTCTCGCTGTTAAGTATAATGTTGGCTGTAGGTTTGTCATATATAGCCTTTATTATGTTGAGGTACTTGCCCTCTATACCCATTTTGTTGAGAGTTTTTATTATGAATGGATGTTGAATTTTGTCAAATGCTTTTTCAGCATCTATGGAGATGATGATGTGGTTTTTGTCCTTCTTTTTGTTGATGCAGTGGATGATGTTGATGGATTTTCAAATGTACCATCCTTGCATCCCTGGGATGAATCCCACTTGATCATGATGGATGACCTTTTGGATGTTATTTCTGAATTCGGTTTGCCAATATTTTGTTGAGTATTTTTGCATCTATGTTCATCAGGGATATTGGTCTGTAATTTTCTTTTTTTTGGTGTCTTTGCCTGGTTTTGGTATTAGTGATGTTGGTCTCATAGAATGAGTTTGGGAGTATTCCCTCCTCTTCTACTTTTTTGGAAAACTTTAAGGAGGATGGATATTAGGTCTTCAATAAATGTTTGATAAAATTCAGCAGTGAAACCATCTGGTCCAGCTGTTTTGTTCTTAGTTAGTTTTTTGATTACCAATTCAATTTCTTTGCTGGTAATTGGTCTATTCAGATTTTCTGTTTCTTTCTGGTCAGCCTTGGAAGGTTGTATTTTTCTAGAAAGTTGTCCATTTCTTCTAGGTTATCCATAATTTTATGATACATTATATTTAACTTAATATATCTAAGATATTATTATTTCACTTGTAATCAATATAAAACATAAGGTAGGACATTTTACATTCCTTTTTCCTTAATAAGTCCTCAGAATTCAGTACATATTTTACATACATTGGACTAACACATTTCAAGTGTTTATTCACAGCCACATGTGACTATTGGCTACTATGTGGAACAGCACAGTCTTCAATCAAGGAATCGTGGTGATGAAAAAGGCCTTACAGAAGAAATGAAAAAGAAAAATGTCTAAAGTTTGGCATTTATGCAGCATACTTCTAGTCAAACTAGGAAATAAGCTGGGAAAAAAGACAGGAATCAGATACCTAATGCCATTCTTCAACTAATTAACATTCAATTTAATTCAGTACCTATCAGTGGCCAGCAAGGTATCTGATCCTGCGCTTGGTGCTGGAAACCAATGAGACCCCACATTCCCTGTCTTCAAGGACTTGACTACTTTCTCAGATCAAGAGAGAAGACAAGTCTCTAAAAGAAACAACTAAAAACATATCATGTTACCAAATCGGTGTGACTGGAACACAAATAACATTCTGTCCAATCCTACATTATGCAGAAACAGTGAAAAGTATCCCATTCTCTGCTCTCCCCTTCCGTAGTATCAAAAGTGGAGCCATCATACTGTAAGATACACATTTGCTCCTTGCAGCTCAGGTCTCCTTTTGGAATTACAAAATGACTATTTCTATTGCTGTATAATAAAATGACTCTTTTTATAAGAGTTAAGCAATAACTAGATAAAGGAGGGCTTCCTCTGGCTAAAATGTCCATTTAAATTAGACATGGGATCCAAAATGTTTTTAGTTTACCTTTCAAGCTGCATGTTTCACAATAATCAACTACCTTGCCAAGAATCGATTAGGTGGCATATAATAAGATGCTCCATGATTAAATTTTCCATAGATATTTAATATCTTCTGTTCAGGTATATTTGGCAACATTAATTAAATCAGTTACCTCTGAGAGAGATGCATCAACCTTGGAAGAAATTTTCAGGTCTAGCCATGGCTGGTAGTTTTCAAGTAACAAGGCAGGCCTAAAGAAAATCACACAACTAAATTGCTTGAAATCCAAAACGTAATTAGAAGGATTAACAAATGAAAAATGTTTAACTTACCTATGTCGTTTACATTTCACTTTACCACAAACAGCACAGCTACGACCTTGAGGAAATAATTCTTGAAGTCCTAACTGCTAAAAAAGGAAAATGGGGAAGTTAGATGGGGAAAGATGAGAGATCATCTTTACATATCATCTTTACTAACGAGAATCAACTTTTCAAAAGCTTGTTAGTCAATATACAAATTTAGATGTTTTAACGCTGAAACCAATCTAATTACTTGCTAAACTAAACTGCCAAAGAGAAAAAATACCTGATGAAAAGTTTTACAATACTTAAGCCAAATTTCCAAACTTAAAATTAAAATCAATTAAGATTGTTAATTAAAAAAAATCAATCTACATTTGAAAATAATACTCTACTGCAAAGATATAAGAAAAAACTATTTTCTATCTCTTCAAACCCTTGAATTCAACAAGGACAAGATATGTGATAACTAGTTAAGGTTCCTGACCAAATATGGGGCACCACTTTCAGCTATGTTTCCTGTGAGTAGAAAATACCAATGAACCTGAGATGAGGGACTGCATCAACCTGAAAAATTATCAAGTAAGAATTTAAGATATCTCACTAAAATAAATCCTGAACTACACAATAGGGAGTTTGCCTACCAGAGATAGATCCTACAACCGCTATCAAAATTTCAGAAATAAAAATTATTTTATTTAAGCAAACTGCCTAATTATTTCTCTGTTTGTTTCTATGGAGCAAATGCATATTTAGGAAATTACCAGGGTTATGTAATTTAACCCAGAGTTCCCTAACTGTGTCTGTCCCAAAGAATTACCTGCAAAGCTTTTAAGAAGTACTGATTACAAGATCTTAACCCAGAACTGTTCAATCAAAATCTGGTGATGGGGCCCAGGAACGTATAGTTCTTAAAGACTCCCTAGGTGTTTCCAACTTTGGGAACTTCTGTTTCAATTTATGGTCCTCATAGTTAATATGTAGTTAGAAGACACTCTCATTTGTGAATCCCAACTTTCTAAGAATTTTGTGTTTTCTTTTTATAGCTCCTCCTAGGAGAACTATATACCTTAAAAATATACACATGTAAATTTCACTCTGAAAATGCTCTGATGTGTTCCATCATTAAATAATAGCCAATGCATTTTTTAAAATCACTGCTTTCACTTGCTTTCAATAGAGATATCAAACAGCATAAGGTCATTATACTATGATTCTTAAAAATAAGAACATACAAATTTTACCTTGGGTTTATATTTCATTGTGAAGAATATATTTGGTAAGAGAGATTCAGGTCCTAATGAGCAGTAGAATGTGATAACCCCAGCAACAAATGACCAGAAGATCATTAAAACATGAAGATACCTTAGAAATAAATGAAGATTATCAGAACCAAAAAAGTATAACACTTAAGTTATCCCTTTATTGTTTTAATGTGCATCAATTAAGCATCTACCATATCAGAATTAAGCAATTTCTCTAATGAGTTTCTATAATGTATTTATTAATTATAAGACTCATAGAATGTATGCTATGAAATGTATATTTCATTTAAGATATAAGGAAGTATAATTTCCCAATGTATCATAATTTGGTACCTCAACTGTCATGTTTAACTAGCCTATATACTACATTCTTCAAGAATACCTTCTATTGATATTACAATATTCATACCACAACAAAATTCTGATTATTTTTTATTAAATTAAAAAATTTACTCAGTGCCTATTTTGTGCTACACAGTACTAGGCTCTGGGGATACACAGCCATGGTTTATATTGCATAGAAACCAGTCTCCTAAGTGTAACAGGTAAGTAAATGAGTGCAATACAGTGCAATCATGTATCCTATATAATAACAGAGAAAATAACACAGTGTATGGTACACACTTCAGGCAGAGAACACAACCCAAAACACAAGATTTTTTCAGAGAAAGCAACGTCTGTGGAAAAACTTAAAGAATGAGTAAGAGAAAACCAACAAAAAAGGATAGGATAGAGGAATGAGGAACTGCGGATGAGGTGGGAGATTTCAAACTTAAAGAGAACTGCATGGGCTAAGATCTGAGCATACTTCAAGTGGCCCTGAGGTGAATCTAAAAACCCCAAGCAGAAGCCAGATGATACAGTGTCATATAGTAAGTCATGTTAAGGTTCTCAATACAGCAGTCCTCACTTTACACAGTTCTAATATGCACAAATTTCAATTTCCATGAATTTGTGAGACTCCTGCCCCCTGTAACACAGTTCAAATTCCAATTACCACATTATGCTTATTAACTATGAGTAACTGCATAATGTACAAACTTTGGAGCTAGCTCATCAGTCCTAAGTCACTATGTAGTGAGAAGAGAACAAAGCCAGTCCATAGAGAGGAGAAAAACAGAGGTGAAGAAAATATTGGCAGTATTCCAAATCCTGATTCTATTTGTCTCTGTGGCCCAGCTATACTCCAGTTCTTTCTGCACTTATATAACCTTCCAATAACTCCCCTCTTTGCCAAATCTAGCTTGATCTGAATTTGTTACCTACCAAGAGTCCTGAGAAATACCCAAAAGACAATGAAGAATTTAAGAACTTTTAAGAGTTTTAGGAAGGAGAGTAGTATTATTTGACTGTATAATTAAAAAAACTATTCTGTCTGCAATATAGAGAATGGCCTAAACTAGAACCAAATAAACTAATTAGAAAGCTGCTGAAATAATCTAAAAGAGTCAACAGATGGTCTGTACTAGAGAGGAGACTTAGAGATAGAAAGAAGCTGATAGTTTTGAGACATATAGAAGGAAGAATTAAGAGGATTAAGTAGCTTATTAGATGTGAGGAAAAGGGAGAAATAGAAAATTAGTTCTCTTTGGACACGCTAAATTTCAGGCATCTTAAGACATGCCAAGCAGAAATGTTCCATAAACAGCAAATATTGGGGAGTTGAAAGCCCTGCAGACAATTCGGGGCTAAGTATAAAGTTTTTGGATAAAAATCATTGAAGTCTAAGAATAAAAATGACATTACACAGGAAAAAGCTGCAGAAGTGAAAAAAAGAAAAGAACATAACACACTTAAAAAATAAGCAGAGCAAATCTATAAAATAATCTACTAATTTTAAGAGTTGGGAAGAAAACAAAAGATCAGGTCTTAAAGGCTGTCAGGTTAAAAAAAGATGAAAAGAAAATTTCAACAGAGGTAAGTAGTTAACATGATCAAATATTTGTGAATAAAGTAAGAGATGGTTTGAGAAGTTTAATCTACAAAAGAGGCACTGATGAACTATGCAAAAGCAATTTTAGTATAAGGACAAAGGACTGCAATGGATTGATGAGTGAGATGGCAGAATTGGTAAATTGCGTAATTCTTTTTTTAAAGGAAAGAAGAACTAAGGTGGTAGCTGGAGGGGGACAATGAGGGAAGATGTTTAGTAAAACATGATCACATTTAAATGTTGACAGGAGAGGAAATAAAAGAGAAAGAGGTAGGGAAGAAGAGAAAATTGAGTGACTAATGTCTTAAAGATACGAATATTTGGGATTCATAACCTAAATTGAAGAAACAGTTATAAAAGACATAGATCTCTTTCCCAGTACCCAAAGAGAAAGAACAGATGGATGAGAATGCAGTGTAAACTGCAGATTCAGCAAAAAGAATTAAAAAACATATGATGACCCTTAAGTGAAACAGGAAATGCTGCAAGTAAAGGGTGAAGGTGGCATGATCAGAACTTCTAGAAAACTAGAGAAGCTCTAAAGCAGCTGCTGGAGAGAAGTAGAGAAGGATATTCTGGGAACTGCTGGGCAGTATTGAAGCTGAAGAGTTAAATTTACAGATGTGTTTTTTTTTCCTCTAGCAGCATTCAGTAACCAGTATATAAACACCAAAAAAGCAAGCAGCAACACTGATCCACTATTTGGATTTTGTCAGGTGAGTGGAATTGAAAGAAAAGGAGTTAAGGATAGTGGCAACAGAGTGGCTGAAGTGATGGACCATGTGATCTAAGCTAGAGTAACTCTAAACTACACAGAAAGTACATGACAGCAGAAGAGGGTCAATGGGAAGGAAGGAAGAAAGCAGGGGAATCAGGAGGCTCAGAAGTCAAGAAGCAGGTGTGACTGAATGAAAGAAGTAGACAATGGTCAGCAAGTTGGATATATGATTTTTAAGATTTCAGAGGTAGAGTTCTTTCTGGTGATAAGGGCCACCATATGATGAACCCAAGTGAGAGGCTGAAGAGGAATCACCTTGAGATACACTAGAGCATTCGATGAGTTACCCACACAAGCATTGAAGTCAGCTAGAATGATGGCAGAATTTAAAATGGATATAAAATCTATAAGCCAGAAGTCAAAGTCTTCTATAAATGAGTACAAATGACCTAGAGATTGATATCAGTGAGAAAACAGACAGATGGCATATATTTCAAAGGAATAAGGGACTTATGCTTGACAAAATAACTGGTACTAGACTTGCCTTCCAACCATAAACAACTATAAAACTGGACAGAATGTAATCAGCAGCACCTGTTTCCAGGCATTAGACAACAGGCAGTACAGGACTGTAATCTTTAAGAGAAAGAAGTTTGAGTTTCATCTCTCTGACTGGGTACAGTTTCCGAAGTGCAGCATGGAATAGAAAGGGTGACAGAAGATACTGTAAAGACCACGAAGTTCAGAATTGGGGAAAACAGCGCCAAGTAGTTAAGAACAGGTGAAGATGATTAGAGGCACTTACGTTTAAGAGACAGTAACCAAGTACAAAAGCCATAAGGAAAAGACTGAGCCACCCAAACAGATGAAATTGCCTATTCTCCAGGCTCTCAGGGCAAGCTGTACTTGCAAAACATTCACAGAACACCTATTATTAAATGCTCTCACGAAGCACTTAAAACATAAACATGGTTACCACCACTCAAAAACTGCTATGGCTTAACATTTCCTACACAGTGAAATACAAACTCCTTAAACCTTTATGGTTCCTGTCAATCTGGCCTCAACTCACTTTCTACTCTTATCCCATTCCTTTATACACAGTTTCACTCTAACCAGAATAGCATACTTGAGATCAAGCTTTAAAAACAACCCTATGTCCGGAAACTAATTGAAGTTATAGAGCTCTTCAGAGAAAAGAAATCATGAAATTCATTTCCATTCTAAGCCTGACAATATGACTCAGAATTCAGAATGTTTAGAATTCTTGAACAGTTATATAGTGTGTGTATGTGTGTATATATATATACATATATATACATATATATTCTTTTTTTGGTGTTATTAATCTACAATTACATGTGCAATATTATGGTTATTAAACTAACCACTTCATCAGGTCTCCCCCACTAACCCTACTACACTCACTGTCCATCAGTGTAGTGAGATGCTATAGAATCACTACTTGTCTTCTCTGAGTTGTACAGCCCTCCCCACACCCCCTCAACATTACGGCTGCTAATCGCAATGCCCCTTTTTCCCCCTTGTCCCTCCCTTCCCATCCATCCTCCCCAGTCCCTTTCCCTTTGGTAAATATTAGTCCATTCTTGGGTTCTGTGAGTCTGCTGCTGTTTTTTTCTTTCAGTTTTTTTTTCTTTGCTCTTATGCTCCACATATGAATGAAATCATTTGATACTTCTCTTTTTCTGCTTGGCTTATTTCACTGAGCATAATACCTTCTAGCTCCATCCATGCTGTTGCAAATGGTAGTATTTGTTTTCTTCTTATGGCTGAATAATATTCCATTGTGTATATGTACCACCTCTTCTTTATCCATTCATCTACTGATGGACACTTCTTGGTTATTGTAAATAGTGCTGTGATAAACATAGGGGTGCATATGTCTCTTTCAAACTGGGCTGCTGCATTCTTAGGGTAAATTCCTAGGAGTGGAATTCCTGGGTCAAATGGTATTTCTATTTTCAGTTTTTTGAGGAACCTCCATACTGCTTTCCACAATTGTTGAACTAATTTGCATTCCCACAAGCAGGGAAGAAGGGTTCCCTTTTCTCCACATCCTCGCCAACATTTGTTGTTGTTTGTGTTTTCGATGTTGGCCATCCTAACTGCTGTGAGGTGATATCTCATTGTGGTCTTAGTTTGCATTTCTCTGATGATTACTGAAATGGAGCATCTTTTCATGTGCCTGTTGGCTAGATGAATTTCTTCTTTGGAGAAGTGTCTGTTCATGTCTTCTGCCCATTTTTTTATTGGATTATTTGCTTTTTGTTGTTCAGGTGCATGAGTTCTTTATATATTTTGGATGTCAACCCCTTACCGGACATATAATTTATGAATATATTCTCCAATACTGTAGGATGTCCTTTTGTTTTACTGATGGTGTCCTTTGCTGTACAGAAGATTTTCAGCTTGATATAGTCCCACTTGTTCATTTTTGCTTTTGTTTCCCTTGCCCGGGGGGATATGTTCATGAAGAACTCGCTCATGTTTATGTCCAAGAGATTTTTGCCTATGTTTTTTTCTAAGAGTTTTATGGTTTCATGATTTACATTCAGGTCTTTGATTCACCTTGAGTTTACCTTTGTGTATGGAGTTAGACAGTAGTCCAGTTTCATTCTCTTACATGTAGCTGTCCAGTTTTGCCAACACCAGCTGCTGAAGAGGCTGTCATCTCCCCATTGTATATCCAAGGCTCCTTTATCATGTATTAATTGATCATATATGTTTGGGTTAATATTTGAATTTTCTATTCTGTTCCACTGGTCTGTGGGTCTGTTCTTGTGCCAATACCAAATTGTCTTGATAAGCTTTGTAGTAGAGCCTGAACTCTGGGAGCATAATTCCCCCTGTTTTATTCTTCCTTCTCAGGATTGTTTTGGGTATTCGGGGCCTTTTGTGATTCAATATGAATTATACAATTATTTGTTCTAGGTCATTGAAGAATGCTATTCGTATTTTGATAGGGATTGCGTTGAATCTGTAGATTGCTTTAGATAGTACAGCCATTTTGACAATATTTATTCTTCCTAACCAAACGCAAGGGATGATTTTCCATTTGTTAGTGCCCTCTTTAATTTCTCTTAGGAGGGCCTTACAGTTTCCAGGGTATAGGTCTTTCACTTCCTTCATTAGGTTTATTCCTAAGTATTTTATTCTTTTTGATGCAATTGTGAATGAAATTGTTTTTCTGATTTCTCTTTCTGTTAGTTCACCGTTAGTGTATAGGAAAGCAACAGGTTTCTGTGTGTTAATTTTGTATCCTGCAACTTTGCTGAATTCAGATATTAGTTCTAGTAGTTTTGGAGTGGAGTCTTTAGGGTTTTTTATGTACAGTATCATGTCATCTGCAAATAGTGACAATTTGACTTCTTCTTTACCAATCTGGATGCCTTGTATGTCTTTGTTTTGTCTGATTGCCGTGGCAACATAGGACCTCCAGTACTATGTTGAATAACAGAGGAGAGAGTGGGCATCCCTGTCTTGTTCCCGATCTTAGATGAAAAGCTTTCAGCTTCTCGCTGTTAAGTATGATGTTAGTTGTGGGTTTGTCATATATAGCCTTTATGATGTTGAGTTACTTGCCGTCTATACCCATTTTGTTGAGAGTTTTAATCATGAATGGATGCTGAATTTTGTCAAATGCTTTTTCAGCATCTATGGAGATGATCATGTGGTTTTTGTTCTTCTTTTTGTTGATGTGGCGGATATTGTTGATGGATTTTCGAGTATTGTACCATCCTTGCATCCCTGAGATGAATCCCACTTGATCATGGTGTATGATCCCCTTGATGTATTTTTGAATTTGGTTTGCTAATATTTTGTTGAGCATTTTTGCATCTACGTTCATCAGGGATATTGGTCTGTAATTTTCTTTTTTGGTGAGGTCTTTGCCCGGTTTTGGTATTAGAGTGATGCTGGCTTCATAGAATGAGTTTGGAAGTATTCCCTCCTCTTCTATTTTTTGGAAAACTTTAAGGAGAATGGGTAATATATCTTCTCTATATGTCTGGTATTATTCAGAGGTGAATCGATCTGGCCCGAGGGTTTTGTTTTTGGGTTGTTTTTAGATTACCAATTCAATTTCGTTGCTGGTGATTGGTCTGTTTAGTTTTTCTGTTTCTTGCTTGGTCAGTCTTGGAAGGTTGTATTTTTCTAAGAAGTTGTCCATTTCTTATAGGTTTTCCAGCTTGTTAGCATATAGATTCTCATAGTATTCTCTTATAATTCTTTGTATTTCTGTGGGATCTGTCATTATTTTTCCTCTCTCATTTCTGATTGTGTTTATGTGTGTAGATTCTCTTTTCCTCTTAATAAGTCTGGCTAGGGGTTTATCTATTTTGTTTACTTTTTCAAAGAACCAGCTCTTGGTTTCATTGATTTTTTTCTATTGTTTTATTCTTCTCAGTTTTATTTATTTCTTCTCTGATCTTTATTATTTCCCTCCTTCTGGTGACTTTGGGCCTCATTTGTTCTTCTTTTTCCAATTTCAATAATTGTGCCTTTAGACTATTCATTTGTGATTGTGCTTCCTTCTTTAAATAGGCCTGGATTGCAATATATTTTCCTCTTAGAACTGCCTTTGTTGTGTCCCAAAAAAGTTGCGGCTTTGTGTTATTGTTGTCATTAGTCTCCATATATTGTTTGATCTCTGTTTTGATTTCGTCATTTATCCATTGATTATTTTGGAGCATGTTATTAAGCCTCCATATATTTGTGAGCCTTTTTGTTTTCTTTCTAAAATTTATTTCTAGTTTTACACCTTTGTGATCTGAGAAGTTGGTTGGTAGAATTTCAATATTTTTGAATTTACTGAGGTTCTTTTTGTGGCCTAGTATGTGGTCTGTTCTGGAAAATGTTCCATGTGCACTTGAGAAGGATGTGTATCCTGCTGCTTTTGGGTGCAGAGTTCTGTAGATGTCTGTTAGGTCCATCTGTTCTAGTGTGTTGTTCAGTGCCTCTGTGTCTACTTATTTTCTGTCTGATTGATCTGTCCTTTGGAGTGAGTGGTGTGTTGAAGTCTCCTAAAATGAATGCATTGCTGTCTATTTCCTCCTTCAATTCTGTTAGTATTTGTTTCACATATGTCGGCGCTCCTGTGACGGGTGCAAATATATTTGAAATGGTTATTTCCTCTTGTAGGACTGCCCCCTTTATCATTATGCAACGTCCTTCTTTATCTCTTGCTACTTTCTTCGTTTTGAAGTCTATTTTGTCTGATACAAGTACTGCAACACCTGCTTTTTTCTCCTTGTTTGCATGAAATAGCTTTTTCCATCCCTTCACCTTTAGTCTGAGTATATCTTTGAGTTTGAGGTGAGTCTCTTGTAAGCAGCATATAGATGGGTCTTGCATTTTTATCCATTCTGTTAGTCTGTGTCTTTTGATTGGTGCATTCAGTCCATTTACGTTTAGGGTGATTATCGATAGATATGTACTTTGCCATTTCTGGCTTTAGATTTGTGGTTACCAAAGTTTCAAGGGTAGCTTCTTTACTATCCAGCAGTCTAACCTAACTTTCTTATTAATTTATTGTAAACACAGTCTGATGATTCTTTATTTCTCTCCCTTCTTATTCTTCCTCCTCCATTCTTTATATGCTAGGTGTTTTATTCCGTACTCTTTTACGTTTCCTTTGACTGTTTTTGTGGATAGTTGATTTTACTTCTTGCTTTTAGTTAGTATTTGGATGGTCTGCTTTCTTTGTTATGATTTTATTTTCTCTGGTGACATCTTTTTAGCCTTAGGAGTGCTTCCATCTAGAGCAGTCCCTTTAAGATATCCTGTAGAGGTGGTTTATCGGAGGCAAACTCCCTCAGCTTTCGCTTGTCTGGGAATTGTTTAATCCCTCCCTCAAATTTAAATGATAATCGTGCTGGATACAATATTGTTGGTTTGAGGCCCTTGTGTTTAATTATGTTAAATATATCATGCCATTCTCTTCTGGCTTGTAACGTTTGTGTGGAGAAGTCTGATGATAGTATGATTGGTTTTCCTTTGTAGGTGATCTTTTTTCTCTCTCTAGCTGCCTTTAATACTCTGTCCTTATCTTTGATCTTTGCCATTTTAATTATTATGTGTCTTGGTGTTGTCTTCCTTGGGTCCCTTGTGTTGGGAGATCTGTGGGCTTCCATGGTCTGAGAGACTATTTCCTTCCCCAGCTTGTGGAAGTTTTCAAGCAATTATTTCTTCAAAGACACCTTCTATCCCTTTTTCTCTCTCTTCTTCCTGTGGTACTCCTATAATGCGAATATTGTTCCGTTTGGATTGGTCACACAGTTCCCTTAATCTTCTTTCATTCCTAGAGATCGTTTTATCTCTCTCTGCCTCAGGTTCTCTGTATTCCTGTTCTCTGATTTCTATTCCATTAACAGTCTCTTGCATCTCGTCCAGTCTGCGGCTAAGCCTGTCGATTGCTTGTCTCACTTCTGCATTGTCTTTCCTCACTTCCCTCACTTCCTCCCTTAGCTCTTGCATAATTCTCTGTAGATCCATCAGCATGGTTATGACTTTTATTGTGAATTCTTTTTCAGGAGGATTGTGCATGTCCATCCCATCGGGCCCCCTCTCAGGGGTTGTCTGGCTGATCTTAGTCTGGACCATATTCCTCTGTCTTTTCATGGCGATAGAAGTGGTCGCTGGTAGGTGCTACGTGTGTCAGCTGGGAGAACAAAGTCCCTTCCTGTTTGTTGTTCTCCTTGTCCTTCTCCCGGGCCCTAGCTGTTTTCCTGCACACCAGGAGGCAGTCTCTGGGATAATCCCCTGCACTGCCTGTGTGCAGGGTCGCCCTCAGCCTAGCCTATAGCACTGCGGGGGTTTGCAGTTATGCTGGGTGCGTTCTGTTCCCCTTGGTGCCTTCTGGACCTGGGTCTGGGGCTCTTCCCGCTTAGCTGCGCGCCCACCGGGAGTAGATTCTTTGTGGTTGGTGAGGGCAGGGCCACCTCTTCGCTCTTCCGCAGCAGTGGCAGAACCGTCTGTGGCCCTGGCCAGGGAGGGAACGAATGGCAGGCTGCTGATCTCTGTGGGAAGCCTCAGCGCAGCTGCTTTTCCCGGCCCCCGGCCAAGGGGTCCAAAATTCCCCAAGACTCCCAGCCTGCTGGGCTAAGTGCGCTGTGACGATTTTGTTCTGCTGCTGGGCCCTTGTCTGTTTAAAACTTTAAGAAAAAAAAAGCACCCACTGGGAGTAGATTCTGTGCGCTGGCCAGGGAGGGAACAAATGGTGGGCTGCTGATCTCTGTGGGAAGTCTCAGCGTGGCTGCTTTGCCTGGCCGCTGGCTAAGGGGTCCAAAATCCCAAGATTCCCAGCCTGCTGGGCTGAGTGTGCTGGGACGATTTTGTTCCGCTGTTGGGCCCTTGTCTCTTTAAGACTTTTCTTCCCCTCCCTCCCCACTCTGAATCTTTTTCTCCCTTCGGCGCGCTGGGGTGGGGGAGTGCTCGGGTCCCACCGGGTCGTGGCTTTGTATCTTACCCGCTTCGTGAGGCGCTGAGTTCTCACAGGTGTAGCTGTATCCTGGCTGTTGTCCTGTGTCTTCTGGTCTCTCTTTTAGGAACAGTTGTATTTGCTGTATTTTCATGCATATATATGGTTTTCGGAGGAGATTTCCGCCACCCTGCTCACACTGCCATCTTCCCAGAGCTACTCAAATAGTATATATTTCAAATAAAATTTCACACCCTCAGTGAGGTCTGAGGTAGTATTCCAAAGTCAGATATTAATATTTATGCATCAAAACATATAAACAATAAAAAATAACTAAGTCAGAAATAAATAATAAATAGTCTTATGTATGTTCAAGTTCAAGTTTTGTCATCACATGTAATTAGTGCCAAGTTTGAGAAAGATTAACTTCTTCAGAACTCTTTTCAGAATTATACATTAGGAATTGTAGACCTGTACTTAGGCTAAATGACAATAAATACTACACGCAATATGTGTGGGCTATATAACTAGGGCGTGATTTAAGAAGGAAATCACAGCTTTAAACATTAACCCTGTGGTCCTCCACCAACTTCACCCCCAGGGGACAGCTGGCACTACAAGGAGAGATTTCTGATTGTCATAACTGTGAGGAGGAGGAAGGGAGAAGTGCACTACTGACATCAAGTGCCTAGAGGCCAAGGCTGCTGCTATCCTACAAAGCATAGGACAGAATTATTGACCTATATTATCAGTAGGGCTAGGGTTGAGAAACACTGCATTAATCAAAGACAAAAAATTCTGAAACCCAACAAGCTAATAATTCAGAAAGTTGAAGAAAAAAATAGTAAATCCAAATACATAAAAAGGAAGGAAACAGTAAAGAACAGAAATTGATAGACAACAAGAGAAAAATCACAAAATATAAGCTGGTACTCTGGAAAAAATTAATAAAATAAGCAAACCACTAGCTGGATACTAGCAGAGGTTACTAGGGTACCAATTATTACTATAAAAACTGATAATTAAGAGAAAAGTAAACATTTCTCCTACTTTTCAAACCTGAGCTGTATAGGCATATCTCATTTTATTACATTTCACTTTATTGTGCTTCACAGATACCACATTTTTTTACAAATTGAAGGTCTGAGGCAACCTTGCACTGATTCTCACAAAATTTCAAACCTTTTCATTATTATTGTATTTGTTATGGTCATCAGTGATTTCTTGAGATGGAACCTTCTGGTGAACATTATTGTGATGACAAAGGAAGATTTAGAATATTACATAAACTTAGTTATAAAGTAGCAGCAAGGTTTGCAAGGATTGAATCCAATTTTGAAAGAAGTTCTACTGTGTGTAAAATGCTATCAAACACCACTGTATACTACAGAGAAATCACTCATGAAAGGAAGAGTCAATCAATGCCACAAACTTCATTGTCTTATTTTAAGAAATTGTCATAGCCACCCCAACCTTCAGCATCCACTGCCCTGATCAGTCAGCAGCCATCAACAGAGGTAAGACCCTCACCAGGAAAAAGATAACTAGCTGAAAGCATAGAAGATGGTTAGCATTTTTAATCAGTAAAATACTTTTTAGTTAAAATATGTGCTGTTTTTTAGACATAATAGTATTGCACACTTAATAGACGACAGTGTAGTAGTGTAAACAAAACTTTTATGTGCATGTGCACTGGGAAACTACAATTCACTGACTTGCTTTACTGCAATGTTTTGGAACCAAACGTTCAGTATCTCCAAGGTATACCTGTACTTTACAGTAACTAAATAGATCTAATGGATGTAATAAAGCAATTCTAGAAAAAAATTAAATCATTAATTAAAATTTAAAAATATAGCAGATGAAAGAATGAGCAAATCTTCATATAACCTATAATGAAGTAACTGATTCATGGAGTAAATAAATGGTAAAACCAAAGAGAAAGTTTGTTGGGGAAGATACCAGCTATTATTACCTAAATCCACAAAAAGTGAGGTAACCCCAGCTTACATGAAGTTATCATCTATGTGATATAATAGGATGTACAGAGCGTTACTGCAATATTCTTGCACCCCCCAAAAAATCTAAAGCTTACTGAGCCTATAAATCATATAGATTTATGAAGATGCAGATAAAAAAAGACAGCATGAGGAAAGCATCAGCTATGTGTAAACTAACAACCCACTTTCTTCAACAAGTCAATGTCAAGGGGGAAAAAAGCAAGTAAGGAGAAATGTTCTAGATCAGGGTTTAGGCACTATGGCTTGTGGGGAAACTGCCACCTGTTTTGTATGGCCCTCAAGCTACAGAAGATTTTTACGGTTTTAAAGGGCTCTTAAAGAAAAAAGAATACAGAGATAGAATAGAAAAAAGATGGCAGAGTAGGAGGGCAAGGCAGAAACCACCTCCCACATACACACCAAGGAAGCAACTACAGCAAATTTAACTAAGCCAGAAAACAACCTGAAGACTGCAAAACAGACCGCCTACACCTGGCAAAGAAGAGAAGACCACAGAGAAGGATAAAGTGGTAGAGCCATAATCAAACACACCAGTCCTTTCCCCATCCCAGCTCACAGGCTAGAGGAAGAGAATGGAGCAGGAAGAGGACAGGTGCTCAGGAACATATACCTGGCCCTGGAGATCTGCTCTGAAAACACAAGTCCACACTGTACTGGGTTCAGGTGTGAGCAGAGCTAGACACCAGGAGAGTTGGAGCATTCTGTGAGGCTGATGTTCCTGCCACTCATGGAGGACAGGCACACTCTGCAGGCCTGCTGAGACCCAAAGTGAAGGTGGCAATTTGAAAGATTTTGCCAACAGCAGGCCACCCCAACCTTCAGCATCCACTGCCCTGAGGACATGCAACTTTGGCCCAGCAGCACCACCATCATTGAAGGACATGCAGAGGGCAGCCCCTATCCACAACAATCCCTGCAGAAACACCCCTGCTGTATTTTCAAAGGGCCAGCTGAGGAAAACTGCTATCCTTAGTGGACTAAGATAGACCACTGCAGGCAGACAGACAGAAAGCTGGCCCCACCCACAGCCAACCAAAAGCAACTGAGGTTCTACCACAAAGGAGAACCAGGCACTGGAGAGTAAAAAGTCTTTAGATTCTGGGTACCACAGGACACTTTCTTCATAAAGTCATTACTCTCCAGACCAGGAAGCAGAGCAGATCCATCTAATAAAAGGAAGAAACACAGAAACCCTGACAAAATGAGGTGGCCAAGGAATTTGTTCCAAACAAAATTACAGAATAAGACAACAGAAAGAGGGCTAAATGAAAAAAATCACCAATCTTCTTGATAAATAGTTCAAAGTAGCAGTCACAAATATGGGCACTGATCTACGGAAAAGAATTGAAGATATCAGGGAGGACTTCAACAGAGCTGAGTTGAAAAAAGAGACAGAGATGAGAAATACAGTAAATTAAATGAAATATATAATGGAGGGAATGAATAATACATTGCTGTGACTAGAGGAGACAATTAATGAGATGGAAATTAGAGAACAGGAACACAACAAAGCTGAGGAACAGAGAAAAAAACAATCTCTAGGAATGAAAGAATAAGAGCTGTGTGAAAACTCCAAATAAAACAATATTTGCATAAGAGAGGTAACAAAGAGAAGAGACAAAGGGATAGAAAGTCTCTTTGAGAAGACAATTGTTGAAAACTTCCCAAACCTAGGAAAGGAAATAGATACCCAGGTCATGGAAGCACAGAAAGCCCCTAACAAAAGGAAACCCAGGAAGACAACACCAAGACTTAAAATAATTAAAATGACAAAGAATATGTACAAGGAGAGAATACTGAAAGCAGCGAGAGAGAAAAAAATATTATTTATAAGGGAAAATCCATCAGGGTATCAGCAAACTTCTCAGCAGAAACTTTACAGGCCAAAAGGGAGTGGCAGGAAGTATTTAATGTACTGATACAAAAGGACCTACAACCAAGAATCCTCTATCTTCAGCAAGATTACCATTCAAATTTGAAGGAGAGATTAAACATCTCAGATGAATGGAGGCTAAAGGAATTTATAAATACTAAACCATTAAATACAGGATATTTTAAAGGGACTTCTGTAAATGGAAATGTTCCTAAGCCTAAATAGCCTTCACCAATGAAAATAAACCCACAGTAAAGGTAGTGGAACAACTAATTACCAAGCAAGTATAAAAGCTTTAAAATTTTGGAATAAATTTTTAAAAAGTACTAAAACCAACTATACACAAAATAAGTCAAGGAATACACAAAAAAATACAGATTATAACTAATACTTTAAGTGTGGAGGAAAAAGAAGAAAAAAGAAGTACTTTTAGACTGTGTTTGAAATAGAGTAATCATTATCTTAAGATAATTATTATATAGTAATGAAGCTATCCTTCTACTTTACATTACCACAAAATGAAAGCCTGTAAGAGATACAAAAATTTTTAAAAGAGAAATCTAATCACAAAAGAAAACTATCAATTAACAACGGAAGGGTATGAGAGAGGAAAAAAGGAACTACAAAAACAACCAGAAAACAATGAATAAAATGGCTATAAGTATATACCTATCAATAATTACCTTAAGTGTAAATGAACTGAATGCACCAATCAAAAGACAAAGAGTGACAGACTGGATAAAGAAACAAGATCCATCTATATGCTGCCTAAAAGAAACTCATTTTAGACCCAAAGACATAAATAGACTGAAAGTAAAGGGATGGAAAAAGATATTTCATGAAAATAATAGGGAGAAAAAAGCAGGAATAGTAGACAAAATAGATTTAAAAACAAAGAAAGTAACAAGAGAAAAAGAACATTCCATAATGATAAAGGGATCAGTCCAACAAGAGGATATAACCATTATAAATATCTATGCACCCAACAAAGGAGCACTAAATACATAAAACAAATACTAACAGAATTAAAGAGGGAAATCGATTGCAACACATACATTTTAAGAGATTTCAACACATCACTCACATCAATAGAGCAACTGACAGAAAATGAATAAGGAAACAGGAACTGAACAACACATTAGATCAGATGGAACTAACAGATATCTACAGAACATTCAACCCAAAAGCAGCAGGATACACATTTTTCTCAAATGTATATGGTATGTTCTCTAGACTAGATCACATACTAGGCCACAAATAGAGCCTCAAAGAATTCAAAAAGATTGAAATTGTATCAAGCAACTACTCAGACCACAATGGTATGGAAGTAGAAATAAATTACACGAACAAAACAAAAAACACACACACAGATGCCAAACAACATGCTTCTTAAAAATCAATGAATCAATGAACCAATCAAAAATCAAGCAATACAAGGAAACAAATGAAAACAAAAATACAATGGTTCAAAATTTGTGGGATGCCACAAAAGCAATTCTAAGAGGGATGTACATACCAATACAGGTCTACATCAAGAAACAAGAACAATCCCAAGTAAACAGTCTAAACTCACAATTAAACTAGAAAAAGAAGAACAAATGAAACTCAGTTAGTAGAAAGAGGGACACAATAATGATCAGAGTAGAAATAGACTACAGAAGACTGAAACAATAAAAAAAAAATCAATGAAACCAAGAGCTGGTTCTTTAAGATAAACAAAATAGACAAATTTCAGCCAGACTTATCAAGACAAAAATAGAGAGTACATAAACAAAATCAGAAAAAAATTGATACAAATGACACCAAAGACATACTAAGAATTATTAGAGAAGTCTATTTATGAAAAATAATATGCCAATAAATCAGACTACCTAAAAGAAATGGACAAATTCCTAGAAAAGGACAACCTTCCAAGAATTACCCAGGAAGAAACAGAAAATCTGCACAGACCTATTAAAGTGGTAATCAAAAAACTCCCAAAAAACAAGTCTGAGACCAGATGATTTCACAGCTGAATTCTACCAAACATTAAAAGAAGAGCAAATATCCATCCTTAAATAGTCCAAAAACGAGAGAGGAGAGAATACTTCTAAACACATTCTAGGAGGCCAGCATCACTCTAATACCTCTAATACCAAAACGAGACAAAGACACTAAAAAACAAAAGGAATATTTTAGACCAATATCTCTGATGCACATGCAAAAATCCTCAACAAAAATTAGCAAATTAGATTCAAAAATACATAAAAAGATCATCCATCACAAACAAGTGGGATTTATTCCAGGGATGCAAGGATGGTACGGTATTAGTAAATCAATCAATATCCTACACCACATTAACAAAAAGGCCAAAAACCAGATGATCATCTCAGTAGATGCTGAAAAAGCATTTAACAAAATTTAACATCCATTCATGATAAAAAAACTCAACAAAATGGGAATAGAGGGCATGTATCTCAACCTAATAATGGCTATATACAACAAACCCACAGCTGACCTCATACACAGTGGCAAAAAGCTGAAAGCTTTTCCTCTATTATCAGGAACAAGACAAGGATGTCTACTCTCACCACTTCTATTCAACATAGTTCTGGAGGTCCTAGCCATGGCAATCAGATAACACAAAGAGATAAAAGGCATTCAATTGGGTAAGGAAGAAATTAAACTGTCACTATTTGCAGACATGATACCACACATAGAAAACCCTAAACACTCCACCAAAAAGCTATCAGAACTAATAACTGGATTCAGCAAAGTTGCAGGATGCAAAAGAAATACACAGAAATCTGATGCATTCCTGTATACTAACAACAAACGAGCAGAGAGAGAAATCAGGAAAACAATTTCATTTACAACTGCATCAAAAAGAATAAACTACCTAGGAATACACCTAACCAAGGTGAAAGACCTGCACTCTGAAAACTGTAAGACACTGATGAGAGAAATTAAAGAAACAAAAGTAAATGGAAATCTATTCTATGCTCATGGATAGGAAGAATTAATATTGTCAAAACAGCCATACTGCCCAAAGCAATTTACAGATTCAGTGTGAAAAGAAAATGGAGGTTCCACGGCCAGGATTCTTACCAGACCCTGGTCTGCTTGCCCACTGTGCATGGGCAATGTTCACAGGTTCAGACTCAATATAAAGAGCTCCACCCAGTGCTCTAGGGCTCAGGGCTGTGAGGTGGTGAAGAGGCCCAGAGGCAGAGACCAATTTGCTGCATGCAAACTTGCCCTGAGATGGATGGGACTGTAGCACTTGACCTGCTACCACAAGAATACAGCTGGGTATAAACCCTTTTACCCCAAGAACTTTCTGTTGCCATTTTTTTGGTCTCATCGAATCTGAAGTGAACTTGGCAGGGCTGAAACTTGCAGGCAAGACAACAATCCCTATCAAAATACCCATGGCATTTTCCAATTAAGTAGAGTAAATATTCTTAAAATACATATAGAACCACAAAAGAACCCAAATAGCCAAAGCAATCCTAAGGAAGAACAACAACGCTTTGAGTATTATACTGTCTGACTTGAATCTATACTACAAAGCTACAGTAACCAAAACAATACGGTACTGGAACAAGAACAGAACCATAGATCAATGGAACAGAATAGAGAGCCCAGATATAAACCCAAGCATATATGGTTGATTAATATATGATAGAGGAGCCATGACTATACATACAATGGAGAAAAGACAGTCTCTTCAATAACTGGTTCAAGAAAAACTGGAAAGCTACATGCAAGGGAATGAAACTAAATCACTGTCTAATTCCATATACAACAGTAAACTTGAAATCCATCAAAGACCTGAATGTAAGACATGAAACCATAAAACTCTTAGAAGAAAACATAGGCAAAAATCTCTTGAACATAAGCATGAGCAATTTTTTTCTGTAAATATCTCTTCAGGCAAGGGAAACAAAATAAAAAATGAACAAGTAGGACTACATCAAACTAAAAAGCTTCCGTACAGCAAATGACACCATCAGCAGAACAAAACGCAACGTACACTACAGGAGAATATATTCATAAACAATTTATCTGACAAGGAATTAACATCCAAAATACATAAACAACTCTTATGCCTCAACACCAAAAAACAACCAATAAAAAAATGGGTGGAGGACCTGGACAGACATTTCTCCAAAGAAATATAGATGGTCGACAGACACATGAAAAGATGCTCCACACTGATAATTATGAGGGAAATGCAAATCAAAACCACAATGAGATATCACCTCTCACAGATAGAATGGCCACTATCCAAAGACATGAAAGATGTGTTTGCAATGATGTGGAGAAAAGGGAACCCTCTTGCACCATTAGCTGGAATGTTATTTGGTGCAGCCACTATAGAAAGCAGAATGAAGATTCCTCAAAAAAACAAAAACAGAAATACCATTATGACCCAGTAATTCCACTCTAGGAATTTACCCAAAGAAAGCAAAATCCCTGATTTGAAAAAATACATGCACCCCTGTGTTTACTGCCATATTATTTACAATAGCTAAGTTATGGATGCAACCTAAGTGTCAATCAATAGAAGAATGGATAAAGAAGAGGTGGTGGTACATATATACAACAGAAAATTATTCAGCCATAAAAAAGAAATCCTACCATTTGCAAGAACAGGGATGGACCTAAAGGGTATTATGCTAAATGAAACAGACCAGGTGTAGAAAGAAAAATATCATATGATTTCACTTACTTATGGAATATAAAAATAAAACAAAAAAATGAACAAAATAACAATAGACTCATAGACACTGAGAAGTGACTGATGGTTACCATGGGGAAGGGGCTGGGGTGGGTAGTTTGGGAGGGTGAGGGGGATAAAGGAGCACAAAAATTCTCATTGTAATGTAAGTTGTCGTGGGCATAGTAGCAAGGCATTGAGAATACAGTCAAGGACTGTGATACATCTTCCTATGTTTACAGGTAGTAACTACTCTAACGGGGTAAGGATTTAATAATATGGGTAACTGCTGAACCACTGTGTGTATACTTGAAACAGAAGACTGTCCAAAATACTTCAATTTAAAAAAATTATAAAAATAAAAGAAAAAAATAAAAACAATAAATCCTCTTGATCTAACCACTAATTTACAGAGAACAAAGAGGGACAGCAAGTCGAAAAACACTACAGGAATGGAATCATCAAAAGCTCTACAGAACAAATAGCTCAGTTTCTTGAACAAATAAACCACAAGGTTAAAAAAAGCCATGGTTGGAGTTAGGCAGGGGAGGCAACTTTCAGATTAAAAGATGATTAATTTGATAATAATTTGATCAACACTAAAAAGCTGTTTATAAATAAGACTCACTATAGTTGGAGTGATGGATAGATTCACACATGATAAATTGTAATGGTACAATTAAATATATATAAATAAATATAATGGTACAACTGCATATTTATGGTTGCTTTTCATCACAAAATATTGGGGGGAAGTTCTGTCAAATTCAAGGAATCTGAATACTGAATAGATATTTGACTTAAAAATTCT
Organism: Phataginus tricuspis; assembly: GCA_029783875.1. Lineage (NCBI taxonomy): Eukaryota > Metazoa > Chordata > Mammalia > Pholidota > Manidae > Phataginus > Phataginus tricuspis. Next base: position 5,594,863 of record JAQQAC010021848.1, read on the forward strand.
TTTTTTTCACATTAAAAGCAGGAGTCTAGAAGGAAATTGACTTAAATATGGCAGCATGAGAGGTGAGATAGAAACCTCCTCCCACAACCACATATAATATGAAAACATAGCAAATACAACTAATCCTGAAAGAACAACAGGAAAGAAGGCTATGACAGACTGCCTACACCTGGGGAACAGAACAGACCTTATGGAAAAGGGTAAAGTACCAAAGCCGTGATCCAGAGGGACCCAAGACCTTCCCCCACCCCACTTACTAGCGGGAGGAAGGGAGGAGAAATGGAGTGGGGAGGGGGTGGAGGCCTAGGACTGCTGAACACTTGGTCCTGGAGATCTGCTCTAGGAGCATGAACCCACATTACATGGTGCTCTGGAGATTAGTGGGGTTGGAAAGCTAAGACAGACAAAATACTTGGAGAGACTGAGATTCCAGCCACTTCTGGAGAACAGGTACACACAACTGGCCACTATAGGACAAAACAATGGCGAGCACTCTGAGAGACTTCCTAACAGCGAGAGGGCTGCTAAAGGGTTAAGGATTACATAGAGCTTGCTGCTCAGGATAAAGAACAGGTGGACAAAAGTGTCCTGGCGCACTCAGCCCAGCAGGCTGGGAACTGTCAGGAGCTTCAGGTACTACATCCCCTGGTTGGCAATGCAGCTATGAGGCCTCACACTGCAATACACAGCCTGCCGCTCATTCCTCCGGGTGGACACCGACTCACAAACTAGCTGCCCCTGGCACTGCACCACGCCAGACAGAGGGCGGCCCTGCATATGGGAGCTACAAGTGCATAGCATAGAGGCCTGCTGGCCCTGGCAGTGGAGGCAGGCACTGAAGCCGGGAAGCAGGAAAGAGCTCTTTCCTCCTGGCAGGCACTGGCACCACTCGCCTGGGACCCCTGCCATCGCTCCAAGGGCTAGGCAGCTCCAGAGAGTAGAACTTCTGGACACTAGAGGGCGCCATGTACAATTATGGAACGTCAAAAGGAATCTGGTTCAACCCAAAATACCACAAACAACAGAAAGAGGACCAAGTGAAACTGGACTCACCAATTTTCCTGAAAAAGATATCAAAATAAAAATCATAAACATGATCACAGAGCTACAGAAAACTATTCAAGACCTCAGGGAGGAATTCAAGAAATAGAAAATTTGAAAAATACAGAATCTAAAATGAAACATACAATGGAGGGATTTAAAAGCAGATTAGATAAAGTAGAGAACAAAGTAAATGAAAAAGAAATTAGAGAAAAGGAATACAAAGAAACAGAGGAGAGAGAAAAAAGGACTTCTAGGAATGAATTAAAATGGCAAATATCAGGGACAAAGATTATTAAAAGCAAAGAGAAAAAAAGATCACATACAAAGGAAAACCCATCAGGCTACCTTCAGACTTCTCAATAGAAACCTTACTGGCCAGAAGGGAGTGGCATGATATATTTAATGCAATGAAAAAAAGGACCTCGGGTCAAGAATACCCAGCAACATTATCATTTATATTTAATGGAAGGATTAAATAATTTCCAGATAAGCAGAAGTTGACAAAATTTACCTCCAAGAAACTGTCTCTACAGTGTATTGTGGAGGGACTGTTATGGACTGAAGTGTTGCTAAGGCTAAATAAATGTTACCAGAGAAATTAAAACTACAGTAAAAGAGATTTTTGGATTGATTCAAGATGGCGGTGTAAGAGGTGAGACAGAGAACTCCTCCCAAAACCACAGATAGTTTGAAAATATAGTTAATACAACTAACCCTAAAACAGCAACAGGAAAGAAGGCTGCACCAGACTGCATACAGACCTTAGGAACAGAGCAGACCTCATGAAAACGGTAACGTAAGAAAGCCTTGATCTAGTGGGACCCGAACCCTTCCCCCACCCAGCTCACTGGTGGAAGGAAGAGAAATGGAGCGGGAGATGGGGTGGAAGCCTGGGACTGCTGAACACCTAGCCCTGGAGATCTGTTTTGCAAGCAGAAACCTACATTGTGTGGTGCTCTGGAGGATGGGGAGCTGGGACTGGCGGAGTGCTTGAGAGACAGACTCTGGCTATTTCTGGAGGGCAGGATCCACACCCGGCCACTCTGGGAGAAGGGAAAGGCAGGTGGTCTGACAGGTTTCCTAGCAGCAAGAGGGCTGCTAAAGGGGCGGGGTTTGCACAGAGCTTGCTGTATGGAAAAAGGAATAGGGGGACAAGGTTGTCTGGGCATGCTCTGCCCAGCAGATTGGGAACTTTGGGAGCTTCAGGCGCTGCATCCCCCAGGCTGGCTACTCAGCTCCGAGGCCCCCCACTGTGATACACAGCCTGCCGAGTCTTTCTCCTTGCCGGACAGCACTGGCTCACAAATGGACAGTCACTGCTCTGGCGTAAGGGCAGCCAGAGGAAGGTCCAACCTACAACATCTAGAGACAACAAGCACAGAGGCTTACACCTGTGTACTTTGCCCACTGGCTCTGATACAGGAGACAGGCAGGGCACAGGGGAATTGGGAAACAGATTTTTCCTCCCCCAAAAGCACCAGCTCCGCTCCCCTACGAACCACAACCTTACTCTAGGGGTTGAGCAGCTACAGGCACTGGAGCTTCTGGGCAATAGAAGGCATCACATATAAATATGAAACATCAAAAGAACATGGTTCAGACACCAAAATCTCACAAACCCCAGAAAAAGGACCAAGTGAAACTGAACTCACCAATCTTTCTGAAAGAGAGTTCAAAATAAAAATCACAAACATGCTTATGGAGGTAGAGAAAAATATTCAAGAACTCAAGAATGAATTTAAGACAAAGGTTGAATCATTAAAAAAACCGTATCAGAAATGAAACATAAACTGGAGGGATTTAAAAGCAGATTAGCTGTAGTGCAAGAGAGGGCAAATGGAATAGAAATTAGAGAAGAGGAATACAAAGAAGCTGAGGCACAGACAGAAAAAAGAATATCTAAGAATGAAAGAATATTGAGAGAACTGTGTGACCAATCTAAACGGAACAATATTCGCATTATAGGGTACCAGAAGAAGGAGAGAGAAAAAGGCATAGAAAGTGTCATTGAAGAGGTAATTGCCAAAAACTTCCCCAATCTGGGGAAGGAGATAGTCTCTCAAGCCATGGAGGTGCACAGATCTCCCAACACAAGGGACCCAAGGAAGACAACATCAGACATATAAAAATTAAAATGGCAAAGATCAAAGATAAAGACAGACTTTTAAAAGCAGTTAGAGAGAGAAAAAAAAGATCACATACAAAGGAAAACCCATCACGCTCTCATCAGATTTCTCAACAGAAACCTTACAGGCCAGAAGGGAGTGGAATGATATATTTAATGCAATGAAGCAGAAGGGCCTTGAACCAAGAATACTCTATCCGACAAGGTTATCATTTAAATTTGAAGTATGGATTAAACAATTTTCAGATAAGCAAAGGCTGAGAGAATTTACCTCCCACAAACTACCTCTACAGTGCATTTTGGAGGGACTACTATTGATGGAAGCATTCCTAAGGCTAAAAAGATGTCACCAAAGGGATAGCAAACAGTACAGAATATGATTCATAACATACAAAGAATGGAGGAGGAAGAAAAAGGAGGAAAAAAAGAATCTTTACGCTGTTTGTACTAGCATACGAAGTGAGTTAAATTAGACTGCTAGATAGTAAAGGAATTAGCCTTGAACCTTTGGGAGCCACAAATTTAAAGCCTGCAATGGCAGTAAGTACATACCTATCAATAATCACCCTAAATGTAAATGGTCTGAATGCACCAATCAAAAGACGTAGAGTCACTAAATGGACAAATAAACAAGATCTATCTATATGCTGCCTACAAAAGACTCACTTAAAACCAAAAGACATACACAGACTGAAAGTAAAGGGATGGAAAAAGATATTTCATGCATCTAACGGTGAGAATAAAGCAGTAGTTGCAGTACTTGTGTCAGACAAAACAGACTTCAAAACAAAGAAAATCACAAGAGACAAAGACGGACATTACATAATGGTAAAAGGGTCAGTCCAACAAGAGGATATAACCATTATAAATATCTATACACACAACAAAGGATCACCTACATATGTGAAACAAATACTAACAGAATTAAAGGAGGAAATAGAATGTAATGCATTCATTTAGGGAGACTTCAACACACCACTCACTCCAAAGGACAGATAAACAAGACAGAAAATAAACAGAGATGGGGCACTGAACAACGTATTAAAACAGATGGACCAAACAGACATCTACAGAACATTCCATCCAAAAGCAACAGATACACATTCTTCTCAACTGCCCATGGAACATTTTCAAGAATAGATCACATACTAGGCGACAAAAAGAGCCTCAGCAAATTCAAAAAGACTGAAATTGTACCAACCAGCTTCTTAGACCACAAAGGTATGAAACCAGAAATAAAGTACTCAGAGAAAATGAAAAAGCCCACAAACACATGGAGGCTTAATAACATGCTCCTAAATAATCAATGGATCAATGACCAAATAAAAACAGAGATCAAGCAATATATGGAGATAAATGACAACAGTAATTCAACACCACAAAATCTGTGGGATGTAGCGAAGGCCGTGCTAAGAGGGAAGTATATTGCACTACCAGCCTACCTCAGGAAAGAAGAATAATGCCAAATGAACAGTCTAAACTCACAATTAATGAAACTAGAAAAGGAAGAACAAATGAGGCCCAAAGTCAGTAGAAGGAGGGACATAATAAATATTAAAGTAGAAATAAACAAAATTTAGAAGAATAAAACAATAGAAAGAATCAATGAAAGAAGGAGCTGGTTCTTCAAGAAAATAAGCAAAATAGATAAACCACTAGCCAGACACATCATCAAAAAAAGAGAATCTATACACATAAATAGAATCAGAAAAAAAAAAGGAAAAATCACTACGGACACAACAGAAATACAAAGAGTTAACAGAGAATACTATGAAAAATTATATGCCAACAAACTGGATAACCTAGAAGAAATGGACAACTTTCTATAAAAATACAACCTACCAAGGCTGACCCAGAAAGAAACAGAAAATCTGAATAGGCCAATTACCAGCAAAGAAATTGAATTGGTAATCAAAAACCTACCTAAGAATAAAACACCTGAACCAGATGGTTTCACTGCTGAATTTTATAAAACATTTAGTGAAGATCTAATACCCATCCTTCTTAAAGTTTTCCAAAAAGTAGAAGAGGAGGGAACACTCCCAAACTCAATCTAGGAGGCCAGCATCACTCTAATACCAAAACCAGGCAAAGACACCACAGAAAAGAAAATTACAGACCAGTATACCTGATGAACAAAGATGCAAAAATACTTAACAAAATAATAGCAAACCAAATTCAAAAATACAACAAAAAGATCATCAATCATGATCAAGTGGGATTCCTCCCAGGGATGCAAGGATGGTACAACATTTGAAAATCCATCAATATCAACCACTGGATGAAAAAAACAAGGACAAAAACCACACGATCATCTCCATAGATGCTGAAAAAGCATTTGACAAAATTCAACATCCATTCATGATAAAAACTCTCAACAAATGGGTATAGAGGGCAAGTACTTCAACATAATAAAGGCCATATATGACAAACCCACAGCCAACATTATACTTAACAGCAAGAAGCTGAAAGCTTTTCCCTTAAGATAGGGAACAAGACAGGATGCCCACTCTCCCCACTTCTATTCAACATGGTACTGGAGGTCCTAGCCACGGCAATCAGACAAAACAAAGAAATAAAAGGCATCCAGATTAGTACGGAAGACGTCAAACTGTCCTGTTTCCAGATAACATGATATTGTACATAAAAAACCCTAAAGAATCAGCTCCAAAATTACTAGATCTAATATGTGAATTCAGCAAAGTTGTGTGATACAAAATTAATACACAGAAATCTGTTGCATTTCTTTACACTGATGGTGAACTAGCAGAAAGAGAAATCAGGAAAACAATTCCATTTACAATTGCAACAAAAAGAATAAAATACCTAGGAATAAACCTAATTAAGGAAGTGAAAGACCTATACTCTGACAACTACAAGACACTCATGAGAAAAATTAAAGAAAATACCAATAAATGGAAACACATCCCGTGCTCATGGATAGGAAGAATTAATATTGTCAAAATAGCCATCCTGCCTAAAGCAATCTACAGATTCAATGCAATTCCTATTAAAATACGAACAGCATTGTTCAATGAACTAGAGCAAATCATTCTAACATTCATATGAAACCAGAAAGACCCTGAATAGCCAAAGCAATCCTGAGAAGGAAGAATAAAGTGGGGGGAATTACACTCCCTGACTTCAAGCTCCTACTACAAAGCTACAGTAATCAAGACAATTTGGTACTGGCACAAGAACAGAACCATAGATGAATGGAACAGACTAGAGAGGCCAGACATAAACCCAAGCATATATGGTCAATTAATATATGATAAAGGAGCCATGGATATACAATGGGGAACTGACGGCCTCTTCAGCAGCTGGTGTTGGCAAAACTGGACAGCTACATGTAAGAGAATGAAACTGAAACTGGATTATTGTCTAACCCCATACACAAAGGTCAACTCAAAATGGATCAAAGACCTGAATGTAAGTCATGAAACCATAAAACTCTTAGGAAAAAACAGGCAAAAATCTCTTGGATACAAACATGAGCAACTTCTTCATGAACATATCTCCCCAGACAAGGGAAACAAAAGCAAAAATGAACAAGTGGGACTATATCAAACTAAAAACCTTCTGTACAGCAAAGGACACCATCGATAGAAAAGACATCCTACAGTATGGCAGAATATATTCATAAATGACATATCCAATAAGAGTTGACATCCAAAGTATATAAAGAGTTCATCCACCTCAACAAACAAAAAGGAAATAAGTCAATTAAAAAATGGGCAGAGGAGATAAACAGACACTTCTCCAAAGAAGAAATTCAGATGGCCAACAGACACATGAAAAGATGCTCCACGTCATTAATAATCAGAGAAATGCAAATTAAAACCACAATAAGATATCACCTCACACCAGTTAGGATGGCCCCCATCCAAAAGACAAACAACAACAAATGCTGGCGAGGATGTGGAGAAAGGGGAACCCTCCTATACTGCTTGTGGGAATGTAAATTAGTTCAACCATTGTGGAAAGCAGTATGGAGGTTCCTCAAAACACTCAAAATAGAAAAACCATTTGACCAAGAAATTCCACTCCTAGGAATTTATCCTAAGAATGCAGCAGCCCAGTTTGAAAAAGACATATGCACCCCTATGTTTATCACAGCACTATTTACAATAACCAAGAAATAGAAGCAACCTAAGTGTCCAATAAAGAAGATGTGGTACATATACACAATGGAATATTATTCAGCCATAAGAAGGAAACAAATCCTACCATTTGCAACAACATGGATGGAGCTGGATGGTATTAATGCTGAGTGAAATGAGCCAGGAGGAGGAAGACAAATACTAAATGATTTCACTCATCTGTGGAGTATAATAACAAATCAAAAACTGAAGGAACAAAATAGGAGCAGACTCAATTCACAGAACCCAAGAATGGACTAGCAGTTACCAAAGAGAAAGGGGTTGGGGAGGGTGAGTGGGAAGGGAGGGATAAGGGGTATTATGATTAGCGCACATATTATGGGGGGGGGGCAAAGGGAAGGAAATATAACACAGAGAAGACAAGTAGTGATTCTATAGCATCTTACTATACTGATGGACAATGACTGTAATGGGATATGTGGTGGGGACTTGATAATAGGGGAGTCTCATAACCATAATATTGATCATGTAATTGTACATTAATAATAGCAAAATTTAAAAAAAGAAGTAAAAAAAAAACTACAGCAAAAGAAGTAGAATAATTAATTACTAGCAAATGCAAAATTAAATCAACTACCCCCAAAGTCAGTCAAGGGATACACAAAGTGTACAGAATATGACGTAGTATATAAAGAATGGAGGAGGAAAAAAAAGGAGGGAAAAAAAGAACCTTTAGATTGTGTTTGTAATAGCATACTAAGTGAGTTAAGACTGTTAGATAGTAAAGAAGCTTCCCTGGAACCCTTGGTAACCACGATCAAAAGTGTGCAATGGCAGTTAAGTACATACCTATGGAAAATCACCCTACATGTAAATGGTCTGAATGCACCAATCAAAAGACACAGTCACTGAATGGATAAAAAATCAAGACCTCTCTATATGCTGCCCACAAGAGACTAATTTCAAACCCAAAGACATACACAGACTAAAAGTGAAGGGATGGAAAAGGTATTTCATGCATTAGGGAGAAAAAGCAAGGGTTGCAGTTCAACATACCCCTCATTCCAGAGGACAGAGCAACTAGACAGAATATAAATAAGGAGACAAATGCACTGAAAAATACATTAGAACAGATAGACCTAACAGACATCTACAGAACATTCTACCCAAAAGGAGGATACACATTCTTCTCAAGCGCACAAGGACCATTTTCAAGAATAGATCATATACTAGGCCACAAAAGGAGCCTCAGTAAATTCAGAAGAATTGAAACTGTACCAACAAGCTTCTCAAACCACAAAGGTATGAAAAGCCCACAAACACATATAGGCTTAACAGCATGCTCCTAAATAATCAATGGATCAATGACCAAATAAAAACAGAGATCAAGCAATATATGGAGACAAATGAAAACAATAAGTTAACACCACAAAATCCGTGGGATGCAGCAAAGGCCATGTATAAAAGGGAAGTATATTGCAATACAGACCTACCTCAGGAAAGAACAATCCCATATTAACAGTCTAAAATCACAATTAACAAAACTAAAAAAAGAACAAATGAGGCCCAAAGTCAGTAGAAGGAAGGACATAAGAGATTATAGGAGAAATAAACAGAATCAAGAAGAATAAAACAATAGAGAGAATCAATTAAAGCACGAGCTGGTTCTATGAGAAAATTAATGAAATAGCCAGACTTATCAAGAAAAAAGAGAATGTACCCACATAAACAGAATCAGAAATGAGAGAGGAAAAACTACTATAGACACCACTGAAATACAAAGAATTATTAGAGAATACTATGAAAAATTATATGCTAACAAACCGGAAAACCTAGAAGAAATGGACAACTTTCTAGAAAAATACAACCTTCCAAGATTGACCCAGGAAGAAACAGAAAATCTGAACAGACCAAATACCAGCAATGAAACTGAATTGTTAATCAAAAAACTACCCAAGAACAAAACCTCCGGACCAGATGGATTCATCACTGAATTTTATCAGACATTTAGAGAAGACATAATACCCATTCTCCTTAAAGTTTTCCAAAAAGTAGAAGAGGAGAGAATATTTCCAAACTCATTCTTGAGGCCAGCACCACTTTACTACCAAAACTAGACAAGATACCTCAAAAAAAGAAAATTACAGACCAACAGCCCTGATGAACATAGATGTAAAAATACTCAACAAAATATTAGCAAACCAAATTCAAAAATACATCAAAAAGATCATCTATCATGATCGAGTAGGATCTATTCCAGGGATGGAAGGATGGTACAATTATTTGAAAATCCATCAACATCATACATCACATCAACAAAAAGAAGACAAAACTCATATGATCTCAATAGATGCTGAAAAAGCATTTGACAAAATCCAACTTCCATTCATGATAAAAACTCTCAACAAAATGGATATAGATGGCAACAACCTCAACATTAATAAAGGCCGTATATGACAAACCCACAACCAACATGACAATTAAGTGCGAAAAGCTGAAAGTTTTTCCTCTAAGATGGGGAACAAGACAAGGATGCCCACTCTCACCACTCTCGTTCAACATAGTACTGGAGGACGGTCCTAGCCACAGCAATCGGACAACACAAAAGAAATAAAAGGCATCCAGATTGGTATGGAAGAAGTTAAATTGTCATTGTTTGCAGATGACATGATACTGTACATAAAAAACCCTAAAGAATCCACACAAAACTACTAGAATAACTGAATTCAGCAAAGCTGGAGGATAGAAAATCAATACACAGAAATCTGTTGCATTCCTATATACTAATGAAGTAGCAGAAAGAAATCAGGAAAACAATTCCATTTACAACTGCTTCAGTAAGAATAAAATACCTAGGAATAAACCACACCAAACAGGTGAAAGACCTATACTCTGAAAACTATGAGACACTTATGAGAGAAATTAAAGAAGACACCAATAAATGGAAATACATCCCATGCTCATGGACAGGAAGAATTAATATTGTCAAAATGGCCATCCTGCCTAAAGCAATCTACAGATTCAATGCAATCCCTATCAAAATATCAACAGCATTTTTCAACGAACTAGAACAAATAGTTGTAAAATTCATATGAAACCACAAAAGATCCCAAATAGCCAAAGCAATCCTAAAAAGGAAGAATAATGCTGGTGGTTATGCTCCCTGACTTCAAACTCTACTACAAAGCCACCGGAATCAAGACAATTTGGTACTGGCACAAGAGCAGACCCAAAGATAATGGAACAGAATAGAGAGCCCAGATATAAACCCAAGCATATATGGTCAGTTAATATACAATAAAGAAACCATGGACATACAATGGGAAAATGACAGCCTCTTCAACAACTGGTGTTAGCAAAACTGGACAGCTAGATGTAAGAGAATCAAACTGGATTATTGTCTAACCCTATACACAAAAGTAAACTCGAAATAGATCAAAGATCTGAATGTAAGTCATAAAACCATAAAACTCTTAGAAGAAAACATAGGCAAACTCTCTTGAATATAAATATGTGCAACTTTTTCCTGAACACATCTCCTCGGGCAAGGGAAACAAAATAAAAATCGAACAAATGGGACTACGTCAAACTAAAAGGCTTCTGTACAGCAGAGGACATCATCAGTAGAACAAAAAGGCATCCTACAGTATGGGAGAATATATCTGTAAATGACATATCCAAGAACGGGTTTAACATCCAAAATATATAAAAACCTCACACATCTCAACACCTAAAAACCAAATCACCTGATAAAAAAAATGGACAGAGGAGCTAAACAGACATTTCTCCAAAGAAGAAATTCAGATGGCCAACAGGCACATGAAAGATGTTCCACATCGCTAATAATCAGAGAAATGCAAATGAAAACCACAATGAGGTATCACCTCACACCACTTAGGATGGCCAACATCCAAAAGACAAGGAACAACAAATGCTGGTATGGATGCAGAGAAAGGGGAACCGTCCTACACTGTTGGTGGGAATGTAAGCTAATTCAGCCATTGTGGAAAGCAATATGGAGGTTCCTCAAAAAACTGAAAACAGAAATATCATTTGACCTGGGAATTCCACTCCTAGGAATTTACCCAAACAAGATCCCAGATTCAAAAAGACATATGCACTCCTATGTTTATCACAGCACTATTTACAATAGCCAAGATATGGAAGCAACCTAAGTGTCCATGTTTAGATGAATGGATAAAGAAGGTGGTACATATACACAATGGAATACTATTCAGCCATAAGAAAACAAATCCTACCATTTGCAACAACATGGATGGAGCTAGAGGGTATTATGCTCAGTGAAATAAGCCAGGCAGAGAAAGACAAGTACCAAATGACTCCCCTCATTTTTGGAGTTTAACAACAAAGCAAAACTGAAGGAACAAAACAGCAGCAGACTCACAAACTCCAAGAAGGGACTAGTGGTTACCACAGGTGAATGGGTGGAGGGAGGGTGGAAGGGGAGTGAGGGAGAAGAGGATTGAGGGGTATTATGATTGGCACACATGGTGTGGGTTGGGTCATGGAGAAGACAGTGTAGCACAGAGAAGACAAATAGTGGTTCTGTGGCATCTTACTAGGCTGATGTACAGTGACTTCAATGGGGTATGGTGGGGACTTGATAATATGGGTAAATGTAGTAACCACAATGTTTTTCATGTGAAACCTTCATAAGAGTGTGTATCAGTGATACCTTAATAAATAAATAAATAATATAAATAAAAAGCTGGAGTCTAATTTCCTCCACCTTGAACAGGCATTAGTTTTAATAACTCCCTTCTAACCAGTCAAATGTGGCAGAAGTGAAGCTGTCTAACTTCCAGGGCTAAGTCATGAAAAGAACACAAGCTCTCTATCTCAGAATGGTTTCCTTTGTAATCCAGAATCATATTGGGGAAAAAAAACACCTATAAAGGCCATTATGTACAGATCTGGCCTATACGCCAACTAAAATCACAGCCAACAACCAGCATCAATTGTAACACTTTTGAATGAACACACCCACAGATTATTCTAGCTCCACGCCTTCATGGTGCCCAGCTGCTAAACAGTAAACAGAGACTAGCTGTACCCAACTCCTGCCCAAATTGCAGTTCTGTAAGCAAATTAAATATTGTTGCCTTAAACCACTAAATTTGGGGATAGTTGTGTAACCATATATAAATTAAATAGAAAACACAATCAAAATCCCATCTCGATCTTTTGAGAAATTTGACATATTTTTCTAAGACGTATAAGAAGTGAAGGTTCAGAAAAAGCTGTGCCAACTTTGGAAAAGGCCCAAGAGAAGAATCTGTCCTAACAGATATAAAAACATACTACAGGACTACTTTTGTAGCTATTTTTTAAAAACCATACTGTTGTAGGAGAGAAAAACAGACAAAAGAAACAACAGAATGAAAGATCCATGATATTTGGGGACATAATACATGACATTCTGGAGTCTAACTATCTGAGCTCAAATCCTGGTTATGACTCATTGTAAATTACTTAACCTCTCTGACTTTTGGTTGGCCCTCTATAAAATGACTAATAATAATGCTACCTAACTCATAGAGTTGTTACGATGATGAAGGCAGTTCTTAAAAGTGCTTAGAAGCCCTTCACATACTAAGTTAAGTGTATATAAGACAGTTGTGGTAATTTAAAAAGTAATAAAGAACCATCAAAGTGAAAAGACAATCTATGGAATGGGAAAAAATATTTGCAAACCATATATCTGATATGGGGTTAATATCCAGAATATATAAAGGACTCATAACAACTTAATAGCAAAAATAACCCAAGAAAAAAATTGGCAAAGAACCTAAATATTTCCAAAGAAAATACATGCAAGGCCAACAGGTACATGCAATGTCACTAGTCATTAGGGAAATGCAAATTAAAACCACAAAATATCACCTCATGAACCTGTTAGAATGTCCATCATCAAAAAGACATAACAAATGCTTGTGTGGATGTGGAGGAAAGGGAGCACTTCTGCACTGTTGGTGGGTTTGTAACTCGATGCTCCAACTATAGAAAACAGTATGGAGGATCTTTAAAAAATTAAAAACAGAATAAAGCAATTCCACTTCTGGGAATATTTCTGTTAGGCAGAAAGACAAAAATAAGTGGGATGAAAAGGAGACAGGGCCCCCCAAAGATGACTCAGGGAGTTAATCAGATAGAGCCAGAAAGCCAGAAATGACTCAGAGAGTTAATCAGATGAAGCCACAGGGTCAACGAGTGACTCAGGAAACGTCCAGGGTCTCCCCAGATAAGAAACATCAGAAGCACAGGCACAGCACAGCCCCTGTCCCCATTTCACCAATCAGAAAAAGCCTAGAGAGCTGACAGCTGTCAATCAAGGACCTCTCTGCCCTGCCAAAAACCACATAAAAGAAGCCTCAGAATGATCATCTGGGCCTGTCTTAGGCAGGCCCGTTCTGTTACTCTATGCAGAGTGTATTAAAATTTACTTTTCTTTCATGACTTTGGTTTCTTGTCTCACTATATCTGACTTCCCTGAGACACTGAGCCAAGTCCTTTCCTTCCTAAAGTATTTTGGTGCCATGACTCGGATAACACAGTGGTAAGTCACTCTTACTTTCATTTTTTGTTGAGCAGCCATTCTGGCCAAAAGAGGGCATGGGTCAGCCACATTAAAATGCCACTAGGGCAGGCCACTGCTAGAAGTCCCGTGAAAGGATAAGATGGTCACAGATCAGGGATAGAAGGATTAGGCTTTCTGCCACCCACAAGACAACATCTGCACAACCAGGCACACAGTAAAGCACACCCCAGTCCAACCTCTGGCCATCTCCCAAATAGGTTTTTTTGCTGCCTGACACTATGTCCTTTCCAGTTTCCATTTGATTGAGCTACCTTCTGGCTCCCACAAAGACCTTCTGTCAGTCTTGATTTCCACTGTCTCCAGCTCTTCGGATCACCTCAAATTACAGTAAGCCCACTTTACCCCTTCACTAGGAAGCCAAAGGACTAGTCCTCCATATCCCACTTGGAAATGTCCGAGGAGGGATGCATTAAGGTCCTGGGAAGCCGGCTGTGCCAGGACCTCTGGGATAGACCCTGGGATGCTGGGCTCTCTAACCCATTCTGCAGGATTATAGTCTTTCAGTTCTCTGTCCTGTTGCCAGAGATGTCTGAAACAGGAATAGATTTCCAGGTCTTGGGACGCTAAGACCTCTGGGATAGACCTTGAGATGCTATGCTCTCTAACCCATTCATTTCTTCCTAGGTGGGCAACCACGAGTCCATTCCAGCTACCACATCTCTGGGCTGTATTCTTTCTCACTGGTCCCAGATAGATGCAGAGACACTTAAAAAAAAAAGACTAATATTCTTTTGCAACACAGTCTTGCCCCAATATCAACCAGGGGACCAGGCGCAGTGGCCACTTAATGGAACTCTTAACCCTAACACCCTCATGCAGCTTGACCTTTTATGCAAAAAGCTAGGTAAATCAGCAGAGATCCCATATGTTCAGGCTTTCTTCTATCCTAAAAGCTGAGAGGATCTCTGCCAGACTTGTAAGTTAAAAAGTCCTCCCAGCCTTCCCTCTGCTCCACTGCCTGCTTTACCTCCACTCCACTACCCAGGACCACCCAAGGGCAAAGTGTCACAGCCAACTCCATATAGCCATCAAGAACAGAGTCCTGAGTACTCAAATCAACTCCCAAAGACACCTGCTAAAGTTTTCCCATTAGTAGAAATCGCAGGTGGAGAATTTGGCACAGTGTTAGTCCAGAAACCTTTTTTACTAACTGAATTAAAACAGCTTAAAACTTTCTTGGCAGCTATACTACCAGTCCAGATAACTATATTGATCAATTCCAGCACATCAGTCTAGCTAATGACCTCACCTGGAAAGATGTCATGATAATCCTGGGACAGACACTCTCTGACCCTGAACAAGAGAGAATTATTAAAGAAGCCCGTAAATTTTCCAGTAGCCTCCACTTATCAGACACTAAATTTCCCATTGGCGAAACAGCTGTCCCCTCTACAGACCCTAATTGGGATTATAATGATAAAGATGATATGATATGCGGGGAAGAAACCACTTCCTCTTTTGCATAAAGACAGGGCTAAAGAATACCAGGCAAAAAGTTATTAACTATTCAAAAGTTGCTGCCATTAGTCAGGGACCAGAGGAAAAACCTGTCACTTTCTTAGAAAGACTGAGAGACACCCTCACTAAATATACTAATCTAGATTTAGACACATATGAGGGACAAGGAATTTTGAGAGATAAATTCCTCTCACAGTCATCATCTGATATTAGGAGAAAATTACAAAAACAGATCCAGACAAACTCTAATAGCAGTGTAGATAAACTCCTGACCACAGCCAATACTGTGTTCTATGGCCTTGATCAAGAAGAAGAGGATAGGGCTCAGGAAAAGGAAAAGAGGAAGGAGACCCAACATACTCAGCTATTAGCTGCCCTTGCGGTTCAGTCCATGTCCAGAGGCTCACCAGGTCCTGACCGGAATTCTAAGAAAGATAATAAGTGTAATATCTGTCTTAAGACCAGACATTGGGCTAAGAACTGTCCTAACAGAGATAAGCCTCCACAATCTCCCTGCTACAAATGTAAGGAAATGGGTCACTGGGCTGCCCTTTGCCCTATGAGCTGCAGGGCCCTGGGCCATTGGAGCCGTCCATGGTCCTTGAGCTCCTTTCACAGGAATGAAGAGGCCCTGGCCAGTGAGCCCCAATCCATGACAATGACATCACTGGACTAGAGCTTAGGGTAACCATGGACGTGGCAGGTTGGACAATTTTCTTTTTAAATGACACCGGAGCCTCCTACTCTGCCCTCAGTTCCTATTCCGGACTCCTATCCTCTCGAACTTGTACAGTAGTTGGAGTGACAGGGACCCAAACTACTCGGCCCTTCACTCCACCCTTAGGATGTCTCCTCCATAGCCATTATTTTTCACATCCATTTTTAGCTGTAAAAAAATGCCTTATTTTCTCTCTTGGGACAAGACATTAGAAAATTACACACAAGGATGATTTTTAGCTTTCCCGAGCTAGTCAGACTCCTCTCCAACTTCTGGTTGTTCCTAAAACCCCCTTGTCAGCTTTTTAGGACTGGGAATAGTCTATTAATCCTGACGTTTGGGAAAGGGAATCCCAGGAGTTATCCAGCTCAAAGATCCAACTAAATTTCCTAGCAAAAACAATCTCCTATAAAGCCTGAGGCTCGTAAAGGCCTCCAGCCTATGTTAAACATGGGTAGTTCCAACTAATTTGCCTTACAATACTCCAGTCCTGCCCATCAAAAAGAAAGATCGGACTTCCAGGAAGATGGCAGTGTAAGCAGGGTGGCAGAAATTTCCTCCCAAAACTATATATATATCTATGGAACTACAGCAAATAAAACTATTCCTAAAAGAGAGACCAGAATACACAGGAAAACGCACAGCATGCAGCTACACCTGAGAGGACTCGGCACCCCAAGAGGCGGGTAAGATAAAGAGCCGCGACCCGGCGGGACCCAAGCACACACCCACTCCAGCGCACCGGCGGGAGGAGAGGATTCAGAGGCGGGAGGGAGTGGAAGTACAGGCCTGCAAAATAACCAGCCCCGGTGATCTGCGCAGGGAGCACTGACGCATATCGCGTGGCGTAGCGGAGGTTGGAGAGACAGAGGGTGCAGGATCTGAGCGGGGAATGCTCCAGGGTGCTTGCAGCCGGCTACCAGGAAGGAAAAAAAAAAAAGAAGAAAAGCATGTGCTTTTTTTCAGCGGTCTTAAAGACACAGGAGCCCAGCGGAGGAGCTGGATCGCCCCGGCACACTCAGCCCAGCAGGCTGGGAGTCCTGGGGAGTTTTGGACCCCTTAGCTGGCGACTGGGAAAAGGTGGCCGCACTTAGACTTGTCACAGAGATCAACAGCCTCCCATTCGTTTTAAACCCGGCCAGAGCTATGAAGGCTCCTGCAGAGCAGCGCGGCCATGGCTGCGGAATAGTGGAGCAACAGCGTCACCTACAGCATCCCCACAGAATCCACTCCCTGAGGGAGTTTTATTTTTTGTTTGTTTTTTGTTCTCTTTCTTTTTTCCTTTGGTTTCTTCATTTTCTTTCCTTCCTTCCTTCCTTCCTTCCTCCCTTCCTCCCTCCCATCCTCCCCCCTCCCTCCCTCCCTCCCTTCCTTCCTTTCTTTCTTTCTTTCTTTTTCTCTTTTTAAAGTCTTAAAGAGCCCAACTGACATTCGTGGCAACTACCAGGGACCACTTCTATAGCCATGAAAAGACAGAAGAATATGATCCAGACTAAGATCAACCAGAAAACCCCAGAGAGGGGGCCTGAAGGGATGGAAATGCACAGTCTTCCTGAAAAAGAATTCAGAATAAAAGTCATAACCATGCTGATGGATCTACAGAGAAATGAGCAAGAGCTGAGAGAGGAAGTGACAGAAGTGAGGAAAGACAATGCAGATATCAGACAAGCGATCAACGGGCTTAACAATAGACTGGACGAGATGCAAGAGACTGTTAATGGAATAGAAATCAGAGAACAGAAATACAAAGAAGCTGAGGCAGAGAGAGATAAACGGATTTCTAGGAATGAAAGAACATTAAGAGAACTGTGCGAACAATTCAAACAGAACAATATTCGCATTATAGGAGTACCACAGGAAGAAGAGAGAGAAAAAGGGATAGAAAGTGTCTTTGAAGAAATAATTGCTGAAAACTTTCCCACCCTGGGGAAGGAAATAGTCTTGCAGTCCACGGAAGCCCACAGATCTCCCAACACAAGGGACCCAAGAAAGACAACACCAAGACACATAATAGTTAAAATGGCAAAGATCAAAGATAAAGACAGAGTATTAAAGGCAGCTAGAGAGAGAAAAAAGATGACCTACAAAGGAAAACCCATCAGACTATCAATAGACTTCTCAACAGAAACCTTACAGGCCAGAAGAGAATGGCATGATATATTTAACGTAATGAAACAGAAGGGACTCGAACCAAGAATATTGTATCAAGCATGATTATCATTTAAATATGACAGAGGGATTAAACAATTTCCAGACAACCGAAAGTTGAGAGAGTTTGTCTCTTATAAACCACCACTACAGGATATCTTAAACGGACTGCTCTAGAGGGAAGCAACCCTAACGCTAAAAAGATGTCATCAGAGAAAATAAAATCATAGCAAAGAAAGCAGACCATCCAAATACTAACTAAAGGCAAGGAATAAAACGCCTAGAATATAAAGAATGGAGGAGGAAGAATAAGAAGGGAGAGATAAAGAAATATCAGACGGCGTTCACAATAACTTAACAAGAAAGTTAAGTTAGATTCTTAGATAGTAAAGAAGCAACCCTTGAACCTTTGGTAACCACGAATCTAAAGCCAGCAATGGCAGTAAGTACATATCTATCGATCATCACCCTAAATGTAACTGGACTGAAGGCACCAATCAAAAGACACAGAGTAACAAAGTGGATAAAAAAGCAAGACCCATCTATATGCTGCTTACAAGAGACTCATATCAAACTCAAAGATATACACAGACTAAAAGTGAAGGGATGGAAAAAGATATTTCATGCAAACAACAAAGAGAAAAAAGCAGGTGTTGCAGTACTTGTATCAGACAAAATAGACTTCAAAACGAAGAAAGTAGCAAGAGATAAAGAAGGACATTACATAATGATAAAGGGGTCAGTCCAACAAGAAGATATAACCATTATAAATATATATGCACCCAACACAGGAGCGCCAGCATATGTGAAACAAATACTAACAGAATTGAAGGAGGAAATAGACAGCAATGCATTCATTTTAGGAGACTTCAACACACCACTCACTCCAAAGGACAGATCAACCAGACAGAGAATAAGTAAAGACACAGAGGCACTGAACAACACACTAGTACAGATGGACCTAACAGACATCTACAGAACTCTGCACCCAAAAGTAGCAGGATACACATCCTTCTCAAGTGCACATGGAACATTTCCCAGAATAGACCACATACTAGGCCACAAAAAGAACCTCAGTAAATTCAAAAATATTGAAATCCTACCAATCAACTTCTCAGATGACAAAGGTATAAAACTAAAAATAAATTTTAGAAAGAAATCAAAAAGGCTCACAAATACATGGAGACTTAACAACATTCTCCTAATTAATCAATGGGTTAATGACCAAATCAAAACAAAAATCAAAGAATATATGGAGACTAATGACAACAACAACACAAATTCACAACTTCTGTGGGATGCAGCAAAGGCAGTTCTAAGAGGAGAGTATATTGCAATCCAGGCCTATTTAAAGAAGGAAGAACATTCCCAAATGAATAGTCTAAAGACACAATTACTGAAATTGGAAAAAGAAGAACAAATGAGGCCCAAGGTCACCAGAAGGAGGGACATAATAAAGATCAGAGAAGAAATAAATAAAACTGAGAAGAATAAAACAATAGAAAAATATCAATGAAACCAATAGCTGGCTCTTTGGAAAAATAAACAGAATAGATAAACCCCTAGCCAGAGTCATTAAGAGAAAAAGAAAATCTACACACATAAACGGAATCAGAAATGAGCAAGGAAAAATAACAACAGACCCAAAGAAATACAAAGAATTATAAGAGAATATTATGAGCATCTATATGCTAACAAGCTGGTAAACCTAGAAGAAATGGACAACTTCTTAGAAAAATACAGCCTTCCAAGACTGACCAAGCAAGAAACAGAAAAACTAAACAGACCAATCAACAGCAACGAAATTGAAACGCTAATGAAAAAACTACCCAAGAACAAAACCTCCAGACCAGACGGATTCACCTCTCAATTCTACCAGACGTATAGAGAAGAACTAACACCCATTCTCCTTAAATTTTTCCAAAAAATAGAAGAGGAGGGAATACTTCCAAACTCACTGTATGAAGCCAGCATCACTCTAATACCAAAACTGGGCAAAGACCTCACCAAAAAAGAAAATTACAGACCAATATCACTTATGAACGTAGATGCAAAAATACTTAACAAAATATTAGCAAACCAAATTCAAAAATACATCAAGAGGATTATACGCCATGATCAAGTGGGATTCATCCCAGGAATGCAAGGATGGTACAACATTTGAAAATCCATCAACATCCACCACATCAACAAAAAGAAGAACAAAAACCACACGATCATCTCCATCGATGCTGAAAAAGCATTTCACAAAATTCAGCGTCCATTCATGATTAAAACTCTCAACAAAATGGTAGAGATGGCAAGTACCTCAACATCATAAAGGCCATATATGACAAACCGACAGCTAACATCATACTTAACAGTGAGAAACTGAAAGCTTTTCATCTAAGATTGGGAACAAGGCAGGGATGCCCACTCTCTCCACTGTTATTCAACATAGTACTGGAGGTCCTAGCCACGGCAATCAGACTAACAAAGACATACAAGGCATCCAGATTGGTAAAGAAGAAGTCAAATTGTCACTATTTGCAAATGACATGATACTGCACATAAAAAACCCTAAAGACGCCACTCCAAAACTACTAGAACTAATATCTGAATTCAGCAAAGTTGCAGGATATAAAATTAACACACAGAAATCTGTTGCTTTCCTATACACTAACGATGAACTAACAGAAAGAGAAATCAGGAAAACAATTCCATTCACAACTGCATCAAAAAGAATAAAATACCTAGGAATAAACCTAACAAAGGAAGTGAAAGACCTGTATTCTGAAAACCGCAAGACACTCCTAAGAGAAATTACAGAGGATGCTAACAAATGGAAATGAATCCCATGCTCTTGGCTAGGAAGAATAAGTATTGTCAAAATGGCTATACTACCTAAAGCAATCTACAGATTCAATGCAATCCCCATCAAACTACCAACAGCTTTCTTCAATGAACTGGAACAAATAATTCTAAAATTCATATGGAACCACAAAAGATCCCGAATAGCGAAAGCAATCCTGAGAAGGTGGAATAAAACAGGGGGAATTATGCCCCCTGACTTCAAGCTCTACTACAAAGCCACAGTAATCAAGACAATTTGGTATTGGCACAAAAACAGACCCAAAGACCAGTGGAACAGAATAGAAAATTCAAACATTAACCCAAACATATACAGTCAATTAATATCTGATAAAGGAGCCTTGGATATACAATGGAGAGATGACAGCCTCTTCAGCAGCTGGTGTTGGAAAAACTGGACAGCTACATGTAAGGGAATGAAACTGGACTATTGTCTAGCTCCATACACAAAGGTAAACTCAAGGTGGATCAAAGACCTGAATGTAAATCATGAAACCATAAAACTCTTAGAAAAAAATATAGGCAAAAATCTCTTGGACATAAACATGAGTGACTTCTTCATAAACATATCTCCCCCGGCAAGGAAACAAAAGCAAAAATGAACAAGTGGGACTATATCAAGCTGAAAAGCTTCTGTACAGCAAAGGACACCATCAATAGAACAAAAAGACATCCTACAGTATGGGAGAATATATTCATAAATGACGTATCTGATAAGGGGTTGACATCCAAAATATATAAAGAACACACACACCTTAACAAACCAAAAGCAAATAATCCAATTAAGAAATGGGCAGAGGACATGAATAGACACTTCTCTAAAGAAGAAATTCAGATGGTCAACAGGCACATGAAAAGATGCTCCACATCGCTATACATCAGAGAAATGCAAATTAAAACCACAATGAGATATCACCTCACACCAGTGAGGATGGCCAACATCCAAAACACAAACAACAACAAATGCTGGCGAGGATGTGGAGAAAAGGGAACCCTCCTACACTGCTGGTGGGAATGCGAATTAATTCAACCATTGTGGAAAGCAGTATGGAGGTTCCTCAAAAAACTCAAAATAGAAATACCATTTGACTCAGCAATTCCACTCCTAGGAATTTACCCTAAGAATGCAGCAGCCCAGTTTCAAAAAGACATATGCACCCCTATGTTTATCGCAGCACTATTTACAATAGCCAAGAAATGGAAGCAACCTAAGTGTCCATCAGAAGATGAATGGATAAAGAAGAGGTGGTATATATACACAATGGAATATTATTCAGCCATAAGAAGAAAACAAATCCTACCATTTGCAACAACATGGATGGAGCTAGAGGGTATTATGCTCAGTGAAATAAGCCAAGCCGAAAAAGACAAGTATCAAATGATTTCACTCATATGTGGAGTATAAGAGCAAAGAAAAAAACTGAAGGAAGAAAACAGCAGCAGACTCACAGAACCCAAGAATGGACTAATAGTTACCAAAGGTAAAGGGACTGGGGAAGATGGGTGGGAAGGGAGGGATAAGAGGGAAAACGGGGCATTACGATTAGCAGATGTAATGTTGGGGTGGCATGGGGAGGGTTATACAACTCAGAGAAGACAAGTAGTGATTCTATAGCATCTCACTACACTGAGACAGTGACTGTAATGGGGTTTCTGGGGGGGACTTGATGAAGGGGGTAGTTCAATAACCATAATATTGAACATGTAATTGTAGATTAATGATACCAAAATAAATTATATATAAAAAAAAGAAAGATCAGACTTATCGTGTAGTCCAGGATCTAAGAATTATCAGTGGTGCAGTTGTGCCTGTCCACCCAGTAGTCCCTAACGCATAAACTCTATTAGGAGCTATTCCCCCTGCCACCTGATGGTTTACAACTCTATATCTCAAAGATGCTTTCTTCTGTATCCCCTTAGAAAAACAGTCACAGGTCACTATTTAGTTTTAAATGGACCACTCCAGGAAACACCTCTGGCCAACTAACGTAGACTGTCCTCCCCCAGGGGTTTAGAGACAGTCCTCATCTATCCGGACAAGCCTTGTTCCAAGACTTAGCCCACCTGCACCTGAACAATGGAGGCCCACTCATACAATATGTAGATGATCTTTTAATCTTTTCCCCCACAAAACAAGACTCCATCAATCATACTATTCAAACTCTTAATTTCTTAGCTGAGCAGGGATATGGAGTTTCAAGGGCCAAAGCTCAGTTAGTACAAAAGATCACTTAACTGGGAATAATCCCTACTCCAGGAGAGGCCTTCCTCCAGACCAAGTTCAGGCATTATCTCCCTTCCTCAACCAACTACCTGCAAACAACTCAGGGCTTTCCTAAGACTAACAGGACATTGCAGGTTATGGATCCCAAATTATGGAGTCATTGCACAGCCTCTCTATCAAGTCCTAAAAGGAAAGGATGACTCTAAACCTTTAGACTGGGGCCATCACAACAAAAAGGTGTAGATGTACTTAATAAACTGTTAACACAGGCCCCTGTCTTAGGACGCCCAAACCCAGCCAGGCCATTCCAATTGTACTCCCATGAAAGACAAGGAGTGGCCCTTGGAGTTCCAACTAAAAAATTAGGCCAAACTCACCCACTTATTTTCCATCAAAACCAATCTCTGCCTCAAAAACCAAGTACTCTTTTCTTATGCAGATTAAATACCTATTTGTGCCTTCCAGTTAATTGGACTGGCCCCAGACATCAACATAGTCCCCAATAACCAATCACTGACCATTCTTCTGTCCTCTCACATAAGAGCTAAATGAGCTATACAATTCGTTCCTCTCTTAATAGGCTTAGAAATCACCACAGGACTAAGAACTGGCATAGCTGGACTAACTATTTCACTGTCTTATTACCAAAGCCTTTTCAAAGATTTTTCTGACAGCCTAGAAGAAACTGCCCAAAGTATTATAACTGTTCAAAATTAGATAGACTCCTTAGCAGCAGTCACTCTTCAAAACAGAAGAGGATTGGACCTCTTGACTGCTGAAAAGGGAGGCCTACGCTTCTTTCTACATGAGGAATGCTGTTTTTATGCTAATCAGTCTGGCCTAGTTAAGAGACACTGTCCAAAAGTTTTCTGAACGTGCCTTGAGAATCCGACAACAACGATCAGAATCCTAGGGCAACTGGTCCCAAATTTGGAGCCGGGCATCTTGGTTTCTTTCCTTGGCAGGACCCCTGGTGATATTTATCCTAGCTCTACTGTTTGGACCATGCTTATTAAATCTCTTAATCAAATTTGTTTCTTCCAGACTAAAGTCCATTAAGGCCAAAGTCCTGTTGTCAAGAGGACTCAAGCCCTTGCCAACTGATGAATCAGCTGTCTTCCTGGGAGCCCTAGATGGGCACCCTTACTGTCCTTATCTCCACCATCCTGACAGTCAGGGGGCAGAGGGACCCAAATGACCACACCATCCCTCACTAGCAGGAAGCAGCCAGAGCAGTCGTCGCCCGTCATCCCAATTATTTGGGGCCCGACTGCTTGAGGAGGGAATGTTAGGTAGAAAAGACAGAAATGAGTGGGATGGAAAGGAGAAAGGGCCCCCCAAAGATGACTCAGGGAGTTAATCAGATAGAGCCAGAAAGCCAGAAATGACTCAGAGTTAATCAGATGAAGCCACAGGGTCAAAGAGTGACTCAGGAAATGTCCAGGTCTCCCCAGATAAGAAACATCAGAAGCACAGGCACAGCATAGCTCCTGTCCCCATTTCACCAATCCGAAAAAGCCTAGAGAGCT
Organism: Phataginus tricuspis; assembly: GCA_029783875.1. Taxonomy (NCBI): domain Eukaryota; kingdom Metazoa; phylum Chordata; class Mammalia; order Pholidota; family Manidae; genus Phataginus; species Phataginus tricuspis. The sequence continues at coordinate 5,619,681 of JAQQAC010021848.1, forward strand.
GACAGCTGTCAATCAAGGACCTACCAAAACCACATAAAAGCAGCCTCAGAATGAGCATCTGGGTCTGTCCTGTCTTAGGCAGGCCCACTCTGTTACTCTATGCAGAGTGTATTAACGCTTACTTTGCTTTCTTGACTTTGGTCTCTCATCTCACTGTATCTGACTTCCCTGTGACACCAAGCCAAGTCCTTTCCTTCCTAACATTTCCAAAGGCCACAAAAACACTTAACCCAAAAACAGTGCTGACCCATGTTCTTTGCAGCATTATTTACAATACCTAAGACATGGGAACAAGCTAAGGTGAATGGATAAAGAAGCTATGTTATATACGTGTGTGTGTGTGTGCTCGCACGCAAGTGTACACAATGGAATATTTTTCAGCTATTAAAAAAACAAGGAAATCCTAACATTTGCAAAACATGGATGGACCTTGAAGGCATTATGCTAAGTGAAATAAGTCAGAGAAAGGCAAATACTCTCTGTTCTTATATGTGGAATCTAAAAAACAACTGAACTCATAGTAAAAAGAGATCTGACTTGTGGTTACCAAAAGGAGAAGGCTGGGAGAAGGGGAACTGGAGGATGGTGGTCAAAAGGTAAAAACTTCCAGTTATAAGTACTAGGGATGTAATGTACACAATGACTATAGGTAACACTGTGGTATGTTACTGTGATATAATGAGTCATAAGAAATACGTATTTGGTCACTCATATAACCAAATATATATTTCCCAGGTATATTTGGTCTTCATCCATAGTTCCTGAAAACAATGCAGTCTTAAAGATGAAACAGGTGTTTTGTCATGTTAATGAGAGACTTTTGGACCCCCTCTACCCAAGGGCAGGGGCTGGAGGCTGAATGGCCTGTAATTTAGTCAATCATGACTATGCAATGAAACCCTCACAAAACCCATGAGAAGAACTTACCACTCTCAGCTCTCTGATCTGCCCTGCTTGGTTGGATCCTGCTTCTCAGTCAGAGAAAGCTTCTAAGCTTGGGGAACCAGAATGCCTCCATGTGCCACCAAGCCAGGCCCCAAGACCCACAGAGATAGAAGCTCCTTTATTTGGGACCTTGTCCTATCTCTTTATCTGGCTGTTAACTTGTATCCTTTAAGGTATTCTTTATTAAATTGGTAAACTTTAAGTGTTTCTTGAGCTGTGAGCCACTCTAGCAATGAATTGAACCTAAGGGGGAGGTCGTGGGAAGCTCCAATCTGTAGCCAGAGGTCAGAAGCACAAGTTAACTGCCTGGGGCTTGAGACCTGGAGTCTGGAGTCAGGAGTGAAGGGTAGTCTTGTAATACAGAGCCCTTCACCTGGGGAATCTGGTGCTGTCGCTGGACAGATAGCATCAGAATTGAGTTGAGTTCACTAACACCCTCCTCCTTTTGAGAAGTGCTTGCTGTTAAGCGTGGGAAGACATAGGAATTGGGTCTGGGAACCCCAATGGAGTTATACTATTATTACTGCTGTGTATAATATATTGTTTTATATATATATATATAGGAAAAAAATACACCATTGCATTTGGTGTCAGAGGAGTGGGATTTACAGAAATAAAGGAAAGCTGTTAAGAGTGTAAAACCTATGGGTTCTCATCACAAGGAGAATATTTTTTTCCCTGATGGACATTTAAAAAGATGGATGTTTAGTTGAATCTACTGTTGTAATTATTTCACAACTTATGTACAAACTATCATATTGGCTTAAACTTTATACTTATATAGATAGCGATATATGTCAACTATTTCTCAATAAAACGGGAAAATCTCAAAAAAAGCAATAAAGAAAATAATAATAAAACGTTTAAAAAAACAGGCTCCATATATAGAAGAAGGCTATATATACAAACAATCTTAGATTATAAAATAAAATTATTAGTTGCAGGTAAAATTGACTAGAATGTTAACAACTGAATGGTATACTTACGAGTTATTTTTAACATCTTTATATTTATCTGTATTTTCTGACTTCTTTATAATTTATATGAATCAATGCTGCTTTAAAATTATTATAATAATCAGTATCATTCTTAATAATGCCTTTTTAATGTAATTTTTAAAAGCCTGGACTTCTGAATCAGAATGACTGCAACAGAATCCTATTCTGCTACTTAACTGTCTATGGGCCTGAGAAAGTTACTTAAGAACTCAAAGGTTCAGTTTGCTCATTTGTAAAATAAGCTAATAACCACCAAAGAACTGCAACTTAAAACTACAATAAGCTACCACTAAATACTCACTACAGTGACTAAATTCAAGCTACAGACAGTATCAGAACTGTCAATCATTTTTAGCAGGAGTGTAAATTTGTAAAACCACTTTGGAAAACAGTCTGGCAATATCTACTTAAGTTAAACAAATGTATACAGTATGACTAAGCATTGCCAAAAGAAATAAGTATACACGTTAATCAAAAGAAATACACATAAGAATATTCACAGCAGCATTACTGATAACAGCAAAAAAACTGTGAACAATTCAAATGCCCTTCAACAGCAGAATGGATAAACCAAGTGTGGCATATTTCAATGGAATACTACACAATAACAAGGGATATGAAATGCTGATATATACCAGAACATGGATAAATCTCAAAAAAATAAAACACTAAGGAGTTTGGAGAAAGAAAACAGACACAAGAGGGACTATATGATTCCAATGAAATTCAAACACAAGCAAAACTAATATATGGTGGTACTGAGAAGGTTACTGACAAGGGAGCCTACTGGGGTGCTAGAAATGTTTTATATCTTTGCTGATTACCTAGGGAGTCATATTTTTTTTAATTCATACTACTATACATTTATGCACTTTTCTGTAAGTTACATCTAAAAAAAAAACCTGAGACTAATAATAGTACCTATCTTAACAGTGTGAGGATGAGACAAAAATAACAGCTAACATGTAAAGACAGCATACTCCATGTGCTGAGCACACTTTTCTAAACATTTAATCATCAAAATAATCACATAATGTAGGTAGTAGTATTACTTTACAGATGAGGGGACTGTGACAGGTAAAAAGATCGTTTATCTAGTCACTTAATTGGGTAAACAGTGAGTAAAATTCTTACAGTCAAGCTTCAGATGCAAAACTTTAAACCACAACAATAAATTGCCTCAGTAATAAATGAAAACTCTTAACACAGTACCTGGGCCAAACAAAACACAAAATGTTATCAGCTATTAGTACTACTACTACTATCATTATTAGGATTAACTTAAAATATTTCTCATAATTATAACACTCAAAATACTCAACACTATGGCAAATACACAAATCTTTATAATTTTATCTATGCTCCTAGTTTATTCTAACAATACTGTACAAGTGAGATCATAAATAATTTGAAATATATAAAGCAAGTTACTATACTCTTCCCACAAATCACATAGGTCCAAAGATTATATCCATTCATGTTTCTACAGATATGATTCATACTTTTAATTCATACTGAAAGAAAAATGTCTATGTAAATAATATCTTGAAAGATCTTTAGGAATTAAAGTTACAAGACTACAAGAGAAAAAATTAATTTCAAAAACCAGCAGTTTAACCTACATTAATAGATAGAGGCAAAGCTTCAAATCTCCATACTAACCAGCAAACATATTTTCTTTTAAAGTTATTTCTAAAACTTAACTGGTGAAATGCCTGTGTAGAAATCACTTATTGAAAGTATGTATTGAGCATATCTTCCCATTTCTTCTAATTCTATTCTTATGTCCCCAATGCTTTTTAGTTTATATATATATAATTTTTTTAAATTTCTGAATAGATGTGCCTAGTATTCCCCACTCCCAGAGGGACCACTTTTCCTGCATAACACATTCCAGAAGTAGTCTAAGCATACATAAACACACACATTTGTATGTACATGTGACTACACACCTGTATCTTAAAGAAAATTACACAATATACCGAAAAACACACTATATACACTATTTTTCACCTTCCAAAGTTTCTTTCTTGGAAAAAGGGAACTTACTATTCTCTAGATGAGATAGTTCTATGACGCTTCAAATCACTTTTGCTGGTAACAGCAGTAACAAATGGGAAATACCAAATGCTGTATGCAAAAACAATCTCTCATAAATCCAACTACTCAAAGATAACATTTATGTATTACTTCCTTCTTTCTTTGCATAATACAAATAAATATACAGGGTACAGACCAGATGGTACCCTTAACATAGAACACTTAAATAGGAGACCTCAAAAATCTAGTTCAAGCTGCTTCTACATGGTTGCTATACCTTGGAGACATTAACTGACCTGTCTCTCAAAGGAGATAGATAAGAATCTCCGGACAAAACAATCCTATAAAATTTACATGTCTCATACTAAACCTGTTAGTCTAGCTTGTAATACCTCGCAAATGACAAAAAGCTAGCATTTAGTTTCCACTCTCTTAAGGACTCCACTTCTTCCACAATCCTACAAACAACTTACAAAGCACATTTTCCAGTAAAATATTAATCGTTATTTACACCTAATATTATATAAACCCAGAGTCAATTTAATGAGAAAACAAAGTGGCTAAGGAAGAAACCTAACTTCAACACAGCCACAGGAAATGGTTACCTTGGACCAAAATTAGGTTACTTAATTCCTGGTGAATGTTTCCCCGTTCCTGTCTGTGGGGATCAACCAGCAGGGTAAGGATGGTTCCATGTTAAAGTAACCGAAAAAAACATACTACAGACATACAGCTGTCGCTGACAAGTGTCTCGGACTTATTTCCACCAAAAGCAAACCTGGAAGTAATTCAGAAGGAAATCGTCTCTACTACCTATTTCATCGCTATCATTTCTAGAAATAGCAAAATGAAGGAAATCTACACGTTTATTTCAGGAACAGAACCTTCCGATTTCAAAATGTCAACTGAATTTACCAATTTTAACTTCCAGGAATACTCTAGAGATGCTGAGGCGGGAATTATTTTGGTTTCTGGCTTCGGTTCAGAGGATCTTTACTACCGTCTGTGTTTACCAACACCACTTCGGGGAAAGCTTCGGCTCTGAGGCCGAGTGCGCGCGCGGCGGGGGCCCGGGAGTCGGCCTGAAACTACGGTTGCGACAGTGCCTCGAACCCTCCCCCGTCAGCTTACTGGACCGTCCCCGTGTGGCCTCACGTTGGGCTGGGCGCACGGATTTGACTCTTCCGGGAAACATCGATGATGGAGAACCAGGTTTTCAGAAATGGGTGAAAAAAAGGTAGGACTGAGGGCCGGGTGGCTTAGGAGACGAGGCCTTTAAAAGGGGGCACTTGTGCCCATCCGCGGCACACCCTCACTTCCGGGCCCGGACGCTCGGCCGGGTCCCCCGAAGACGCTCTTCCCAGAGGCCTCGCATACGGCCCCAAGCCCAGCACCTGCGCAGCCCAGGCGGGCTCCACACAGGGAAGCAGCACGGGCCCGCGTCCGCAGCTTCGGAGAGAAGCCTCCTGCCTCCCGGCTGCAAAGTTACCTGTTGAGGAGCAGGGAAGCGACGCTCAGGCAGAGCAGCAGGAAGCAAAACAGCGGATACTGGCGGCACACTTCGCGTCCCACGTCCAGCCGCAGCCTCTGCTTCAGCTTCTTCCCCATCGCACGCGCCCAGGGCAGCATCTCCGTCTCTGTGACTGAAGATTTACTACAAACTGAGTCTGAGGTCAGGCGACCCCCATCAACCCCTGCGCCTCCGCCCGCCGACCTGGCGGAGACCCACCCAGCCACCCACCGGCGGACTATCCGCCCGCTGCTGCCGCCAAACGCCCCGCCCCAGGCCCCGCCCCCCAGGCGCCCGTTGCGCTTGCGCGGCCGCGGACCCAGGGCACTGCCGTAGTACGTACGGGAGATCGTCACCCGGCGCAAGCGCCCTCGCGTGCTGGGGCTCGACCCTCCGCGGGACGCTGAATCCACCGAGACCGACCTTTCTCCGAAATCCGGAAAAGCTGCCGCACCCAGCAACCGCCTGTATTGCGGAGGAGAGAGAAGAGGTTATGTCCGAGCACAGGGATAGCTACAGTACCCCACAGCCAACAGGCCCCGCTGCGGGGCACCCCGAGCTCGCGGCGCCCGATGGGAACTGTAGTCTCTGACGCGAGCCCGTGGAGCGCTGAAGCGTAGGGCCGCTCCCCTACCGCCCTCCACTCCTCACCGTCGCGGCTCAGCTGCGAGTGGGGACACGTCCGAGCTCTGGGCGACTCCCCAGAAGAAGGAGGGAGGGACGCCTCTGAATCCTGACTTTGCGGGTAGGGGCGGGGGCGGCGGGTGAATGAAACACTCTAGAATACGGAAGAGTCAAACCCTGGGGGTCGCACCCCTGCGAGAGGGACCTTGCAAGCTCACTGGCAAGGTAGAGCTCAGTTCGCAACAGCCTCAAAATCTAAGTGTTTGGATTGGCAGGTTAGATTAAATCCGTCTTGTAGAGTCTCATGGGGTTCTCGCTTACTAAATTATCGCATTTCTGAATTTTAATTTCTGAATTCTGGACACTGAAAGATGCCCAAGACCTCATCCTAGTAGGTAATATGTCCTTAGGCGGCGCTGTTCAGCATTTTTAATTTAACCTTCACACATTCACCTCAAGTAGGTACTCTGCTTTTTTCCCATTTTATAGCTAGATAAATGAGGTGGAGAGGAAGTTGCTCAGAATCCTATTGCTACGAAACCGGAATTTGAAGCCCTTCTAATCCCTGAGCCGGCGCTCTCCTGTCGCCTATTAACTCTCTTCCCTAGGACCCTCCAAGGTACGGAGACATACATATTCAGAAATGATTAAAAAAACAAACCCATGGTGTATGCACAGTTTCATGAATATTTCTGAGTACAAGAATCATCTTTAATGATGTATTACTTCAGAATGCACCATCCTATTAATGCTAATTTCATTGATATTATAGTTTATTACCATCCTTGATCATAAATCTATACACATTTCTAATTAGGACTAACATCAATACAATCGCTAGGTCAAATGGCATGATACATACTGTCAAATTTCTCCTAGAATGGCTTACCAATTCCAGTGGTATATAAAAGTATCCATTTCGTTGATCTTCATCATTACTTATTTAAACACAAATATGCTATACTATTACTGCCTAAACTGTTTAAAATACTGTGTAATATCGGAAAGTTAAGTGTTTTTAAAAATATTTTGAGATACACATTTCAGCCTTTAGGGATCTTTTAATTATCTATAAATAACCCTTTGTTTATAGGAACATTCCAGGGATATACTAAAATATAAATAAGAGGTGGATGTTGAATTAATACACATGCATCAAATGTCTGCTGTGCACTTGAGTACTTTATACTTAGGTAAGTTACTTCATTAAATTTTTCCCAAGTTTTTTTTGCCGATCTTTTTTTTTCTCTGCCTTAAAATTTTTGCTTCCTTAAAGGGCTATTCTGAAATTACTGTTCAACTTTTTACTGAGAGCCAGTACATTTTAAAGATACAATGCTTTATGTTTTGTTCAAATTAGACATTTACAAACTAAGACTTTTTCCCCATATGACTTTACTAGGGGCAATCAGAATAAACTAACCAGGCAATAGGTAATTAAAAATTTCATATTGCTCTTATGCTCACACACACAAAAAAAATTTCCACCGTAAGAATTCTTTAAAATCCACAGACATCTAATAAAATGCTTTTTATTTTATTAAATGTTTTCTGTTTAGTCTTTATGGTCTATTATCCACTTTAACACTCACAGAGCTTGAAAAATATTCTTCCCACGTTTATTAAAAGTTTTGAACTTCCTAGGAGAGATATGAGATATCCACAATTCTTATTCTGAAACCAGCTTCACCTTCCACCAACAGCATTTCATTGAGCAAGGTTAACTTGATCTATCTCAACCTCTGAATCAATTCTAAAATAGGTATATCCTGCATTGTTTTAGTGAAGATTAATTGGATGGAAAATGCCTATTATAAATGTGCCCCGTACAATGCTTGATACAAAGATTTAAGGATTTACGAATGTGACAAAAATCAGCCTAATCAGTTAGCTGTACTTGGATAACCTAAAATGACAATACCTTATAGGAAACAGGACCAACAAGGTATATTGCCTGCCTTAAAGTTGTAGTTCTGCACTATCCCACACAGTAGCCATTATCTATTGAGCCATTGAAATGTGGCTAGTTTGAATACATGTGCTGTAAGTGTAAAAAATACAGCTGATGTTGAAGACTTAGCATGAAAATGAATATAACTATTTCCATTTTTTAAGACTACATGTTAAATGATTATTTTGAAAGTAATGGGCTAAAAAACATTGATCTCGTGTTTCTTCTTTCTTCTGCAATGTGGCTACTGGAAATCTGAAAATAACATATGTGGCTTACATTATAGTTCTAGACAGTACTGCTACAGACTAATGTTAGCCATGGAGAGCTGGTACGATTAAATGTGTAAAATTTAGATAAATGCCAGTTACTACATGTGCTAGGGGTACATTTTCAAACTATAAAAGGTAAAAAATAGTTGATAATGCACTCACCTAGAGGGCTCATAAACATCAAACTAATATCCAGTATCTCCATTATTTTAATAACTATTTATTGAATTAGCAAATAAGTGTAAGGCACTGTACTAGATGTGGTGGCAGATACAATGATTTAGATGCATTTTTCTGACCTCCAAAGGCTTACAATCTAGTGAAGGAGACATGTCACAAATGTAAAGTAATATATAATACAGGGTTTATTTATATTTAAAGGCTGTAATAGTTTTTTAAAACTTACAGGTGATGGGAAAGGAAAATTTTCAGCTGATGAGGATGTGGGAAGACAATGTGAGCAGAGTAGGATTTATCCTTTCCTTTCACTTAATTTTCAGAAGTCATGCAGCAGTAGGCAATGTAAGTATTTAAAATGCTTTTACCTAATTAAACCTGATTATCCCTACCCACCAGCAAACTACAGAAATTGCTCTTTATGTTGGCACAAGAATATGAAAAGATGGTGTTGATACCTGAATCTCAGTAATTGGGCCTACTTAACTTTGAGGACCCAGTAAGTATATATCTCAAATTTTAACTGTTGAGGGCCATTAACTGTATGTATGGCATGCGTTTATCAGGAAGATAGATGAATATATACATACACACTACCCCTCAGCTATTTCAGTCCCTCTCTCTGATACCTCCTATGACTTGGAGTATATCTCCTATCACAAAAGACTGGCACTTCCAAAAGTATTTTTCCCTATGTCTCAAAGCATCAAAGTTCATATTTTACCTTTTGTGATATGTCATTTTTACAGTCTCAATTTTACATTTCATAATATCCTCTTCTCCCCACAACCTATCTCTATCTAACCACCTCCGAATATAAAACCTATTAAAGGAACCACCGAACTGCCTTTTTACTTCAAGAAATGTTCCTTTCCTTGGTTTTCAAAACAAACTCATAACAATGCAGAATACGTAATTCAAAGAGCATTAGGGATTTTTATTGGTGGAAGTTTGAAATGTTCAAAATGCAGTTGTAACTTTCATATTTAACCCCCAACCAGCCCCCCCACCCTTTTTTTTTTGTGTGTGGCTATGAGATAAAACCTCCAATGGCAAGATACAAACAATTCCAACTTTATAGAACTAGTGGTTCGAACACATCCTCTCTGGATAAAAAGCTGTTTTTGACCATGAAACTTTAGATGGTCGTCTTATCTGAACACCAAAAAATTAAGCTGAAAATATACTCACATGCCTACTGATAAATATTAAAGATTGGAAAAGGCACTTATAATCTGATTATACCTCCATTATCTTGTATAAAAAAATGGCCAATGTTTTTCCTGACTACTTTTTAAAGTTACCTTTTAAATAAGTAAAACATTCCACCTTGTTTCTTATGTGCCTATAAAGACAGTGACTTCCTTTCATTAAAAAGAAAAATGCAAACTATTTTCAGATGTTTAAGTATACCTTTCAACTAACATCAGTAACTTCTGAAATTTTGGGAAGGCTTCGCAATCCTTCCCCTTACCTCTCAATAGGTTATCTAAAATATTTTTAAAAAGCACTTTGAGAAGGTATCTATAAACCACTATACAACAAGGCTTGGGTCAGAATTGTGAAATTCACTAATATTGTACTTCAATTCCAATTCTATTACGGCTGCGACCAAATAATAAAAATCAACTTTTATCTTCACAAAAAGAAACTTTTCCTGTTTTGGTAAGCTGATTCTAGCTGTAAGAAAATATTACAGTATATCAAAAGGAGAAATCTCAAGATAATTTTGGAAATTGTTATTTTAAAAAATTTACTAGAAAGTTTTCCCTATATATTGATAGTTACCATTTAAGTTTCTTTTGCTCAGATGAACACCAGATTTTAAAACAGTCTGAATTTTGAGCATTATCTTAAGATCATAAGGCCTATACTGTTCAATTTTGTGAGTTCAAGATGAACCCTTATTTCTTCATACCCCAGATGTTCAGACAGCAGTTCTACAACATTAAAAAAATAAAAGCATATTATTAAAAAGATTAGCTCATTTGCACTTCCTTATTTCTTGAGGTAAGCAGAAAGCTTCACCAGGAATGTTCACAGAAATATCCAATGGCAGGATTGAAGCAATTTTTGTATTGCTTGAGTTAAAAAACCAACAGTAAATATCCCTATCTAAATAGTCTTTTTCATGTGCTGGGTTTTCAAACACTGGTAATACATCATGTATTATTCTTAAACTGTTTGAATCCTGTTTACATTTCAAGCCTCTACCAACTTTTCATAGCTTTATTTTTATCCACTGCGTAAAGCAGCATATGAAATTATTGATCATGGTGGAAAATGGTAAATCACAATTACCATATACATTATTGACAGAAAATGAATTTGAAGGATAGCAGTAATAATGAATATAATTTAAATGATTCTGAAGATTCTTCTTGCAACTACAAAGCATAAAATACCAGATTTTCAAATGTTACCAAGTGTTTTAAAACCATGGTTTTGCTCCCAAAGTTACCTTTAAGCAGGAGTGATTTTGATTTTTGACTCATATAAATAGCTGTTACTAACCTGTAACAGCAATAAAGAAAAGTCAGCTAATAGCCATACTTAAATCCCAGAAAACCACAGCCAGGATTTTTATCTTGATGTGTTCTTCTAATTGCACATGATCTCAGGGATACTTTTTTGGTAGTTTTAATACACCTACAACAGAGTCTTTATGATTTTGGCTGAAGAGGACTTTTTTGAGGGGATTGGCTTGGAGTGGGGTAGAAGACAGCAGAAATGTGAAGTGAGCCAAAGAATGAGAAGGCAAGAAGTCTGTTTAGTGATAATAACAAAAGTTAAGGCTGGTATTAGCTGAGGCCAAATTGTAAAATTCTAAATTACATATGTGGCTTGCATTTTACTTCTATTTGATAATGCTGTTATAGACTCTATGGATAGAAATGGAGAGCCATTATAATTAAATGTGCCACTTATAAATTTGATCTTTAGGAACCACGTGTTTGTAAATATGAAGTTCAGCCAGACCTGGGAAAAATGTGGATAAAGAAGCTCTTGAATTCAGTAAATGACCAAATACAGCTGGAAGTGATAAGATAAATTAACATAACTTCTAACGGAACTGAGCATTCTAATGTGCACAGAGCCATCTTGTATTAGTGTTTGCCTTAGCATTCCAACATGTATAGCTGAAACGCAGACCTGCATGTAAGAGATCAAGCCCTGACATTAAGGGGGGTTCACATAGATGTGACATGCTGTGAATGCAGGTTACCTGATAAAGACAGTATAGAGGACATAAGGACACAAAAATGGTAGTCAGAGATTAGAGAACCAACAGAGTGCCGAAGAAACTTTTCACGGAGATTCAATGTAACAAACACCTTAGAGAGGTTAAAGATTTGAAAAGTATTATTTTCATATTAGAGTACCGGTATCCTGTGAACAGCTCTTGAAAATAGGAGAGGAAAATCACTTTAAGAGGCATCATTCCCAAATCACCAAGCTGCCTGGGAAAGGGAGCAATAAAATGCTTTGTCCTGGTAACATTTGCACTTTCAACCTAAAGAATTTTCTGGTGGGAGGGGATTGCTGCTGTTTAGCATAATATGCTGGCCCTTTATTTTCAGGAAATATTTGAACTATTATCAATAAAAATTTAAGAGGTTGGTTTAGCAGTTTGACTGCCTTTTATTTCATGTTAGAATTAGAGAAAATTAGAGTTTTGCCTAGAACTCCAGGAGACTTGAGATACGTGAACACTAATTATAAAGATTAAAAAGGATAAATACTACCACAAAGTAGACCCATGTTGTTCATACATTAGTTTGACATGTGTTTCAGGTTGACTCCCAATTACTGCAACACAGTAATTTAGGGGATTCTGAGAAAACTTGAATAATGCTTTGCTAACTATATATAGAGCTTGATAGTTCTCAGAACTCACAGGCTCCAATGTTTCCTTAACTGTAAGAGAAATATTTGTCCTACTCTCTCAAAGAGCATCACAAAAATAATGTACCAGGACATGTTCAAACATGTATGGTATTAGTGTGAATAAAGTCTTTTAATGTAGTATTTCCTGTATTTTGTGAGAGTTCATGACAAAAGTATGAAAAACATGGGTAACATTCTTTTCCCTGTAAAAGAATGGGAAAGTCCTATATCAGATATGAGATTAGCATGCCTTCTATCAGCTTTAATTGAATGGGTCTAAGAATATTAGTTAATCTTTGTTTCCCCCCCTTCTGTGTCTGTGTCGTGTGTGTGTGTGTGTGTGTGTGTGTGTGTGTGTCCGTCCAGATACTGCCACTGAAAAATTAGCCAAGATTTGTGTGTGTGTATCCAGATACTGCTAATATTTTTGGGACCAAAAACCTTGAAAGTCTGTTTCTTCCTTATTATCACCTAATTCACACTTAATATAAAACCCAATGTTTTAATACCTGGAAGAGGTCCTTAACAACAGTCAAAATAATGTTTAAATCGCAAATATGTAGAAACATTTTAAAGGATTTTGACTCTCTATTCAGTAAAGACAGAGCATATGACAAAAGTATGAACATTTTCTACAAATAGATTAACATGGACTCACATCAAATCCTAGAACATCAAATCTCGGTAAGGTAGGTTTGACATCCCTACCAAAATAAAGCATGTAGCCTCATTACCTGGCAAAATAGCATACATGAAGCTAGCTGTTATTTAAATGTAAATGGAAAAAAAATAATGCTCAATGGTTTCTTTTTAATGTTCAGAAATTATATGCTAAAACAAAACCTATCTTACTATTATCAAAAAGGCCTCTCAAAACAATCTGCTCTGCTCAGTCAAGAGTGTAACTAAATGTGCATCCATAGTCATAAAATGTCTTCTATACCCTTTTAGCATGTCTGGTGCTGCTCTTGATCAAGATTTATGCAAACTTTTCCTAGGCAATTTGTTTCAAATGAAATCCGTAATACTGCAACATGAAATCAATAATACAAATTAAGGTGGTTTCTTCTAGTAAGTCCAAGGTAATATACATTATAGTGTATTTTACTACCCAGTTAAAAAAAACTAGCAAATTTGATGTTAATTTGCAAAATTTAGATACAAAAGATGAAGAACTGAGATATTAATTTTGCACTCAAAGGGCTACAAGGAACAGGAGCCATTTTTCATGGGAAGGAAAGGCAAGACCTCTAGTTTGCAATAGTGAAAGGGGGAGAAATTTAAGTGATTGACAGTTGTAAAGCTGCCTTCAGGTCTACCCCCATCCTCAAAGTGAGTAACTGCCTGGGAGGAGTCAGAACTAGTACAATTGGGCAGACTTCTTTCTAGAATTGGTGGGGACACCCTGCTTGCCTACCTGCTCCCAAAGAAGCTAAAACACAGCTAGTTAGTCCTTATGTTCTTCTCACACACAGAAATGAGAGTGAGCCATCTCAGTGGATAGGCCTAGTAACACCATAATACTTTTATCAACATTTTTCATAAATATGAATAATAATCACCAAACATTTGAGAAAAATCATAATAGAAGGCAAACAACCAAAGTGAATATTTCAATGCATCCTATCAGAAACTGCTCATTTAAAAAGATCTCCAGAATTCAAGAAAGAGCAAAATAGTCCATATATAGAAGTGAAAGCAGATTGCTCTACTGCTGAAATTTAGTTAAAATATGCCCTGGGAAGAAGGAAAAAAGTGACATTTTCTATTAAGTATAAAAAGTTACAGTGATAGATGAGAAAAAAAGATTAAACATGAGAATCAATCCAATTCTTCCAAGCACCAAAAGAAAAAGTGAAGAAAGCACAAAACAAAATTCTCAGCAATAAACCCTTAAGAATTCAAGTTAAAAAGCAAAATAAAGATCTATGCATAGAGTCTCATGGAACTTTAGACCACCAAGAAAAACCTGAATGCTTAAGAAAAGTTCTGATGGTAACAACGCAGCTAGAATTCTGTCCAAACTGTCAATCAAGAGCAAGGAAGAAAGACATTTTCTATGCAAGACTATTTACAGTATTTACTCTTTCTGAAAATATCACCAGAGAACATACTGTAGCAAGAACAAAAGAAAAAGCTACAGAACTTAAGAACGGTGGAACCTAGCGACAGAATGGAAAAAAGAATCCTAGGATGACTGGAGTACACAGAGCATTAAGTGTGACCAAATAAACCAGAAGAACTCAGCAAAAAGAAAGGTAATTAAAAACTCAAGAAAAAATCAGTCATGGTTCATATTTTAATGATATGAATCTAAGCAAATGAAGGAAAATTTTTAAAATTCATCATTTCTACTTCCAAAGGGCACAGGTTTTGTCAAAATAGGTTTATCTGTGAATCTAAGAATAAAACCCATTATAAATAAAAGATGAATTATAGTGTTCTAAACCTAACAGCAGAAAAGTAAAGATACCAACAGGAACTGGGAGGTGAAGGAAAAGAAAACAAAGTAAGGAATTTACCGCTTCCTTTTTTTACATGTAGGAGAAAATAGTGTAGTTTGAGTAATAAAGGCAGTCAAATGAACTTAAAATAGTTCAGCCAAAGGACAGAACTAGTGTAAGCTAAATTCCTCACAAGGGTAAAGTAATTTACTTCAGTGCTTAAACTCAGTAATTAAAAGAGATGTTAAGATGTAACCACTGTAAGAACTAAGGAGAGGGGCTCTCTTGCCCCCTCCTGGTGTGAGCTGGGAGCTCTGTCCTTCCACTTTATTTCTAAATAAAAGCCTGTACCTCGCTCTCCTAAAAAAAAAGAACTAAGGAGTCATCTCTCTGAATTGAGTAGGGTGTGAGCAGACTTTAATATCTTGTGCTATTTGAATGCTATTTCATATCCTGTGTTGCATTGTTTTACAAGTACAGGTCTTTTAAATTTCTTTAAGGTACTATGAAGTTAAAATATCAAGCATGTATGAGCATAAATAACACCTTTATCCATCACTACTCAAACTAGGAGGCTTGGTGTCTAATTCAGAGCCACCCTTTTTTAACTTCAACCACCTATCAACTGGAATGTAAATATAAGACTGTTCAGAGTCAACTGTTGTTTTAAGTTATTTTAAAATATAATATGAATTACTCTTAGAAATGACTGTTTTCAAGAATTTGTATTTATCTAGACTTCATGTTTCTCTCAGGTAACATTACTTATCCTCTCCAAAGTGCTCTGCAAAAGAACCTTAAACTTTATGGACTCAAAACCAAAAGATTCATCATCAGCATAACAAGATTTCAATCTTTAAGTACCTCTTCCTCATAAAGAAATTAGTATAGAAGGGATTTGTAGGTGGATGTTTTGTTCAGCAACTTGGAATTAAGCTGAACATCAGCATAAAGGAAAATTACAGGGCTGGGCTGTTGTAATGATATACAAAATATAAAGCAGTATATGAATCACACAGCTAACTGTTCCCTTTAGGACACTCGGACAATTTAAACATGGATCTACATAATCTTAAACATTAGCATTTCATGTTGTTAATCTTTAAGATTTCCATTTTGTAAATTTAAGTGGCTCAAAAATGATTTTTCAAGTTAACATGCCACGATTAACCCTGATTCAGCAAATAAAACTATTTCCACCAAACTGAAAAATATTTTGAATATTATGAAATGCCTGCCTAGCAGCCCCATTAAGATTTCCCGGTCGAGGCAAAAGAAACCAGAGAAGAAACTAATTTTAAAAAACAAGTAGAATTTAAGTAGACTGATCAAGACACTAAGCAGGAACTGGACTAGTCAGACACAGTAACTTGCAGCAGCTGGTGTGAGGGCCCTGACTTTGCTGTTGCTATATTTAATACTAAATGGATCTTCAGAAAAAGATCAACTAAGATTTCATTTAATTTTATAATAGAAGCTTTTTCATATTTTAATTCTATTTGTAAGTGAATCTGAAGTTAGGCAGGATAACTAGTGGTAACTGCACAGGTCCTTAATGTTGAATTCCTAGGAATTCAGTTCCTGTAAATTCATGTGAGTTTTTACTCTTTCTATAGATGTTCTTCGACATACTGGTCATTATTTCTGGCTCCCCTACAAGCTCACTTCAAGTATTAAATATACTGAGGAACACAATTAGTATATAGGCTTTTAAAAAATTTCATAACACATTGTTAAAGCAATTTTAGAGCCCTAATTTAAAACAACCTAATTACCAACATATTAAGAATGTTTTCTTAACGATTGTTGTAAGGGTTTCTTTGCTTATCACATAAAATAGATACAACTTGTTTCAACAATTTTGTGTTCAAATGATGCATTATTGGCATTCTATAATTTCCATAGGGGGAAAAAAAATGGAACACAAATTCACATGTAAAATTGTTACACAGATGCCATAATTATTCAAATTATTCACCTCATTTAAAGTTGACAGCATTAAAAGAGCCCTACTAGTGGCTCATCTACATCAAAACCTTTGTTCTTCTGCCTTGAAGAAAGTAAAAAATGGCTCTAATTCATAAGTGACAAAAGACGCCAATACGCTAAGGTATCCTTAAATTCTCTCCAAAACAAGTTTTGTCACAGTAACCTTTTCAAAATACAGATAAAAGTCTGAATGTAAAAAAATGGCCATTCGTAACATTAGGTAGCAGCCTTTGTAACTCCCCTAGATTAGAACTTGTTTTAAACTACTTCATAGACAAATTGTCTTCAGGTATCAGTGAATTAATATATTCATGAAGCTTGTAGTATTCTAAAATAACCTTATCTTCATCCTACAGAGCTTACTGCTTGTGCTGTTAGAACACATTTCAGGAAACTTTAACACTTGAAGCCACATTTCCAAAATGGTTTATCAGGACTTCTGTCTCAGCCAGTGAGTCTTGTTCAGTAGCCTTGATTTCAGCCAGAAAAAAAGTGACATCTGCACAGGGGAGCAACATAAATGGTTTTCAAAGTACTCTAGTGATGCACTAGGATCTTTCAGGTATAAATCCACTGTGACTGAACTGAAATGTCGAAAGTTTATTTTCACTGATTAGTATAAATCTGTTATCCTAAATACTAATAAACTCTACAGTAAGTGACCTAAAAATACTCCTGCCCCCCACCGTCAAGAAATCCTAGGACTGTAAGCCAAAATTCTCCAAATGTTATTTACAAGTTGCCCATTCATCGATAATGATTTGCCAGCTTAGCTTAATAAAACACTTTTATGCAGAGTGCATCTGACTTCATTTGTGCAGTCATCTAAATGTGCAACATTTATAAAATATACCCAGTTGTTCACTCCCCTCTCCTGAATTACTTGCAAACTCCATCTCATTTCCAAACCTTTGGAGAAAGATAGAGGAAATGAAGAACACAGCATGGTGGGTACATGCTCCCACAAAAGCATAACCAAATTACCATTTTCTTCAAGCCCACTGGTATGTGCACAACCACAGAATATTTTCATCAATTAAAATAAATGGAGACCAACACTATACATTCATTCTGTACATCTCCCCATCATGTGCTTGAATTAGGGATCTTGGGGAAATTTGTTACCATTGGCTAAACTTTGAATGTATGGATAATCAAAAGGCGAAAGAGCTCTCAAGATTCCAAGTGTCTAGGCTGTTAAATGAAAAACGATGAAATGGAGGACACCCACAATAATTCTTGGACTCCTGGAGATCCTAAGACATGCTACAAAAATAGGTCTTTATTCTTAGGAAAATATAGTCAGAGCTAGCTTCCTTATGCTATACATAAAATCTTAACATCAGAGGCAGTACAGATAGTACAGATAGTTTTTGAACTGATCTCCAAACAAGCACAAACCCACTACGTTGAAAAGAACAGGTAATTTGAGGTTTTTGGCAAAAGACAGTACTTCACACATCTAGTCCAAATCAAAGAGCCTGCAGACAGTTTTCAGTGAGATGAAAGGAATGAAATAAATATAAATTCTACAGATAAATAAATGTAAGAGACAATTTAAATAAGCTAAGAGAACTAATTTTTTTTAAATAAAAATACTAGTCAGGTACAAGCTTTTGTTTCTCAATACCAGACTTCTAAATGTTATCAGACTACTGTTAAAATCACTAAAAGCCTAATCTTGGGCCAGAGCATTAATTGTAATACTGTTTTGCATTCATAAAAAAGGTATTTCCAACTGAACGCTTCTGATTCTGAAAAATATTTTAGGTATGTTACTGAAGGCAGACTGTGGTGCTAATATAACTTTTATCTAGAGAACTTTTAAAAAAAGTTGACAGACCAAAAAGTCCATCTACTAATTTGCCCACAGTTAAAACTGTCTTTGAACATTAGTTTATAATTAGCATTGTAAGAAAAGTAGTGGCATACCCTATTGAGTGGTATGATTACTAATACTAAACTTTAATAAAACACCACCCCACAGACCTGTTCATTTTATGCTTTGCTACTTTTAAGTTCTTAATTCATTCATTTTGTACCCACCACTGAATTCCTATGGTCAGATAAAAATTTCATGAAATACGTCATTGGGAGGAAAACAGTCATGGTGGGCATTCTTAGAAGTTACAGGAACCTGAGCAATCACTTTACTCTAGGATTATCTCCCTCTCTTAAATGCATTAAGTGCTTTTTAATTTCTCCCCTCAAAATAAAGACACATCATACTCTGTAATAACACGGTGATCTTTTGCTGTTCCTGATCAAGCAACTTTAGCGTAGCAGTCAATAGCTGTACAGAATTCGGTAATTTTGCCCATCTAGCACGTTCACCCTGATTCTTTTCAAATATCTTATATACAATACCCGAGATCACTCCATCAATCCATTCCTGTTGTTCCTATTTTATTATGAGGAAAATGTATTTGGTTAAATCAGACTTACAGTAATTGGTAGTTAAGTTTCTCATAATGCTACAACTGCCATCACGTGTGTGCAGCTGTTTTTTGTGCTCAATCCCCCCTTCAGTTCTAACATCTGATTCAACTGTAATGGCTAAAAATCTTCCATAAAAAGCATGTTTGGGAGATTATATAGAACACAATGTTCTCACGAAGCAACTTTCTGAAAACTGATTAATTTGATGCATCACTTTTTGATTGCCAAGTAGTCTGCAGAAACAAAATCTTGCGTCTGTTTTGGTTAGATAACTCAAGTTTTCTTGTTTAACAATCAAAGTGTTTTAAGGATACATTTTTCACCCAAAGGAAGGGACTTGACTCTTGGATTTAAGACCCATTCCTTGACAATCTATACAAAATTTTTTAACTTGTCATCTGTCCATTCTTTGAAGCTGTCAAAGCCAAGAACCCATAAACAAATCACAAATAGCAATAACCTACATTAGTTAACATTCCCCTTTTAACATGTTGACATTTTTACTAAAGGATTAGTTATTTTTGCATTTCCATTTCTCATATCCCATGACATTCCATATAAATTGCATTATTGCTTTATAGGCCACACAACATTCAAAAGTATGTTTATATGCATTGCCTGTTTTCCTTGATCTCTGGTAAGTTTGATACTGATTTTACTACAGAAATTTAAGTTTGAAAATACGAGTTAGTATTTCTTCCCAGAACTTAATTGTTCACATCACTAATCACTACATGCATATTTAGCTCTGATTATATTGCTCAAAAACTGCACCCATTATCAGAACAGTGCAAATGATATTTAATTTTAAAATTATAAATGGCTTGAATTCAAAGTTATTCAAATGAACACTGTCAAGTAATTTCACTTGAGTGTGTATATATTTCATCACCACTGTTTACATTACCCATCAATTCTTCAATTTCTTTTTATCATCAGTTTTCCCTCCCAATCCCCAAACTAAGAATGCCAAATAGTCTTGGAAATCCCACAGCTCCTTATTTTAATGTTTTCTTAAGAACACATTTGTGAACTCACAAAAATGTTCATCTTTTAACTTTGACAATGCAGTTCTTAAGTCAAACAAACCTGTCCTCAAATTCCAACAAATAATTCTGAGAATTAACTTAAACACCTTGACAGTGTCCCTTAAAAAGGGTATGACAGTAAAGTGCCAATAGGCATGGCCATGACCTCTTTGATGGACTCATTTTACTCCTTGAACTGGGAAATGCCAGCACCAAGGATGACACTGAGATTCAATTTTACTGAAGGCTACATTTTGTTTACCCACTTTCCACAACCTATTATACTCATTGTATGTTAAAATGAAATGTAAATGTTTTGTGTAGCCCTCAAACTTACACTAAGATTTGAGAGATGTACTTTAAAAAAGCACGGGGTAATATATAAAATCAGTGGCAGAAAGTTTCATTAAGCACCAGGAACTAATTTTTGTCACCCCATACTCATTTTGTAGGTAAGTTTCAATAACCGGCAAGGCACATTTACATATATTCCAATGAATACTTATTGACAAATTTTAAATTACACTCTATGTCCCAGCTATCCCAGTAACTGACATACAACATACTAAAATGGTTTATTAAGATAACATAAAAAACCAATTAATGTGAAACATACAGGCTATTGGCAACCACTATTCTAAAATTATGTAAGTACAAATAAACATACTGAAATGTGTGCAATTCTAAGTTTTTAAACCAGAATATCTCTACACTAACACACATTTATATTAATGACACATAAAAAAAATAAAAACTTTATTACAAAAATAAGTTACACTCGCCTCCAGCTTACAGTATAAAACAATTTTATTTGCAGGAATGCAAAATGATTGTTTGCCATGAGCATTTTGAACATATG